>JAYESA010000002.1:71817187-72157187 GCA_036927795.1 Iris macrosiphon | reverse complement strand
TATACAAGATGCACAGAAAATAAATATATGCTAGAGCACAATAAGTAGCTGCAATATAAACTAGAGAACAATACAAGTAGTGAAAAAGTAACTGCAGGTGAGAAACATGAATACTAGCTAAGTGCCTTGAGCACAAGTTCGTTATATGATCGGCTTAGGTTGCACATAAAAAATACTACGATAACTCCGTTATGCGTGAGTTGCATAACCGACATACACATGAATACTGTTTGATTTGATCACATAACCAACTCCTACTCCCCTCCCCCACTAATACCATTGGATCCAACCACAACATGCTACGTACATTATAATAGCTCGCGCACATGAAGGCGAGAGCACAAGAAGCACATGATAGCACATGCGAATCAATACCCGAAGCAATGATGAAATACACGTGATAGAGTACCCGCTGAACACGGTAAGGGGGATAGCATCTCATGACGGGATCCACTAGTACCAGCTCATGTAACAATGTGTCAGAATCAAGTATCACAGTTCTAGAACAGGTGATATAAACGCTATCATGAAATAGAAACTATCAGAGGTAGGTACTCGCCTGATGTCCTGAGCAACTGATGAGGATCGAGATCCGGACCGGTGTCGCAAGGACCTAATACAAAAAACAAAATTAAACAGGGTTCTAAGCATTTAAACTGATATAAAATAATTAAAAACAGGCTTCTAGGGCTATTCTAGGTCGAACGGGTCAAATCGGTAAAATTTGGGTCAAAAAGTCAACCCGGGGTCCAAAAAGTCAACTCTAGGTCAAAACTAGGTCAAACGTTGACTTTTACGGTCAACGAGGACAATTATGGTCAAAGCTAGGTCAAACTAGGGTGCCCCTGAAATTCTAGGTCAAACCGAGCTCATTAAGCTATTAAACTCACAAACTCGCCTAATCGAGATACCGGGATACCCTCGGTATCCGATACCTAGTCCTAGGCCACGCACCCCGCCTAGACCCGCTAAAACCTATGCTAGCACGCGTAAATATATATATATAAACATATAAAAATCACTCTAATATATTTTCTAGGCTAATGCTCAAATACCCTGCTCGAAACTCAATACCTTGGATATCTCAAGGTATTGAGATACCGCTCTCAAACCCTCTAACTAGCTATCTAGCTAATAATTATACACCTAGTTATTAATCTAGGCTAGAAAATATATATATCTATCATATATTTATATATATATATATATATATATATATATATATATATATATATATATATATATATATATATATCCACACACATATACGAATACCCCTTTACCTTACCCTACGCATAAATATATATGTATATATAACTATATCTAGATATCTAACTATCTATCTAGCTATAGGTATATATATCTATCATATAGATATAGGTATCTACCATATATCTACCTACCTATCTATCTATCTATCCATAGATATACCTATCTATCCAACTACCTATCTATCTACCTATCTAGTAATTAGATATCTACCTATCTCTATAACTTATCTATCCATATAACAAACAATCTAATTAATTATTTAACTATCTATCTATGTATCCCTCTAACTATCTAATTCTATCTAAATATATCTATCTATAACTCTCTATCAATCTATATCTCTACTACCTAGCCACTAGAGCCACGTGGCGCTGCGAATGCTAGCTGCTGCTAATGCTTGTGCTGCTACTGCTACCACCTAAGACTGCTGCTGCTGCTCCTTGCTTCATACTGCTGCTGCTCCCCTTGCTTCATACTGCTGCTGCAGTGCAGCAGCAACTGCTGCCCCAGCCTGCTGTTTGCCCCCCTCCATCTCCCAAACACACACACACACACACTCCTATATACCTATATATATATATATATATATATATATATATATATATATATATATATATATATATATATCACTCTCTCTCTCTCTCTCTCTCTCTCTCTCTCTCTATATATATATATATATATATATATATATATATATATATATATATATATATATATATATATATATATATATATATATATATATATATACAACTAAATACATATATATATACACTTATATATAATCTAACACACTCACTAACACACTCACAAACACTAATACACACACACTTAAACACATATCAACACACACACATATAAATATACATAGCTATATATATATATATATATATATATATATATATATATATATATATATATATATATATATATATATATATATATATATATATATATAAATCTATTTATAAACCTATTTATATATATATACACACACTCAATATATATATACACATACACATTCAAATATATATATATATACACATACACCTATATACATATATATATATATACACACACAAGCACACTTACACATATACATATATATATACACATAGACATATACATACACAAGCATATAGATATAAATACACACACACACACACACACACACACACACACACACACACACACACATATATATATATATATATATATATATATATATATATATATATACACACATAAACACACATACATATATATATATATAAATATATATATATAGACACTTATTAATATATAAAGAGAGACACAACACCACTCAACCACAACACACAACAACACCCCCACTCACGCCCAACGACCCTGACACTCACCAATACCCTAAAATATATAAAATATAACTCGAGAACTCTAGCACACACTCCCCAATACTAACCCAACGCGCGCACAAGCCCGAAACGAGAAAACCAAGTCGAAATGGCCGTTCGGTCATTTCGACGAACACGTGGTGCGCAGTTCGGAAAACCTCCTGAAACGCACACCAAACGAACTCAGAATCAGCCCAAAATTTACCCACACATTCTAAACGATGCCTAGATCCTAGAAAAAGTACTCCCATGTCGATTCTAGGTCCGTGGCGGAAACGCGCATGCACTTAGAATCGATGACGACGAAAAACCCCAATTTTGCCCGAAACGTCCGTTTCTCCGCGACACGACTTCCCGTGTCCGAACGGAGACACGTACTCACCCTCAAGACATCCGACAACGTCTACCTAGGTCCGTTTAACCTAGGGCATCACCCAAAATTGGGCCAAATTCGGATTCCACCCGAAATTGACACAAAACCTAATGTCAAAGTCTCTAAACTCAAGCAAACTAGTTCCAACTTCCTCCCACGGGTAGGCTTAGGGTCTAGGAGGGTTCTAAAACACTAATTATACTACATAAAAATAATTAGTAAGGGAAAAGTTAGGGTTTACCTCTTGGGAGTTGGAATCCCAAGGCCAAAGTCTCCGATCTACTTGGAATCACCTTCCTCAAGCTCCAAGCCTCCAATTCTAGCCTCCACACTAAATCTAGGCTCCACACACCTAGGTTAGGGAAAATGCAAGATGAGGGTTAGCATAAAAAAGAAGGAATGGAAGAAAAAAGGAAGAAAAAGGAAGAAGAACTCACCTTGAAGAAGAAGGAAGAAGAAAGAAGAAGTGGAGAAGAAGAAGAAGTGAAGAAGAAGTAGAGAATGGGGATGGTTGCTGGTTTTACACGGGTAGGGGCTGCTGTGGGAACCGGCCAAGCCTAATAAAGGGTTACACAAGTCACCAATTGACCAAAATGCCCTCATAACTCGGGTTTTGGGTTTCGGGGTTCCAAAAGCACTCAAACTAACTCCAAATCTCTCCCACTAACCCACTAAAAATATAATAAATATTCCTAAGCCCCAAAATAATCCTCACAAGGGTGTGGGCTGGGTCGGACATGGGTCCACTAGGGTCTGACATGGGTCCAGGCTAGCCAAAACCCTAAAACAATCATTAAAAAATAATATAATCACTAAATAAATATAAATATAAATAATTAAATACAATACACAATTTACCAAATAAAAAAAAAATAACCCTATTTTCTAGAATTGGGTAGTGACAATATGTAAATGGTTAGGGGTAATACGGCTCATCACAAGTGAGGTGTGCGACTGTTATCTTTCCATATTAGACCAGTAGGGGTAATTCCATATTTTGGAAATGTTTACATATTTACTCAAGTATTTTCCTGCCCGACTAATATAAATGAATCCAAGCCCCGACACGTAAAATCAAGTACGAGACTAGCCAGATAACAGTAGGTGATGCCAACAAGTGGGTCCTGATGTGATGCCAGTAAGAGTCATGAAGTAGAGGCCAAACAAGTATGATACACGTGTTGCAAGAGAGTGAATCCAGATAATACTAATCCATGTATCTATAGTGTCGAGGAATCAGGTAAAATAATGATATAAACTAGAATCATAGTAGATATCAAATAATAAAAACTATCAGAGAATGTACTCGCTTGTGGTCCAGAGCAATGAATACCGAATCAGTCTGAACTGGGGTCCCAGTGACCTATACATATGAGTTATCATGTTAAAAGGTGTTTTTGAATCATAAATAAGTCAAAAATAGGTTAAATCATGTTTCTAAGTCCAGTCTAGTCAAACTAGGTCAAAACTAGGTATTTTGGGTCAAAACCTTGATATACCAGGTTTTCTAGATTAAAAGTAGTCATACCTTGTTAATATATAAGGTATAATAGCTAGTACTAGGTATACTAGCTAATACTATAATTATCTAGCTCATGTTGTACTAATATCATAGCCTTATACTAATATCCCCAATAGTATCTTAGCCACTACCAAAAAACTTACCCCTACACAAGGTGGTATCTTGATACTAACACACATGTATCCATTGACACTAAGATACATTACTCTACCAAATACCCCATCTTAACATCCTGATACTATTTCTACTTCCCCTGGCATTTACCCTTGCTATCACCAATACTTATCCCATAAGAGAAATTCCTTAAAGAAGACACATCTATTTACCCCATAGAACCCAACACCAAGACTTACCTATAACCCCTTAATCTATACACACCCAGACCCCTACTGCCTTATACAGCTCTGCACCTCTCTATGGTCATTGAATCATTATTGGCACTTGTAGACACCCTCCTAAACTCCTAATCATCCTTTAGTTGGTTCTTCTCTAATACACACTCGAAACCATATGATACATACTGTAGACCACCTAATTCTGCTACTGCAACCTAATACTTTTCCTCTTTTTCTCCCAAGTCACTGCTACACTCATTCTTGCACCGCATAACCAGGAACCCCCATCATTGTACAGACCCGACACTCTAGAATTACATCCAAGATCACTTGAATCCCTTACCTATATGCTCGGCCAACTTAGTGTATTGCACAACAATTAGATTGCACTCAGGCCTGTGTACCCAGTTCTTAGTTATCATCCATGCACAATCGTGTATCCAGGTTTTCCCTCTCTTATTAACATAGTCCACACATTCTTATTCCCTCATACATATATTCTCCTATACCACCTGCACTCAAGCACAATACAACCTCTACAAGCCACACTCCTCTGTCTAATCTCCTACAGCTGCTGGCATCTTACACTTGAACCAATACAATTATATTACCCTCAAGATACCTTTGTACCCACATACCACACTTCCATATCTATGCTCTTCCTCCCACCTAACTACTCCTGCCTATGTAGTGTCTAAACTCTAATCCTACTGTTACACTAAATACACACCAATACTTAACCTCCTTAACCTCTGAAATTCCAGATCCCAGTACAGTGAGGTGCAAAATACTCTTCTCTTGGAAGATATCTAGACACTTAACTCCCATAAATAACTAACACCATCTTCTCATAACCAATAGTCGATATACACTATATTAACTCATTCACTTGCACTAGTCCAAGTCTGTGTACTGAGTGCACTGCCCAGTACTTGATCTCCTCCTAATTGCACAGTTATGAGCATTTCTAAACATACACACTCAAGACACTCTACAGTTCATGTCTGAGCCCTATCATAGATCCTCTGATACCAACACCTCACCCATAGCTATATATACATACCATTGACATAGGTAACTAGATACTACAACTATCTATAGTTGTTCACCGGCAACTTAATCCATATACCCTAGATATCTAATACCTTATATTTATACTACTACCAATTAGTATGTAGATACCTAGCACATAACTTGGTATCTGACATTATTAGCAGATATTAAAACTAGGTCACTAATCTAAGATACTCATTACCATATCACATTGATTATTCCAATACTAGACACTTGACAATCCCAACACTCAACCAACACTTGGTAACACCCAACCATCACACAAACACCCCCCATACGGTGCATAAACATGTGCACAACTGTCAATAACTTTCAGGCAAGACCCCCACATTACTTCTTGTGCTCTGGTGCAGGTCTCCCTGCTGTGGGCAGAGCCCAAGCCCAACAACCCCCTTCACTGCTGCTCTTACCTCTTCCAAAATCATTGGACAGTAATGGACTGCAACCACAACAAGTTCCTCTTACTGTAACAACTCAATACTGTATCTAACATAACAGTCACCTACTTACACAAGGTTGTGCATTACCCTTAGTTGCTACCACTGCCTTACTATGCTCTGCATACTCTAATTCTTCACCTTGTTGTTACTGATGTGTTCATCCAACCAAGGAGTAATCCCCAAAACTATACTCATATATCCAGATCCCCCAACTATAAGCTAAAACTTCCCTCAACTGCCACTGCAGTTACAATTTCACTCACTCCCCTCTCAAGTGCCTGCACACAAGCAGATTGTAGTTCCACTGAAATCTTGCTGCGGTGCAACCAAATTAAATACAACTTTGTTGCCTAGTAACACATAGGCAACTCCCCTCTTAAGCACACACACACTTGACAATACTAACACACTACACCACAAGTATATATATATATATATATATATATATATATATATATATATAACTTAATACTAAAATAGGTACAAAGCAATAATAAATAGAATATGAACAAATCATCAAACCCGTAGAGTGCATCGCACCCGTATCACACTAACTCTATGATACGCTTGCGATACGGCCCAACTCATTATCTAATGCATCACAAATGATATGAGCAAGCCTAGAATCATAACTACAAGCAATATAAAGTGCTAGCTACTCAACTATGTGTCTGTGTCAAAATATGACATGTGCAAACCCCTGTGTCGAAGAAAAAATCTTCAAATTAATCCATATCACTAAATTGCCATGATACGGCCTACACGTATCTAATTGTGGATCTGACACTAGTCTCACACAACCAAACACGTGTCAATTTGGTCCAATCAATCTATTGACAAATACATGGTGCACAAATCTCGTATTTCTCCCAAATTGGGCACCAAACTCAATGTAAAAGTCACAATAGGGACAATTAGAAGTCAAAACTTCTTCTATGTCACGTCCCAATCCCAAAATACGTAGGACTAGGAATACGTGAGCATGCCAGCCGTATGTATATGGCAACTCTAATATATGAAAACTATAACACATACGTACGCTGTATTTATGAATAACAATTCACAAGTGGTATATATATAAGTCACAAGTCACAGGGCATAACTAAATCTCCACGGGCAATCTATATCTCATCCATGATAAATAAATATCAACTAAATCCAACAGATAATGATGAATGTAAATACAAAAGATTTTAAGTTCATCAAGAATTTAAAGACGTCCGGTGGAGACAAATCCATTACTAGTAGAAGTAAAAATAAAATAATAAAATAAAACTGAATCTATGCTAGAAAGTAAACTAAGCATTTGTAGAGCCATCAACTGCAGTCATTCCCTCCTCTGGTGTCGATCCGTAAATCTGCGGGTACTCCTCGTCTGCTAAATCTGGAGAACAAATTCAGGTCCTCAGGGGACATAACAAGATATACAAAAGTAATACGAGCCAACAAGTAATAACATGTAGGAAAGGCAACAAGAAAATATATGAAGACAATCTAAGATAGTGGCATGTCATAGAGAAGCATGGTACTAGACGTGGCTAACAAATAAATCGAATAACCGCAGGCCTGAGTGGTGCTAACGGTCCTATAGAGAGTAGCCCTGTATAGAATTTCCAAACTATAGTAAGTCTCTATCGTAGCCCTACGTGGAACTCCCGATTGAGAGTGGTCAAGATAGCTAATCCTAGTATCAATCTCCTCTCCTAAGAGGTCAAGTCGAGTCGATATCATGTCAAGTTGACTAAAGTACAAGTAATACGGGAACACAGTATCATGTCAACTCATGCACACCAGGTGGAGCATATATCAAATACGTGATAAAAAAGTAGAGATGAGCAGCATATATGGAATCAATAAAGAAGCATAATGAACTATATACAAGAACAGAAAATATGTACAAAAAAAATAGACATAAACAAGAACGATAAAAAGTAAACATGCATAATACTGTACAAGAGTTGGCAAGGTATCTTGCTTGGGGGTTTGTCCGAATATGCTGAGGTCTTGAGTCCAAGGTCAGATCCAGAGTCCTAGAAATATTCATGAACCTAATACATTAATAAATAATGATTTACTTAATTAAGTGTCATTTATCTATTCAAATTAATATTGGTAAGGCTAATAATCTATACTGATTAAGATATTTTAAGACCTAGATGTGCATTGCCATTGATTCCCTGTTTATTTATTTGCAAACACATACCCACCAACTTGCCCATTTAAAATAATTCTATAATTCCATAGCTTCCACTACACCTTTTCATATGTTCCTCAAGCATATATACAACTATACTCACAGGAGAAGAATTTTATTATAAAGAATATTTGCTACTCTATGGTTTTCATTCTCTTTGCTAATGAAATATTGCTACCATAACAACAAGTTGCTTATTAAGCAAATCTATATGTGCACACTAGACATAGAAAATAACTACTACTATTATCTTTTTCCTCTACTAAACAAAAGTTTCCAACTTGAATTCATAAAATAAATGGAACTGATACTATTTCTTCTATATAAGTAATCTTTACTGCCCTTTTCTTTATCTTCTATTGAGGAAACTAAAGAATGGTAAAAGAAAACAATGACATACACTCCACGTTAAACTACTGCCATTATAATGAAGAAGCATACATATACATAATATGGCATTAGAACTGGGCCTTGAGCGGAAGAAAAGTCGACGTTGGAGGGTTCGCGGCTTCAGCATGCGGCGACGGCCGAGGTAGGTACTCGCGCGCAGATGTTGGCGCATGGCGGTGAGGCAATCTCTGTCATCGTCAAAGCGAGAAGGGAGGGGATTAGTTGGTTCGATAGAGGTGGTCGGTGCTCGGCTATAAATGAGGTGTGGTGAAGGCTAAGAAGGGGAACTTGGGTGCTCGTCTTCGAGAGCAGACGAAGAGAGACTAAGGAGGTGATGATAGGCTATGTTTTGTATATATATAATTTATATACAGGTAACCTAGGTTAGGTTGTTATTTAGGTTTATCCTTAGATAGGTGGAGAGAAATGGTAAGTTGGCCGCCTATATCTATATCACCAGAAGCAAGAGAGGGACCCTAAGCTGCAGCTTAAATATTTAGTTAATTTAGATTAGTCGTTTGATAGTTTAAATATACTTAGATACATCCAATTTTAAGTCTATATCTTATCTAGATATGAATTAGTTATATAGTATTTAATATAGCAAGTCTTAATTTTTTATATATTTAATACAGACTTATCTTTATCTTTTTGTTTTAGTTATTATCTAATAAATCTATTAATTAATTAATTAAATAAAAATTATATTAATATAAAAAAATTTCAAATTACTAAATTAACACTATATGAAAATCAGGGTCCTCACATATGTGTCCCTAATGTATTGGTAGGTTCCTAATGATTAGATGCAATAATTAGAACCTAATTAGAGAGAGAATCTCAGGATTTACCTATTGGGAAATGGATTTCCAATACAAAGTCAAGTGGGCACAATCCTCAATAATGGACACCTCCTTCAAGCTTCTCTCATTCCAATAATTTTTTCTTGCTAATCCAAGCTTAAGCCTCCTTGGGATGACAATAGGAAAGGGTTGGGGATCAATTTGGGAACGAAAGAGGTTGGATCTTCTTCTCAAATGGAGAGAGAAATGAGATGAGGCTAATTAGGGTTTGTTAGAGGCTATTAATGAATCAAATGAGGGGTTTATAAAGGAAATATGACTAGCCACTATTTCTAACCCTAATGCAATGTGAAATTCCCAATAAGCTGTCACAATTAGTCATGAAGGTTTAGTTAGAAAATTGGTTTAATTAAAATGAGTTTCTAATAAGTAAAAGAGGAATTTTCCTAATCATTGCTCTCTAATTAAATGGGTGAATCATGACTAACTAATGGGTTCACTAATTATGTCATGACAAGTCTAGTCGGGTCCATCTAGGTTCACTAACCAACTAGTCTAACTAATGGCTAACAACTAACAACTAACTATATCAGTATATAAATACATGCAACAATACCAACATTGAAAAATAAAAAAATACACTCACTATAACTAAATATGAATATAATTATCAACAAGGGTACAAATAGAAAAAGATAAAAATATTCCTATTCTGAAAATGTGGTAGTGACAGATGGGAAATGTTTATAGCTCAGAATGTATAAATGATTGCAAGTGAGATATGATTGAAATGGTATATAATGCTTGGCTATTTATAGGCTACTAGGGTGACCGAGTTCGGGCAGAGTTCGGTCCCCAAATGTTCAAAAATATGAACGTCGGCACCCTACTGTAAGAACGATAAACCAGGAATACTGGGTCATTGGTCACAAGGACTGAGTTCGGGACTGAACTCGGGCTCTGTGATTCCATAATGGTTCTGGACATTCTTCAGGATTTGGGCTATTTGAGTGGACCAATTTTAGGTTGGCTAGTTTGAGTGGACTTGAGCTCATATAGTAGCCAGTACGACTCTGACTTACAGAAATCCTAGACTCAAAATAAAGTTCAAATACTTAACAAAAAATAAAAAGACCAGACGACCATAACACATCATTCTTTATCTTGTGAGCAGAGCAACAATATCTTCAGTGATGGTCCAGTTGCACGTATTGAGTCATGCTTATGCATAAAAATATAAATACATACTAAATAATTATTTAGGTTTATATTATTACTAGATTATTAGGAAAAATTAAGCGGCTATTAAAATTTTGGACGGTCGGCTAAGTAAATCGTTTGGACTAATGATCAGCCAAGTCAACCATTTTAAACAATCAGCAAAATTAACAGTTAGAACGGAACCCAAATTAATTTCTTAACAATATTTAAATAATATAAATAAATTTATAATATCAAAAAATTTGTTGTACATAAAATATTCTTAAATAAATTAACTAAAACACAACTATTTTTAAAATTGAAATAATAAAACCTTTCGCCATCTAAGATAACAAAAATATAATATTTTTTATATTTTATATTTGTCAAAATTTTGTAAAACTTTTTCGCCAAAATTTTCGCAAATCACTCACTCCCCCCCCCCCCCCCCCCCCCCCCTCTCTCTCTCTCTCTCTCTCATATATATATATATATATTACACCCCCTCACCCCGTGTCAAGAAGAAGGACTCTCTCTCTCTCTAAAACCCCTTTTTTGTTCGTTCCGTCCCCTATTCCCCCCCCGCGGCGTCAAGAAGAAGGAAGGAAGAAGACTGAATTTTTAAAAAAAAAATGTCTCTCTCTCTCCTTATCGTCATCCCCACCCCTTCTTGCCCTCTCCTCTTCTCCCCTGTTCCTTCCAGTCCCCTCCGCCTCCGCACTCGAACAGGAATCCAAACCCGAACCCGAATTTCCTCCTCCCTAACCTCCTCCTCCTCCGAACCCGCTAACTCGCAATTACCCGTCTTTGTCGGCGCGCCGAAGCAGCCCTCGGGCCCCAAGGCCCTGGTGGGCTCCCTGCCCCCGCCGGCCCGACTGGCGACCTCAATCATCCTGACCGCCGCCGCCGCCGCCGCCGGATTCGGCCTGGGCCTCCGCCTCGGAGGCAGCCGGGCCGCGGCCATCGGCGGCGCCGCCGTCTCAGCGGCTGCCGGAGGGTTAGCGATGTTCCTCCTCAACGCGGGCGCCGCCGAGACCGTCGCCGCGGCCGATCTGCATAATCTCGTGATGGGTTTCCAAGATCCGACCGAGTTGAGGAAGGAGGACGTCGAAAGAATTATCCAAAAGTTTGTGCCTCTAATTTTTTGCTATGATTAGCTTCATGTAATAGTTGTCTAGCGAAATGCTCTGACAACACTTCAGTGGTGGTTTTTATTTGGTCACATCTTTTTTAACATCCTATGTTTGCAGAAACAAGACCCAATTGGGATAAGTTAACATGGAAATGTCAAACGAAGAATTCTAATTCTTTAAGGTTGAATAAAAATTGGTTGACCTTTTTTTTTTAAGTATAATTGCTATGCTTAGTGTGTGACTTGTTAGGTTTTTTTTTATAGTATAGTTTAGAATTTGGATTAAAAAAGAAAGGAACCTCACTCTGAACCTAATAACTATATAAACTAAAAACTAATAACCAACTTATTGTTTCGTATTGTCAAGATCCCAAGAAAAAGTCACTCATCCACTCACTAGGAATAGGATCTATCCCATACCCTTTATCGGAGGGGGAGAGGTATCCTATGTGAAATGTCACATCTGCTATCCGTCCCAACCCGGCTCTTGAAGGCCGGTCACAGGCTGCAAAGTTAAGGGAAAATTATAATAATTAACCATTTATTTTACTTTGAATTGCTTGTCCTAGTGTATTTTGGAGTGTGGGCTGTGCCGTTACGTGAGTCCGAAACAACACAACATGGACATAGACTGATTTTTGGAGTGTCGTGTACTGTGCTTCCTAGGTTATATCTAATTTCGATTAGCTTCTTCTAGTTTTGTATTCTTGAAAAACGTAGTGAGTATGCCATGGTAGTAATTTGAAATTCAGAAATAAGAAACTGTGATTGTTTAGTGTTTCTGCTCAGAAATTGTTTATACAATAATATCAATGTTAATGTTAGTTCTTTAGTTCGGGGCCTCTTGTTGATTTTGTACTTATTCTTTATAGCTCATGCTATAATTTGCTATGATTAGCTTCACTTATTGTGAACTATTGATAAACTATAACTCTTTTGTTTTTAATCTATGTTTGTTGTTTCAGATATGGTGTTAGCAAACAACATGAGGTATTCAAAGCAGAGCTCTGCAATGTATACGATCAGTAAGTTCGTTGCTTTTGTGCATCACGCTTCCATCTCTTGCTTTTCTTTAGACAGGCGATAGTTCAGATAAATATCGAGTAAAGAGACTGCCTGACGAGCATTGTTGTGATCTAAACAAAAGAAAAGCATAATATATCTAGCAACAGATACAACTATTTGCTTTTAGTAGAATACTATATAAGTTTATTAAGTTCATCATGATCAACAATTACTCATTCTTATCAATCAAAATATTCTAGAGGACAATTCTCTTGCAATTTTAAGGATTTTTTTATTAGAATGTTATATCTCTGACTTCCTGGGTTTTCAACGAAATGCTTAATCTGTCAAAGTATGCCATATGATAGGCCCAAATCCTAAGCCTCTGTTTAGATCCTTCTATACATTAAGGAAGAAATCTTGGGTTGAATATGCCTGTACTATCACATATGGATGTTCCATTTCTTTTTTCTCTTCAACTTTCTTAGCAGCTGATAGTAGCACAGTAGCTCTTTTTTTACACAATTAATTTATAATTCTATTTAGTATTCTTTCAGATTTGTATCTTCAGTTATTCCTCCAGGAGCTGAAAATCTCAAAGGAAATGAGGTTGAGGCAATCGTCAAATTTAAAGAAGCCCTTGGAATTGATGATCTGGATGCTGCTTCTGTTCATATGGAGGTACTTCTGTTAGCTGAACCCTTTTTACCTTCAGATGCATCACGAAGGTCACACATGGCAAAGGGCTTCAGTAATGTAGATAGTGCGACATATTTTTGTTCCCTTAACTGTAAAAATCTTGTTTGTTTGGCCTTTTTGCTAGATTGGGCGGCGTATTTTCAGGCAAAGGTTGGAGACTGGAGACCGTGAAGCTGATGTGGAGCAGCGTCGGGTCGGTTTTAACTTCATTAGCTTTGCAAAAAGATTTTTCTATTTGAGTTGTTAGAGGCTTTTAGAGGATCATAGGTAACTACTAAACGGGAATTTGCTGCACAGGCATTTCAAAAGCTTATATATGTTTCAACTCTTGTGTTCGGAGAAGCATCAAAGTTTCTTCTGCCTTGGAAGCGCATTTTCAAGGTCACTGATTCTCAGGTATTAAATTTCTCGTACTTAATTCTTTTCAAAGGAGGCTGCTATTGATTTACCCATATGAAGGAGAACAAGCGGTGCCACATAATCTAAGTAGCTTCAATCGTTGCTGCTACTAGGGACTTTAACAATAGCATCTGCTTTCGTTCATAGCACCAAGAATATAAGCCGAGAAATTACCACGGGGCTTCTACACATTTCTTCGTGGTGGAGTAAATGAGAGTTATTAGGTGTGAGCATCAGTTTCATTCTTATTTCAAAAGAAAGAATGCTTACCGTGATTTTGTGCATCCTGCATTATCTTAGAGTTTGATGAAATACACAATTAGGTTAACAAGGTGCTTGCCAAGTTTGTGCTAAATTGTATAAAATATTGTCAGGTCTAAATGGCTTTTTCTGATATGTTTTAACTAATTTTCTGATTCTGTTATGTTTATCAAAATATTAGACAATTTTGCAATAAACAATTCTCAAGTACATTTTCTGCAGTTAACAAATTATCTCCTAGCTTAACAATTTGTCATCAGGTTGATATTGCTATACGCGACAATGCCCAGAGATTGTATGCTTTGAAGTTAAAGTTGGTTGACAGAGGTAATGTGTGAAGCTAATAAATAAGTTGTGCTTATTGATTCATTATTCTATTACATTCATGCATTGTGTATTGCTACGACTTAATAGGATACTTATTAGGCTAAATACAAGGTTCGAAGTATTGGTCTTCAAACAGTTCCTCTGAGTATCAGTTTCAATAGTTTGGATGGGTGGTGGTGTGGTTGGGGTGGGGGACGGGGTGGGGAGCATATTGGGGGTTTGAATTGGTTGTTTGGGCCATTGGTATCCGTGTCAGCTGATACTTAAAACCATGACTAAATATATGACATGACTCATGAGGTCACGAGGCACCCTACTTAAGCTAGTGTTAGTTTTTCATATAGTAAAAAACTATGTTGCACAAGTACGGACACAAATACTGATAGGCACACGATATATGTACGGGATACAAATATTTTCAAATAAGTACATTCTCGGATCGGATGGCCTACTTACATTTATGCGGATCATTTTTGGAGGACTTGGCTTTTCTTGCTTAAAAATTGCTCTGCTATCCTCCAGGTTTCTTCAGAATTTCTAACACTGTTCGTACGCTTCTCTATCACTACTATTAAGATTCTGCTTACCGGTAATGCTCAAGAATATCTTAGTTGGAATTTCTAGGATCACTTGTGGGATTATTCATCAGACCTTATGCTTTTGTACTCCTTAACAAAATGGGTGGCCGAACAAAAAAATTGACATTTACTCGAGGTGGCTCGTTTCTTACTCTTCAAGATGATCGTCTCTCGCAATTACTGGAATTTCTCTCTCATGTCAACTTGTCATCTTATCAGTTGCATCCCTTCCGTTGTGGAATTATACTATTCTCTTTCCTTTTTCCTTCTCAAAAGTTGTTCTTGGTGGTTTATAACTCATAGGTCTTCGGCTGCATGTGTTATATTCTTCATCTCGGTTCTTGCTCTAATAAACTATCCCTCGGGCTTTTAAATGTATATTTGTTTGCTATTCTATCACTCAGAAGATGTCTGTGATTCCTGACCATACTATTATAATATTTGTTGGCGTTGACATTCTCAAGCAAAATCCCTACTTTTCGCCATCAGCATCCCCCCCCTCCACCTAGGGCTGCTTTTAGAGGGGATACAGTTTGAAGATGGGTATTACCATATCTATATTTGTTTTATAATAAACAATATGAATATGGATCCAAATATTGTTTGGAAATAAGAACTAGTGACCACATTCGACAAAAAACAAATTCAGATCCGGATGGGATATAAGAAGAAATGGATATGGATAAATCGAATACGAATACAAATCACATATAGTAGGGTTTTCGAGAAACTGACGTTGGGTTCTTAGTTTAAGTGATGTTTTCTTATAGGTTTAGCTACATATTAATTAACTTATTTTATGTTTGAATATCAATATATACTTTCAATATAATAGGTTTTGGACCATGGATCCGAAAATAATAGATCCATGATTATATGGACAAGAACACCGACCCCTCCTTCCACTCATGCTCTGGACGATCTTCTGATTTCTTAGTGTAAGAAATCACGTACTTGTACTATGCATCCTATTGCACTTTGCTTCTCACTATCTTCTTTCTCCTTTTATATCCAAGTTTCTTTCTTGTCTTTTCTCAGTTTCTCATGCTACTTTTGTCTTTTCTCAGTTTCTTGTGCTACTTTGGTTCTCATGCTACTCTGGTAAAGGAGACGCTTCAGCACCCAGGATGATGGGCTCTCTTGGAAGAGGAGATGCATGCTTTGCGGTTGAATGTCACTTGGGATCTTGTTCCCTAACTCTTCGCCACCCTCGTATGAGCTGCCGCTGGGTCTTCACGGGAAAGCATAATATCATGATAGTTCTGTTGAGAGATTGAAGGGTCGTTTCGTTGCTTGTGGATTCACTTAACAATGGTGTATTTTGAGGAGACTTTCTCGTCGTCTACCAAACTATGTATTGCTTGGTTTTCACTCTCTTTTGCGATGTATCGTCGATGACCCTTACACTAGTTGGATATCAAAAATGCTTTCTTAGTGGCGACTTGGTGGTGACTATTTATATGCATCAATCCCCTGGTTATAAAGAGTGCTGAGGAGTCTCTTGTATTTCTTCGAAAATCCATTATGGCCTCAAATTGATTCCTTGAGCCTGGTTTGATAAGTCCAGTTAGGTGGTTATATTACTTGGAGTGTCCCTGTCTGCTCCCTCTGTAGTCACTGTCGTGCTCAGGGCACGGTGGTTCTTCTCGTCTATCTATTGCCTTCTATCTGATTATGGTGTGTTGCTCACTTCTTTGGCTTATCTCTACTATGACAACAAAATGACTATTCATATGGTTGAAAATCTAGTCTTCCACAAGTGCATTAAACACATTGGGGTTGATTGTTGATTGCCATTTCATTCGTGACAAGGTCAAGCTTCACGAGGTCTAGCCACACCACTTTCCAACTTCTCAGTTGGCTGACATCCTTACTAAGCCTTTGCCTAGACACACTATCTTCACTGCTCTCTGAGCTGGGGTACTTGACACATACAACATGGCGGGGGGAGTCAACAAAAAACATTCTTTTGATATATTTTGCACTCATCTTATTAGCTGTATTAGCATTAGTTTAGTTCCATCCTGGAAAACTTTTGAGAAGGAAGGCATACTCTTCTATCTATTATAGTCACTATTTTCTTAATGAAGTAGTTCCATTATGTTGAGCTAACTTCTCAACTGTTTTGAAACTATCATGAATGATGTAAGATAGATGCTAGTTTTTGAATCATAGAACTGTCCCTTACCTTTTTCTTTTAATTTTGCCACAACATGAATGATCAACTGTTGCTATTCAAGCAAGTTTGTATGAACTTAGTACAGAATTTGAAAACTTGGAACCCGCATTTCAAGTTAAGACTTAATATATTGGAATGTCCTGATTAGTTGTCTGTATGTGCTCAATATATCAATAGCCTGCTGCTGTTAACTGACTGAACTGCATCTGACTAACGATTTCTTGTTTGTGAGCATTTACATATCCAATTTGGAGGACTGAAATATATACTTAAATCGTATCTGTGATCATTTACCTAGAACTGTTGATGGCCTATGACTGTACAGGTCTAACAATTGTGTTGTGCTTGTCTGCAGACATGGAAGAGAAGCAACTTATTGATCTTAGAAAATTACAACTTCTTTATCGACTTTCTGATGAGGTATAGCCTCCATTTATACTTACTAATCTTTTTTTTACTATTTGGATGTGAGCTGCTACAATCTTATGTAAGATTTTTATCATGGTTTATGCCTTAGGCTTTGGGTATATTCCTGAAAGCTAAAGTTGCAGAATAATATGAATAACATGGAATCTCTCATCTAATAAACGGAGGATTGTTGAAGTTATGCTATGGTTTGTTGATCATTTACCAAATGTTGAAGAACAACTTTTTTTTTCTTCCATAAATATAACCTTATTAAATTAATTATCTTTAAATCAAAAGACAAGTTTTATTTGTCAGTATTTCAAAAGTCTAATGGTTTCTTTTTTTTAGATTGCGGCTGATATGTTTAGGGAACATACAAGAAAACTGATTGAAGATAATATCTCAAGAGCACTTGATATCTTGAAGTCTCGAGGAAAAGTAACGTATGGCCACTGTTCCTTTGTTAGAAACTCTTTTTGCATCTACATTTTCCTCAAATACTATTGTGTTCTATACTTCTATGAGTTTATGACAACAACATAATAAGTCAAATTAAGAATGCCATGTTATATTTATCATCTAATAATTTTGACTGGCTGTAGAAGAGTCATTATAGGACAAACATTGTTTCTATGTGTGCAATAAATTTCCTTTTGTCCCATTATTAAATATTCTCTTTTTATTAGACAGACATGATATATGTTAAATAAAACCATTGTTAGCAGTTATGATGGTGTAATTGGGTTAAAACGTGTCTGATGTGAAATAGTGCTTATTCTGATTTTTTTGGTATATTATACCATTTCTTGGCACTTAAAAAAAAAAAAAATCTTGTTCATATGAGATGCTAATGAGTTTTCCTTGCTAGCCCATTTAACAAGCAAGGACTTTTATGCGACCTAATTGAAAAATTTCAAGGACGATTATGGACTAGGAATTCTTTTTAACCTGCAACAGATTTTAGTATATGATACTTGAGAAGTGGGAATTTCCCGGTACTTCCCGGGTGTTTTCCTGTGTCAGACACTTCACTGTTTGGACCTTGTGTTTCATCTTTCATGATTAGGTGGTGCATCTACCCAAGTTGCCATCCTAAGTGATGGTCTTCGATACTTTTCTCGGACGCTGCGCAAAACATGGTGGTAGAACCCTGGTAGATCATGATTTGTAAGAGATTGTGGTGATAGAGGTTGTGAACAAATAGTGACCATAAGGCAGTTAGTCATATAGTGGACCTTTACTGCAAGACAGTAGGTCGTTAAGCAACCTCGTTACTTGATTGTTTGACTTCAAACTGTCATCCTTTTAGCAGCATCAACTAAGCAGTCACTTAAACTCTTCTGTTCCTGAGGACAAAAACCAGATGTTTTGATGGTGATCTCAAAAAACAAGGTGAATCTTATAGAAGGGATGAATTCTGCTTGAAAATGTTGCACACTGTTTCATCTCACATAAGCTTCCTTCTACATATAAGAAGCTGCTGCTTAAGCAGATAAGTTTCTTTCTGTTATATGCTCAGATCCTTTGGTTTCTAGGTTTTTATTGAGTATTTAAATGATCCTATGTAAATATGAAAAATTAGATACATAAAACTTACTAATACAATTTTGGAGTTTCTTTGACACGGGTTCTTGACATTGCCAATTCTGTTCTTATGGGAAATGGCATAGACGATAATAGTGGAAGTGATGAGTATTTATAAGAGAATCACAGTGGGATTGTCATTCTTTTTCACTTTTTGTCTTCATAGAGATAATGCATTTCCTTATAGCAAATTGTATCATATTACCTTTTCGTCTAGACTCTTTATAGGCTAGGGGAACTTGGAGGGTTTACTTGGTTGCATGACCTTTGATTGTATATGCAAAAGGTAGGCCTATCTACCTGCTAGCTGTGCGCTTTGGTTCTGTGGCATGACCCTCTTATGCTCATAGCTACCTTTTATAGGAATTTGACATTAGTTTAGACGGTTGAGATCGGGTCAATAGCCGGTCACAATAAGCATCAAATCCTTTATGGAGCTTTCTTATTCTCCATAGACGACCCCATTCTGCTTGTATGCTTTGTATGCTGCTGCTGATGATTTATAGGAAAACCATAGCTTGCTGCGGATCAAGAATAGAGGTTTCTGCCACCTCAAGTTATGATCTATAAAGTTGGTGATGATATTAACTAGATCTTTTTTGCCCAATCCTTTAAGAATTGAAATATATTTTGTTTATCCATTTTGTGCATCTAACAAATCAGAGGACCTGCCAACAGGGGAACAATGCAGGTCATTGAAGAACTTGAGAAAGTTTTGGAACTCAATTATTCACTTACACATTTGAGTAAACTTCCTGAAGCTGATCAATTTGCCATGGGGGTTGGTCCTGTTTCTTTATTAGGTACAGATTCATGATGAAGAATATGTGCATGCTAGTTTCTTAGTTTTGAATAATTATGTTGTTTCACAAATTTTGATTCCTTATGTACTCACTCATTCTTTATTTATTAAAATTTGTTTCCTCTTGTTATTAACTTTCCATTTGGGATTCGTTCATATTCATCTCTTGCAAGTTTGGGTTATAGAAATCCCCAAGTGGGGAATTATGCAAAAGTTATAAACTCTTCTTAAAAGGATCCTATATCATATAGAAACCTACATCAGTAAAATATCCCTGTCAACATCATCTTCATTTTCTACTTTATGTTCTATGTACTCTTATCTATGCTACCTACAAGAGTCCTTAGTTCATAATGAGCTGCTATCAGATATACAATGGAGAAAAGGGCTAGTCTTCATTTTTGTTGCATCTTTTTGTGCTTTCTTATGTGTTAAGTATTAGTAGTATGCTTTAGTCCCACATCGTGTAGACACACAAGTGAGGGGCTGACTCTCCTTATATATGTGTAATCTCTCTATCAATAAAGCAATCATATTATTCTCTCCTATATGATATCATAGCCAAAATCCTAGCCGCATCTCCTCTCTCCACTTCTCTCTCTCAAACCCTAAAAACATCTCCACCACCAACCCGCCTTCTTCTCTACAACAACCGCTGCCGCTATCTCCCGACTCCACTACCTGACCACTCGCTGCTCCACCCATCGGCCATACCATTCGACCCACCACACCACTCGACAACACCACCCGACCAACCGATCTCCTCCGAACCGATCCCTTCATACCCGACAACACCAACTACCGAGCTACCCCACCCGATCTCCTCCAGACCCGACCTCTCCCCCGCACCCGATCACCAGACCGCACCTACCATCAGCCGCCATCACCAAATACCAAACCCTAAACCTAATCCCAATGCCCAACCGCAAACCCAAATAGCCCAAAACCCTAATCCAAAACTCCAACTGCTACTTGAACCCTAACCCTAAATCTTGACAAAAAAAATAGTTTGAAAAATAAACAGATCTAGAAAAAAAATTGTTCGCGTTAAGATCTTCAGAGGGCAAACTATGATTGTTTGTGTAAATCTCTGTTGCTGGTCCGGTATTTACATCATGATCTAACAAATAGAGAGCAAACTAGTTTTGCACATAGTTTGAAGTATCGGCCGATACCGATCCGATACGGCCGATACCGATACAGTTTGGCATGTCCCGATCCGATACCGACCGATACCCGATACTGACCAATACCGACATTAGAGGTCTCTTTTCCGATCAATTCGGCAAAGAAAATTGAATTAAAAAAGACCAATTAGCAAGGGCGTAAAAGCATAGTAAGGTTGTAAAAGCATATAAATGAGAAAAATTTATCTATCGCATATAAATCAATCGACAATGGTGACTACTATTTCATTCAATTTCAAAAATACTAAGAAACAACACTAAAAATACTTTAAATTATGCATAAATGTATAAAATATATTTTCTAAAATGTTAATAATTTACTAATAGTTGTTTGCTTTCCGATACCAAAAAATCCGATACTCCGATCCGAAACCGCTGATACTACCGATACCGCCGATCCCGATACTCATTGGAATGGTCCGATACCGATTCCGATACCGATACTTTGAACCTTGGTTTTGCATGAATCTCTGTCCTGACTTGTGTGATCCAACTTCGATCTGTGCCAAGATTGTGCAAGCCAGTAGTGGCAACGTTATCGTGAACATCACGCATTGGCAAGATTGATATGAATATCGGGCCGTGACGATCATCGATAGTCGAATAAAGAATAAAAAGGATGTCGAACACTGTGGTGAATAGTGCTAGCACCAGTGTCGGGAATACGAATACGGGAATACCAATCACTTGTACAACGGTTTCTTCGATTCGACTAGTTGATCCGAGGCTGGATGGTCCGAAAAACTACTCCACATGGCGCAAGAAGGTTGAGGAGACATCGGGGAATGCGGTTGTCAAAACATCTCACTGATAATCTTGCGAAGGAGACTGATCCCACATATAAGCAGTGGGAGACTGATGATAGGAGACTGTTTACACAGTTAATGAATTCAATGGAACCGTCTGTCGAGGATATGGTTCAGAGCACAGATTCGGTAAAGGAGTTATGAGAGGTCTTAGCAACTGCGTTTGATGACAAACGTGATTTGTCTTGCATCTATGACTCGGTTGTTGGTGTCTACCGAGCTGATCAAGGAGACAAGTCATAAGGACAACTTTCGTGCCTTTTAGGCCATAACTGATGAGGTGGATACGTGTTACCCTTAACGACGGATATCAATGAGGCAATGACTTAACGTCAGCAACTCTATGTCATGGCGTATCTTGTCTTACTTCGTTCTGATGTAGATTCTGCTAGGTCTCAAATTATTACTGGGACCGAGGTTCCATCTCTGATGAAAGTCCACTTTCGTGTCCTACGGACAACGAAAATAGTTAGGACTGATACGAGTGATGCACCTGCTAATCGATATGTCTTGGGTGCTGCTCATGGTGGATTTAGTGGGGCCGTACTGATAGACGTGGTGGCTGGAATGCTGGCCGTGACGGTGGACGAGGCAATGACTGGTGTGATGGAGGACGACCACGAACATACTTCAACTATGGTCAACCTGGCCATTTTCAATGGCAGTGTCCCAAAACTGCTAATGTTGCATCGAATGCTAATGATAATGAAAGGCGATTCGTGCAGATGACTGTAGAGACATGCAGAATTTGTTGAATTCCAAGCCCAACGTTGTGGCGAAACCTATACATTTGGATCTACAGCCGGATACTCAGCGACGTGTGTGGTAAGGTCAAGTCAGTGGATGATCGATTCAGACGCATCTGATCACATGACATGTGATGGTAGTATGTTGCATGATTATGAATCTGTAGGTCATGTGACAGATATTACTGTTGCGAATGACAGTTCTTTGAAAGTTCGTGGACGAGGGAGTGCCCCCGTCTTTCTCCCATCTTGTCACTCACTTCAGTTTTACATACACCTGAAAATCCATTCATTTTATTATCCATTAGTCAAATAACTCGAGACTTACACTGCTCAGTAACATTCTTTCCTGATGGTTGTGTTTTTTAGGACATGAAGACGGGGAAGACTATTGATAGGGGGCATGTGGTTGGAGGCTTATACTTGGTTGAGTTGAATTCGTCTGTTGCCTGTGCCAGTGTGTGTCGCGATCCTTTTGAGTTTGCATTGTCGGCTTGGTCATCCTTCTATTCAAGCGCTCCAGAATTGTGTCCATCGCTCGATCTTCGAGTTTCTCTTAATTGTGAGTCGTTTAGTCTAGCCAAACATCATCATGCAACTTATCCTGTGAGTTTGGATAAATTTGTTTCAGCTCCGTTTGAATTAGTCTACTATGATACATGGGGTCAATGTCCCGTTGAATCAGTGATAAGGTTCAAATATTTTGTGTCCTTTGTTGATGATTGCTCACGAGTCACATATGTATATCTAATGAAGAACCGTTCCGAATTATTTGATATCTGGTGTACCTTCTTTGCGGAAATAAAATCCAATTTGGGGTTTCCATTAAGTGTCTTTAGAGCGACAGTGGTCGTGAGCATGTATCTCGGGCATTCTCTTCCCATCTTGCTAAACATGAGGTTATTCACTAAACTTTCTGTCCTTATGCAACACAACAAAATGGTGTGGCAGAACGTAAGAATTGTCATATGTTGGAAAAAACTCGAGCATTGATGTTTCACGTCAGTACACCCAGGAGATTTTGGTCAGATACTGTATTGACGACTTGTTATCTGATTAATCGTATGTCGTCTCGTGTCTTCAATGGAGCCACTCATTTTTTTTCGATTATATCCCAATCGAATGTCCTTTTCACTACCTCTCAAATTTTTTGGATGCTTGTGTTATGTTCGGGATATTCGACCAACCCTTTCTAAGTTAGGCCGAAGGCACTCAAGTGTATTTTTCTTGGGTATCCTAAGGATCATAAAGAGTATCATTGTTTTTCACTAACTTTGACGGGGTAAATTATATCTCGGGATGTTACCTTTGTCGAGACCGAGTTTCCTCTACCCCTCCAACTAACTATTCTGTTCCAAAGGTTTATCCGGATGAGAACTTTCTATTCTACTATCCAATTCAAACACAACCACCTCCCGTAAGGGTGCCCTCCTTTACCGAGCCAGTCTTACCGTCTAATGGCCCGCAAACACCAGCTCAGTCAGAACATGTATCACCATCACCAATGGTGCCCACAGTCCGAAGAGCCGGTGTCGCCATCGGGGTCCTCTAGCTCTACCGTTTCACTACCACCTGATATACCGGCTCGTCCACGTCGTGCATGCCGCGACTATCCTTTGTATGTTGAGAACTACAAAGGACTCGTGAGTCACTCTCAGTCCTTGGTGGCTAAACCTTCGACCCTTCTTTCATGGTTTGCGGGATCTTGTTCACCCCTCGTAAGATGGAATCCCCAAAAAGCATATCCGTGCCCCATTTATTGCATTTCTTGGCAGGCTCCAGGAACACAGCATTGGGCTGCGGTGAAGCAAATACTTCGCTATGTGCGAGGCACTCTTAGTTACGGGTGCAACTACAAGAATGACATGGCAGCACCTACGCTGGTCGGCTACAGCGACAGCGATCTTGCGGGAGATGTTGATGACCGCAAGAGTACATCCGGCATGGTCTTGCGGGAGATGTTGATGACCGCAAGAGTACATCCGGCACATAGCGAAGTATTTGCTTTACCGCAGCCCAATGCTGTGTTCCTGGAGCCTCCATGAATCGGCTTGCTATCCCCACTGCATATGCAATGTCTGGTCGTGTGTTGACCAGGTATCGCAGACTGCCGATGCTGCGGTATCGGGTCGCGTCCATAGCCTCGCCGCCGTTCTGCTTCCCGAGCTTGAGGCGGCTTTCCATCGGAGTGTGGCACGGGTTGCATGTACCCATACCAGCAATGTCCAGTATCTTTGCCGCGTAGCTAGCTTGGCAGAGCGTGATCTTACCACCGGCCTGCTTCACCTCGATCCCTAAGTAGTAGCTTAGGAGACCAAGGTCGCTCATTTGAAAAAGATTATGCATCTATGCTTTGAACTGGTCAATGTCGTCGTTGCTAGTTCCGGTGATCACAAGATCGTCGACGTAGACGCCAACCAGCAGGTAAGAGTCCGCGCCGCCCTTCCGGTACAATGCATGCTCCATCAGACACTTCTCGAAACCGAGCGACGTGAGCGACGCGTCCAGCTTCGTGTTCCAGGCGCGCGGCACCTGTCGTAGACCAAGTGTTGGTGACGAACAGAAAAACACGCAAGGGAATGGAAGAGCCTGAGGTAAAGACAGAGAAGAATGTATGCTCTTCTTATCTCTGTTGTTTATTAATCAGTGCCTATATACAGGCTAAAAGAAACAACGTGTGAAGAAAAGTAAGTGGAGCTAATGGCTCCTACAAATAAGCTTATCCACAGAAAAACCAAGTCATGGAGGCTAAAGACTAGGGACGTGGGAGAACAGGGTTAATTCCATCAAATCACCCCCTTAAGCTTGTTGTATTGACTTCACCTCCATGATACCAAGTCTGCTTCTCAGCTCAATAAACTTGATGCGTCCCAATGCCTTGGTGAGTATGTTAGCAACCATATAACCTGGCTCTGATACCAAGTGTTGGTGACGAACAGGAAAACACGCAAGGGAATGGAAGAGCATACAGTGTTGGTGACGAACAGGAAAACACGTAAGGGAATGGAAGAGCCTGAGGTAAAGACAAAGAAGAATGTATGCTCTTCTTATCTTTGTTGTTTATTAATCAGTGCCTATATATAGGCTAAAAGAAACAACTTGTGAGGAAAAGTAAGTCAATACAACAGGCTTAAGGGGGTGATTTGATGGAATTAACCCTGTTCTCCCACGTCCCTAGTCTTTAGCCTCCATGGCTTGGTTTTTCTGTGGATAAGCTTATTTGTAGGAGCCATTAGCTCCACTTACTTTTCCTTACACGTTTCTTTTAGCCTATATATAGGCACTGATTAATAAACAACAGAGATAAGAAGAGCATACATTCTTCTCTGTCTTTACCTCAGGCTCTTCCATTCCCTTGTGTGTTTTCCTGTTTGTCACCAACACTTGGTATCAGAGCCTTGCCATGGGCAGCGATGTGGAGGAAGATGTGCTGGTGTACTTCTCTTGATCGTCGTTGCCGTCTCCTGACATCAACGGCTGCGGATCGTATAAGCTTGGCTCTGATACCAAGTGTTGGTGACGAACAGGAAAACACGCAAGGGAATGGAAGAGCCTACAGTGTTGGTGACGAACAGAAAAGCACGAAAGGGAATGGAAGAGCCTGAGGTAAAGACAGAGAATAATGTATGCTCTTCTATTCCTTTGCGTGTTTTCCTGTTCGTCACCAACACTTCGATGGAGGTGAGCAGCGCCTTGGTAAGATCACGCTCTGCCAAGCTAGCTATGCGGCAAAGATACTGGATATTGCTGGTATGGGTACATGCAACCTGTGCCACACTCCGATGGAAAGCCGGCTCAAGCTCGGGAAGCAGAACGGCGGCGAGGCTATGGACGCTACCCGATACCGCAGCATCATCGGCAGTCGTCAACACACGACCAGACATTGCATATGCATGGGAATAGCAAGCCGATTCATGGAGGCTCCAGGAACACAACATTGGGCTGCGGTGAAGCAAATACTTCGCTATGTGCGAGGCACTCTTAGTTACGGGTGCAGCTACAAGAATGACACGGCAGCACCTACGCTGGTCGGCTACAGTGATCTTGCGATCACCGGAACTAGCAACGACGACATTGACCAGTTCAAAGCACAGATGCATAAGCTTTTTCAAATGAGCGACCTTGGTCCCCTAAGCTACTACTTAGGGATCGAGGTGAAGCAGGCCGGTGGTAAGATCACGCTCTGCCAAGCTAGCTACGCGGCAAAGATACTGGACATTGCTGGTATGGGTACATGCAACCCGTGCCACACTCCGATGGAAAGCCGGCTCAAGCTCGGGAAGCAGAACGGCGGCGAGGCTATGGACGCGACCCGATACCACAGCATCATCGGCAGTCTGCGATACCTGGTCAACACACGACCAGACATTGCATATGCAGTGGGGATAGCAAGCCGATTCATGGAGGCTCCAGGAACACAGCATTGGGCTGCGGTGAAGCAAATACTTCGCTATGTGCGAGGCACTCTTAGTTACGGGTGCAGCTACAAGAATGACACGGCAGCACCTATGATGGCCGGCTACAGCGACAACGATCTTGCGGGAGATGTTGATGACCGCAAGAGTACATCCGGCATGGTCTTCTTCCTAGGAGGCAGTATCATCACCTGGACATCATAGTAACAAAAGATTGTTGCACTTTCGTCCTGCGAGGCGGAGTACATTGCTGCGTCTACCGCGGCATGCCAAGCTGTGTGGCTGAGCAAGCTGCTCGGTGAAGTCCAGGGAACAACTCCATCGAAGGTTAGGCTTCTGGTGGACAAGTCAGCTATTGCCCTGAGCAAGAACCCGATGCATCACGAGCGCAGTAAACATATTGACACTCGGTTTCATTTTATCCGTGAATGCATTGAGAATGGCAAAGTAGATGTCGATCACATCGGCACTGACGGACAGCTTGCTGACATACTCACCAAGGCATTGGGACGCATCAAGTTTATTGAGCTGAGAAGCAGACTTGGTATCATGGAGGTGAAGTCAATACAACAGGCTTAAGGGGGTGATTTGATGGAATTAACCCTGTTCTCCCACGTCCCTAGTCTTTAGCCTCCATGACTTGGTTTTTCTGTGGATAAGCTTATTTGTAGGAGCCATTAGCTTATGATGTTCGTGCGCAACTATTGATAGGATTCGGATTTCCATTTCTGCAGAGGAGAGACTCAAACATCCTGGTTGACGTACCGCTATGGAAGAGAAAATACGAGCGCTTCGGAAGAACCATACGTGGGACTTGGTGTATTTGCCAACTGGTAAGAATGCGGTAGATGCGGTAGATTGCAAATGGGTGTTCACAGTCAAGGTGAAACTGGATGTCACTCTTGATCGACTGAAAGCTCATCTTGTGGCAAAAGGACATTCTCAGACTTACGGTGAGGATTATTTTGAGACTTTCTTCCTAGTTGTCAGGATGACCTCTGTGCGATTGCTTCTATCATTGGCTGTCCGTTATCATTGGCCCTTATTTTAGTTGGACGTCAAGAATGCCTTTCTTTATGGGGATATTGAGGAAGAAGTATATGTGCTGCAATCTCATGAGTTCGTTGTAAGGGAGGATAAAGTATGTTATCTATGTAAAGCACTATACAATCATAAACAATCACCTCGTGTCTGGTTTGGTCGATTGGAATATGCCAATCAAAGAAGTATCATTCAGTATTCTACCATCAGTCGGATGAATCCTATTTGGTGTCTATGTTGATGACATCGTGATTACGGGAGATTGACAGCCAGGGTATTGCAGAACTGAAAAAAGTTTATGGGCAAACATTTTGAGACTAAAGATATGAGAGCATTGAAGTGTACTTCTTGGGAGTCGAATTCACACGGGTGAGCGAGACATTGTAATGTCTCAGAGAAAATATGTTTTTGACATATTAACCGAAGTAGAGATGATGCAAACTAAGGGTGCAACCTCACCCATGGATCTAGGGGTAAAGTTACTCCCAGATGAAGGGATACTAATGACCAATTCTGATCAGTATCGTCGGCTGGTGAGTGTAATCAGTAGATTTATAGGCTTTCCACGAGTTTCGCATTGGCATATAGTTTTCAGGATCTTGTGTTATCTAGCTCAAAATCTTGGAAAAGAAATTCAGATGGAGAATCAAGGGCATACTCGTCTTGAGTGTTTTACATGTGCTGACTGGGGTATGAGTCTTACAAATCGATGTTCTACATCCGGCTACTTAGTATTCATTGGTGGAAACTTAGTGT
This sequence comes from Iris macrosiphon, assembly GCA_036927795.1. NCBI lineage: Eukaryota > Viridiplantae > Streptophyta > Magnoliopsida > Asparagales > Iridaceae > Iris > Iris macrosiphon. Next base: position 72,127,886 of record JAYESA010000002.1, on the reverse strand, counting down.
TGTGGAAGAGCAAGAAGCAGAGTGTGGTCTCACGATCGAGTTTGGAAGCGGAATACCGAACCATTGCTCATGACACCACAGAAGTGTTATATCTGCAGTATCTTCTAAAAGAGCTGGAAGAAGAAGTAGGATTGGAAGCAGCATATATGTGGTGTGATAATCAGCCAGCTATCCATATTGCTACCAATTCCGTATTCCATGAACGGACGAAACTCATAGAGGTTGACATCCACTTTGTCTGTGATGAATATCAGAAGAGGGTGATTACATTTGAAAGACTGTTATTTTCAAAATATGTGGTAAGTTCTTGTGTCGTCGGTTTTAAGAAATGCAACAATTGAAAGACTGTTATTTTCAAAATAACAGGAGAGGACCTCGCCATAGAAACTCGAAGGCTAGGTAGTACCATAGTTTGAATTATCGGCCGATACCGATACAATACAGCCGATGGCGATACCGATACAATCTTTGGCATCTTGCGATCCGATACCAACCACTATCGATACTAATCGATACCCGATGTTGGGTATCTTTTTCCAAGTCAATTTTGCAGAGAAAACTTGAACGAAAAAGATGGTCAATACAATGATTCAGTTGTGCCGAAGATTGACAATGTTATAGTGTATGGATATGATTCCTTATTTATAAATAATAAATATTACCATTTGTCGAAGTTGTATATCATAAAATCAAAATATTGATCAATATTAATGTTGCTTGATACAAAACTCTTTGTGGTTGCACTTATGTTTGAAGGCAAGTAAATAAACAATAATATCTACTGCAAGTGAATATTATTCTATTTAAAACTAACGAAAAACAATATATAATATATAGAATTATGTTTAAATTTATCAAATATTTTTCTAGCTTTTTAAAGGCTTATTTATATCATTTTTGTCTTTCCGAAATGAAGAACACGATTCTCCGATCCGAAGCATCCGAGAAATTGCCGAAACCGTCGATACCGATACAAATAGGAAAGGTCTGAAACACATTTTGAACCTTGGTTAACTAGGAAGCTCAGACACACAACGTGCAATCGTGTAGGATATGTATCGAACGTGACAAAAACACTCTAAGGTCAAGGTTCAAAGTATCGGTATTGGAATCGGTATCGGACCATTCCTATGAGTATCGGGATCGGCAGTATCGATAGTATCGGTAGTTTCGGACCGGAGTATCGGATTTTTTGGTATCGGAAAGCAAACAACTATTAGTAAATTATTAACATTTTAGAAAATATATTTTATATATTTATGTATAATTTAAAGTATTTTCAGTGTTGTTTATTAGTATTTTTGAAATTGAATGAAATAGTAGTCACTATTGTTGATTGATTTATATGCGATAGATAAGTTTTCCTCTTTTATATGTTTTTACAACCTTACTATGCTTTTACACCCTTGTTAATTGGTCTTTTTAATTCAATTTTCTTTTCCGAATTGACTGGAAAAGAGATCTCTAATGTTGGTATCGGTCGGTATCGGGTATCAGTCGGTATCGGATCGGGACATGCCAAACTGTATCGGTATCGGCCGTATCGGATCAGTATCGGCCGATACTTCAAACTATGTCTAAGGTACACCGAAATCAATGTAATGTTCATCTATCTGTGTTCGGACCAGTTTCTGTCGTATTCGTGCAACATAGATAGTCAGACCTTCATTTTTCTATAGTGCCCTCTAAGATCACCCAACATGGAGCAATCCTCCAAATCAAGGTTTAAAATCAAGAGAGAGAACTAGGAGGTTGACATATTTATTGGCCACCTCTGATCTAACACAGCACGATAGGTTGGTTTTGGTTGACAGTGACCACTATCAGGCATGCTTTTTTAGCTTGTGTCTTGGTAGAACACCAGAAACTTACTGAAGCAAAAGACAGGTGAGAAAGGACTCATTGCTCAGCTTGTGTGCAACCCCAAGTTGAAACCTTATTGGCCACCTCTTATCTAACACAGCACGATAGGTTGGTTTTGGTTGACAGTGACCACTATCAGGCATTAGCTTGTGTCTTGGTAGAACACCAGAAACTTACTGAAGCAAAAGACAGGTGAGAAAGGACTCATTGCTCAGCTTGTGTGCAACCCCAAGTTGAAACCTTGTAAGAAGTGTCTTATTTGCAGTTTGTGCCACGTGGAAGCTTCCCCACAAAATTAAAACATAAGAAAGAAGAAAACGTAGTAAAAGGGGAGGGAACCTACCACTGTGCAACACCAACATTTGTGACTGTCAGGTGGTGGCTGCTACAGTCGATGATCCTCACACCTGGCCATCATAGGAACCTGATCTCCCCCCATTCACCTTTTATTTTCTCACTCACTTCCACTTTGTCTTTCTGACCTTTTCACCACTTCCCCAGGTGAAAACGTAGTAAAAGGGAAGGATACCTACCACTGTGCAACACCAACATTTGTGACCCTCAGGTGGTGGCTGCTACAGTCGATGATCCTCACACCTGGCCATTACAGGGAACCTGATCTCTCCCATTCCCCTTTTATTTTCTCACCCACTTTCCTGTCTTTCTGACCTTTTCACTTCCCCAGGTGAAAACATAGTAAAAGGGAAGGAGGGAATCTACCACCGTGCAACACCAACATTTGTGACCCGCAGGTGGTGGCTGCTACAGTCGATGATCCTCACAACTGGCCATCATTTGGAACCTGATCTCTCCTCTTCACCTTTTATTTTCTCACCCACTTCCCCGTTGTCTTTATGACCTTTTCCCACTCCGTTGGTTCATTGTTTCAAAGACAAAAATGTTACCTAGACCTTTATGGGCCTTGAAATGTAACTTGAAAGAATACCACTGTATTGGTTTGAGTGGACGGTACTTTGTCATAGCAACTTAGTTAACTAATCAAAATCGGACAAGACTGATGAGCAAGATCCTTTTGAAGTTCATCGGAATCAAGGAGCATCAAATTCAATTAGCAACTCAAATGTATCTCACCAAATCATTTAGCTTTGAGTAGTTATGAGCAGTTTTCAGCACCATGGGAAAAACTGGAATGATCATGACCACTAAATATAATTCATCTAACGAGCAAGGTTCGCAAGTATCGGCTGTCTTGTATCATTTTGGTATGTTCAGTACTCATCCCCACCGATACTGATATCTAAATTGTTGCTCTATTTTCGGTTACTTCAACAAAGAAAAAGTTAAAAGAAAAGAGAAGTATGGCAAAAACAACGTCGACACGAGATCATACCGAAAATTAACATGCTTACATCTTAATATTATTCCATTCAAAACAATTTATTGTGTGGGTGCTTTGTCTAAAAGCAAGTAATAAACATCTATCGTGGATCAATAATTCAATAATGTTCAATAACTTTCCATTCAAAACTAGTGAGAAACAATAAATAATACATAAGATTATTCCTAGATGTACTAATTACTTTCAAGTTTTTATACTAATTCCATGTTATATTTTTGGTCTTTCGAGACCCAAGGAACTCCAATCTGAAACTCTATTGAAACTGCTGATACCGGTACTCACACGAAGGGTCCGGAACCTTCCTATACCGATACTGCGAACCTCATTGATGAGCCAATTAACTCAACATTCCTAACCTGATTTATCAATATAAGAATTAAAACCTTGGTTGAGAACATACAACAACACAACCTTTATCCCAAAGATGTAAAGAGAGAGAATTTATGTTATTATAAGATCAATCTCTTTAGTTTAGGAGGGAGGGAGAGAGAGATCCTTTGTCATAGTGGAGAATAAATCCATCAATAATCAATATACAGGAGTTTTCTTGGAGAGGCTCGTCATTTTCAGAATATTGTCAAAGGAACCTTATCTACAAGCTAATAAAACCCAAATGCAGCAAATAAAGTTATAGTAAATTAAGAGTCATTTTTCATAAACAAGATTAGGATTTTGTTGAAATCCAAAATATACTAAATAAAGCCAAAAAAACCCTACTTCTAAAAGAAAAATAATTTACGTTGCATCTCTGTTGTTAGTACTTTGGGAAGGAACCTCTTTACTATAATATTTGTGGGAGACCATACTTTCTTATCATAGTAATTAGGAAGATTTTTCCTGTTATATTGTTAGGGTACAAAATCTTTTGAATGTTTTTTCTTCTAGAAATTCCTCATTTTTCAACAGTCACGAAAAAGTCCACTTGCTCCCAACTTTTAGTTTTAGGTCAACATGGTGTCTGGGGATGATTCTACTTTGGCTATTGTCTTGTTATATTTCATTCTTTCATGAGTTCTTATTTGGATATAAACAAGTGGTGCATTTTCAAGAGCAATAGTTCTTGTATGCCTTCGAGAGCTTTTTATTGCATATTATTCTCAGACAGAGTATATAGCACATGTTTTCAAATCTTTTCACGGGCGGGGTATAAATTGGGACTTCAAATCTTTCCTTTCATATTTTGTTTTAAGGAAGTGAATGTTTTAAATAGTGGCAATTTGCTTCATCCTAACATTATATTAGTTTTAGTGTTATTTTAACTACTATTGGATGGGAATAAATGATAGTGAAGGGGAGATTGTTTAAACCATAAGAGGAATGAGATCTTTTTATTGTATCCAAGAGTTTTCAATTCCCAAGGTTTATTTTTCTTCTTCTTCAAGGTACTCCTATCTTAGAATTTTGAGGGAGTAGTGTAATATTAGCCTTTTCATAAATAAAACTTTGGTTGTAAAGTATATATCTCCTGCACAACTAAAATAAACTCCTCTCTGTATGTGCCTGTGAGTATATAGCTCAAGGATCCAGTTCAACTGTAATTCTGGATGCTTTCTTACAATATGAGATTAACATTATAGTCAAGTATATTCAGTGATTTTGGTGAGTTTCTTTTTTAACCAAAGGATTCTCATTGTATGTCATCTTTGAATCCAAGCTGATTGGAGAATTAGAAAACTTTGCATTGTATCTTGTCATTGAATTTAAGAATCATGAATATGTTCTCCCAGTGTACATTGTTTTGCTTGAACATATTCCTGCTAATTCCCAAGCAATTCTAAACCCCACTTTCACTCTGCAGCTGGTTGAACTAGTTAAAAACCCGAAGTCTATTACTGTCTAAAAATGTTGAAACTAATATTTGTCATGTAATCCAAAATTTAACCTAGACACCTGTTGTTGGGTCCCATTTAGCTAGTTATGTTGATTTAGAATTTTCTTGTATTCATATGTATCTAATAGGATACCCCTAAATAAAAGAAATACAATGTCAGCTTTTCCTTCATTGAATGTAGTTCATCATTCTCCATATATGTACCTGTAACTACTTTCTTTAGACCACCTGTTAGGCTCTTTACTTCGTGTGGACTTGTTGCTGTCTTCACATGGAGAGGCATATGTTTGGAATATTGCGTCTTTTGTGTCACGACGCATCCGGGTGTTCGGGTACGAGTGCGTGGGCACGCCCAGCCTACACCGCAGTGTCGGTGGTAGAACACTGTCTGGAACTAGTACTGTATAATCAACACCTCATAATATAAAGGGAACAAATATTATATTCAATCACAAAACTAAGATAGGTAGAAACATGTTGTAGTATATATATGTATATAAATGTTACAGTACAAAATATTGTATTCATAAATCATACAGCTATAGTAAGTCTGCAAACTTTAACTATTGTCATAACCAGGTCTCCCGCTTGCGGCCTTCCTCGATCCTCCAGGAGATAAAATCAAGCTTGAAGCTATTTCCCAAAAATCCATAATAGATGGGGCACATGTCATTCTAAGTGCTACTTTAAATATTATCCAATCAGGATTGATCGAGTACAATTCTAATAGCAGTTTCAATACATGATAAGGACTATAAAGCAATGATAGAAAAAGTAGTACATGATGGATAAATAAACTGACATCAAGGCATGGTAAGAAATGAACATAAAAAATGAATAAACAGAAACATGTCATGTATCAACAAGAAAATTTTTAGTCACTAAGTGTTTTAAAATACTAGTTTGATTTTGTGATCGGCTTAGGATTGCACAATGAGAGCCGGTTAATCATACGTGAAGTATATGGTTAGCCTTTGCACATGAATTATATTTCACAGAATTTAAGGGTATGATCACATATAAACTAGTATTTCTCCGTCCCGACTAGCATATATGAATCACGCGAATATCAAGTATTACACAAGATCAAGGTCTAAAAACACAAGATATGCTAGTCCGTATTTCTTCGTGTCAGGAATCAAGTACGACAATACTACATGTGTTATATAAATTATCAGTAAGAAAACTATCAGAGACTGTACTCGCCTGAGATCCAAAGCGGGTAAAACAAGTCGGAGTGTGTGACGGGGTCCAGATAACATATATCATGAATAATTCACATTAATTGGTGAAATATAATTATATTTCTAGGTCAATTTTATGCTATTTCTGGTTATAGATGAGACAAATATCTATATAAAAACTTAAATATAAAAATAATATATATATATATATATATATATATATATATATATATATATATATATACGCATATATATATAGAGTATACATATAGATACGTAGATATATAGATACATATATACATAGATATATAGATACACACATATATGTAAGATATATAGATACCATATTCTATATAATATAGTATACGTATATAGATACATATATAGTTATGTATATATGGTACATATAGAGTATAGTATACATATGTATATAGGTATATATATAGTTTATATATAATTATGTATACTATATATGTATATAGTATTGTATCTATATATCTTATATATATGTGTGTGTATCTATATATATATTTATGTATACTATATATGTATCTATATATGTATACTATATTGTATTTAGATACACACATATATATATAAGATATATCAATACTATATATATATATATATATATATATATATATATAAATATATAGATACATATGTAGTATACATATATATATAGATACATAGATATATAGATACATATATAGTTATGTATATATGGTACATATAGAATATAGTATACATATGTATATAGGTATATATATATATATATATATATATATATATATATATATATATAGGTGCATGTAGGGAAACGGGCTTGCTTGCTGCTGCTGCAGGCAGTCCGTCTTCCCCCCTTCTTGACACACACACACACACACACACACACATATATATATATATATATATATACACACACACTTATCCTAGTTAGAGTTATAAAATTTGAAGAGGATCAAGGGTTACCTTACGAGGAGAACTCCTATTCCCTTGCTAATAGGGTTGAGGGAAGAGTGGGATGGGTTGGAAGAAGAGGGTAAGGGTCCTTATATAGAGTTAAGAGAGGGGGTTGTGTCATGTGAGAGGGTATATGAGGTGTCCATGGAAGGGTGAGGTGTCCATGGAAGGGTGTGGAAGGGTGAGGTGTCTAAGAATTGTGTAGAGAAGAGGTGAGGTCATGATGACATCATCATGATGTGAGCGATGAGGTCATTATGACATATGCGATGATGTCATCATTTTTATTAATAAATCTTAATTAATACTTAATCAAATTTGGGGAAAATGGTGAGGTTACAATTCTACCTCTCTTAGAAAAATTTCGTCCTCGAAATTTAAAGTATATCATACAGAAAGAAAGAAGAAATACCTCAAAATTCAAAGAGGTATGGGTACCGCTCACGCATCTCATCGTCTCTCTCCCAAGTAGATTCACCCGGGGAGTGATGACTCCAAGCGACACGAACAAATAAAATCGTCCGGTTATGCAGCACATTTTCTCTGCGATCTAGTATCTCCACGGGCTGCTCTTGGTAGCTGAGGCTCGGTTCCACTTAAATCTCTGAGTGATCTAATACGTGGTTAGGGTCAACCACATATCGTCTTAGCTGGGATACATGAAACACGTTATGTATTCCCTCTGATGTAGGTGACAAAGCAAGCCGGTAGGCTACGGCACCGACATTTTCGGCAATACTGAAAGGTCCGATAAACTTTGGACTGAGCTTCCCGCTTCTCCCGAAACGAATCGTGCCACGTGTTGGAGAAATTCGCAAGAACACCAATTTGTCAACCTCAAACTCTAACGGTCTCCGGCGACTATCGGACCAGTGCTTCTGTCTGTCCTGAGCCACACGAAGTCTTTCTCTAATTTGCTTTACCTTCTCCGCAGCATCTACTACCATTTCTGGTCCTAACAATGCTCGCTCGCCTACGTCGTCCCAAGATAATGGGGTACGACATTTTCGGCCGTACATAGCCTCGAAATGAGATATCTCGATGTTTGCCTGATAACTATTGTTGTATGCAAACTCCACCAGATGAAGATGATTCTCCCACGATCCACCAAAGTCTAAAATACAGGTCCGAAGCATATCCTCTTGCGTCTGAATAGTCCTCTCTGACTGTCCATCCGTCTGAGGGTCGTAAGCGGTGCTAAACTTTAGTTTGGTACCCAAGCTAGACTGTAAACTCCTCCAAAAATGGGATATAAATCGACTATCCCGATCGGAGACGATACTCACCGGAACCCCGTGCCTGCTTCACGTACAATCCAGCGAACTTTTCTGTAGACAATCCCACTTTAAATGGAAAGAAGTGGGCTGATTTGGTCAACCGATCAACGATGACCCAAATTGCATCTTTTCCCCCCGGAGTGCTTGGAAGTCTGGAAACAAAATCCATCGTGATATGTTTCCATTTTCACTCTGGAATTGGTAGTGGCTGAAGTAACCCGCCTGGTCTCTGCCTTTTCGGCTTTGACTTGCTGGCATACTAGAAACCTGGAAACAAAACGTACTACCTCTTGTTTCATACCATACCACCACACATGATCTCTTAGATCCTTGTACATCTTGGTAGCTCCCGGATGTATAGAATACTGAGAGCGATGAGCTTCCTGTATGACTTCTTCCCGTAGATCTCCTCTAGGAACACTTAGCCTCACTCTGTGTCATAAAGAGCCATATTCTGAAATAGTAAAATCATCTAGTAATTCGGCATGTACCTGAGCTCGGATACTTCTGAGACTTTCATCTTGATATTGTGTTTCCCGGATCTTGTTCATCAATTCCGACTGAATCTGCATACCCATCATCTGCATTTCAAGTTTCAACTCCAAGAATTATTATTTCAATACCCAACTTCTCTAAGTCTGCTAACAAGTGGCGGTCCATCGTCAGGCACATAGATACTGGATACCTGCTCAAGGCATCTGCAACTACGTTGGCCTTTCCTGGATGATACTTCAAGACAATATCAAAGTCCTTCATAAGCTCTAGCCATCTACGCTGTCTCATGTTCAGCTCCTTTTGTGTGAAAACGTACTTCAAGCTTTTGTGGTCAGTGAATATTTTCACACGCTCTCCGTACAAATAATGTTTCCACAACTTCAATGCAAAGATGACAGCTGCCAGCTCCAAGTCATGGGTAGGATAGTTCTTCTCGTGTGTCCGTACCTGTCTGGATGCATAAGCCACCACCTTATTGTTTTGCTCTAAAATACATTCCAAATTCTTTCCTGAAGCATCGCTATAGATGGCGAATCCTCCTGATCCCGATGGCAATGTCAGAATAAGAGCCCTAGTTAATCTCTTCTCTAACTCATCAAACGCTGCCTCTCATTCCTCAGTCCATACAAACTCTACATCTTTCCGAGTGAGTTTACTTAAAGGCTCTGCAATTCGAGAGAAATTTTTCACGAATTTTCTGTAATATCCAGCCAATCCTAAGAAGTTTCTAATTTCTGCAACAGAGCTCGGAGTGGCCCAAGATTTTACGGCAGCAATCTTCTTTGGATTAACTGATATTCCATCTCCAGTCACTACATGTCCGAGAAACTCCACTTTGTTTAAGAAAAACTTATATTTAGAGAGTTTTGCATAAAGCTTCTCCTTCCTAATGCTTCTCGTGTTCTTCTAGCGTTTTTGAGTATACAAGGATATTATCTATAAATACTACCACGAATTTGTCCAGGTACTGGTGGAATACCTTGTTCATCAAGTTCATGAAGACTGCCGGGGCATTAGTTAACCCAAACGGCATCACCAATAACTCGTACCGGCCATATCGAGTCTTGAATGCAGTCTTCGGAATATCTTCCTTTTTCACCTTCACCTGATGATATCCGGATCTCAAGTCAATCTTTGAAAATACCTTCGTGCAACTCAATTGATCGAAGAGATAATCTATTCTCGGCAGCGGATATTTATTCTTGATTGTGAGATTGTTCAGGGCCCTGTAATCGATGCATATCCACACCGATCCATCCTTCTTTGGCACAAAAAGTACCGGAGCTCCCCAGGACGACGAACTTGATCTGATGAATCCCCTGTCTTCTAATTTATTGATCTGTTTCTTTAGCTCCGCTAGCTCATTGTTGTTGATTCGGTAGACATGCTGCGATATTGGTCCTGCTCCCGATATTAGATCAATAGAGAATTCAACATCTCTATCTAGCGGCAATCCTGGTAACTCCTCGGAAAACACATCTAAGAACTCAGTAATAATAGGATGCGGTAGCTCTTTCTCCTCTATTATAGCTTCACAAAGAATTTCACGATATGGCTTCTCTGTCTTTCTAGCAAACTCGAACTCCGGCTCTCCTGGAGGTTGAAATAGCACACGACCTCTGCGGCAGTCAATGCTAGCGAAATGCATACCTAACCAATCCATTCCAAGGACAATGTCAAAACTTGGAAGTGGCATTACGAGTAAGCTAGCAGACAAAACACGGTCTCCCAATGTAACATGATACCCCTTGCAAACATCACAGACTAGGATGATGTCTCCCCCAGTCGTGATCTTACAGTTTCTATTCAAGGGTTCCACTACTAAATTATATTTAAGTACAAAAGACACAGATATGAAACTATAGGATGCACCGGAATCAAATAATGCTACGGCCGGAATATAATCGAGAAGAGTGGAACCTGTTATAACATCACCAGTGGGCTCAGTTTCCTCGACAGTTGTAGCGAAAGCTCTGCCCTGATGTGGAGCTCCCCTCTGCTGGTGCTGGACAAATTGCTGCTGTTGTGTTGGGAGTGAAGGTTCCCTCTGCTGTTGTGCCACATGTGGCTTAGCTGGTCCCTTTTGATTTGTTGCACCTCGAATATGACAGTTCTTCATCTGATGTCCCGCAGAACCACAGTATAGACAGACTCCAAGTCTTTTTATGCATATTTTCCAGTAATGTTCCACTTTCTTGCAAAAATAGCAAAAAGGGGTCTGCTGGATCTATCTTTGAGGATGCGGCTGAGCCGAAAATCTAGTTGGAGGACAATGCCGCTGCTGATGCTGGAAAGTCCTCGGCTGAAAATGGAAACGTTTTGCTGGTCCCGTGCTACTGCCTCCTTCGAACGCATTCCGGTCTCGCTTGGGTTTAAAGCCCATGTCCACCTCGATCCTCTGGGCTTCTGCTACAATCCCAGCAAAAGTCGTGATACTAGAGGGGATAATGACTCGAATTTCCTGGGCCAAGGCTTGCCAGAATCTGCGAGCTCGGTCCTCCTGATCTCTCATCATATATTCTGCGAATCGGCTCAACCTGCCGAACTCTGCAGCATATTCATCTACTGAGAGATTACCATGCTCCAAGTTCTGGAATTGTTTCTCTAGAACGTCCTGGCCTACTGCGGGAAAGAATTTCTGTTTGAAAATGTGTTTGAACTGGTCCCAGGTTAGGTCTGTATCAGCAAGTCTTGGCTCATTTCTGAACCAAATACGGGCGATATCGTGAAGCTGCAAGCCTACAGCCTCTACCTTCAGGTCTTCCGGTATCCGAGCAACCCGCATAATTCGCTCGATATCCTCGAGCCATTCATCCGCATATAGGATCCCTTCAGTTTACTTGAACTCCCGATGAGCCATCTTTTTGAAGTCCAAGATATCGCCCATTTTCTGTTGAATAGGCCGTTGTTGCTGAGATGCAACCTTCTCCATAGATGCCAAAGTCATATGATGGGAACTCTCAATGCTTTCTTGCATCATTTTTGTTTGTTCCCTCCGGGCCTCAGTCCGAGCCTTCTGCCCCTCCAGCATACATTTGAAGAGCTCATATAAATGTGTTCCTTCAGTAGGCATGCCTCAAGTGTTCGATAGTACACCTTCTTGGGGTGGAAGTGAAAGAGGAGAAGGAAGACATTCAGAGACAACTGGAGCGGCTTCTGCAGCTGCTCCTGAACAACACCGATCTCGCGTGTCCTTCTGGAATATGTTACATGTGTCATTCTGGAATATGATAAAACAATAAGGAGACATCATTAAGGCACGAGATACGATATTATTTGAGAAGGACAGGAATTGGAGAAGATATCAAGTCATTCAGGGTGATTAAGATTAGTAAATTTAATTCAGAGTTAAAATTTCTAGTTGTGATTGAGTATTTCCTATTTCTAATATTATATATCCTATTGCAGGCTCGTAATTGTACTCTAATCCTAAGTACTATCACTACATCGCATTAATTGCGAAGTCGGACCTGCATGGGCAACCATAAAAACGTGCCACGACCCGCACCCGGGTGTTCGGGTACGAGTGCATGGGCACGCCCAGCCTACGCCGTAGTGTCGGCGAAAGAACGCTGTCTAGAACTAGTACTGTATAACCAACACCTCATAATATAAAGGGAACAAATATTATACTCAATCACAAAACTAAGGTAGGTAGAAACATGTTGTATATATATGTATATAAAGGTTACAGTACAAAATCTTGTATTCATAAATCATACAACTATAGTAAGTCTGCAAACTTTAACTATTATCATAATCAGGTCTCCCCCTTGCGGCCTTCCTCGATCCTCCATGAGGTAAAGTCAGGCTCGAAGCTATTTCCCAAAAGTCCATAATAGATGGGGCACATGTCCTTCTAAGTGCTACTTGAAATATTATCCAATCAGGATTGAACGAGTACAATTCTAATAGTAGTTTCAATACATGATAAGGACTATAAAACAGTGATAGAAAAAGTAGTACATGATCGATAAATAAACTGACATCAAGGCATGGTAAGAAATGAACAGAGAAAATGAATAAACAAAAAAAAATATCATGTATCAACAAGAAAATCTTTAGTCACTAAGTGTTTTGAAATACTAGTTTGATTATGTGATCGGCTTAGGATTGCACAATGGGAGCCGATTAATCATACGTGAAGTGTATGGTTAGTCTTTGTACAAGAATTATATTTGCACAGGATTTAAGGGTATGATCACATATAAACTAGTATTTTTTCGTCCCGACTAGCATAAATGAATCACATGAATATCAAGTATTACACAAGATCAAGGTTTAAAAACACAAGATATGCTAGTCAGTGTTTCTTCGTGTCAGAAATCAAGTACAACAATATTACATGTGTTATAGAAATTATCAGTAAAAAAACCATCAGAGACTGTACTCGCCTGGGGTCCAAAGTGGGTGAAACAAGTCAGTGTGTGATAGGGTCCAAATAACCTATATCATGAATAATTTACATTAATTGGTGAAATATAATTAAGTAGATTTAACCCACTAGATTTTTAGGTCAATTTTATGCTATTTCTGGTTATAGATGGGACAAATATCTATATAAAAACTTAAATATAAAAATAATATATATATATATATATATAGATACATATATATAGATACATATATATATACAATATAGATACATATAGAGTATACATATATAAATACATAGATATATAGATACATATAGAGTATACATATATAAATACATATATAGATACATACATATACGTAAGATATATAGATACATATATAGATAAAATATTCTATATAATATAGTATGCGCATATAGATACATATATAGTTATGTATATAGGGTACATATAGAGTATATAGGGTACATATAGAGTATAGTATACATATGTATATAGGTATATATATAATTATGTATATAGTATACATATAAATGCATATATAGATACACATATATATAAGATATATTATAGATACAATATATATATATATATATATATATATATATATATATATATATATACAATACAATACATATATAGATACATAGATATATAGATACATATATAAATACATATATAAATATATAGTTACAATATAATATATATATATATATATATATATATATACAATACAATACATATATAGATACATAGATATATAGATACATATATAAATACATATATAAATATATAGTTACAATATAGTATACATATATAGATACATATATAGTATATATATATATATATATACATACATAGATATATAGATACATATATAAATATATATATAGATACATATATAGTATATATATATATATATATACATACATAGATATATAGATACATATATAAATATATATATAAATACAATATAGTATACATATATATATATATATATATATATATATATATATATAGGTGCATGTTGGGAAACGGGCTTGCTTGCTTGCTGCTGCTGCCGCCATGATGCTGCAGCTGCTGCATACTGCTGCTGCTGCAGGCAGCCCCTCTCCCCCCCCTTCTTGACACACACACACACACACACACACACACACATATATATATATATATATATATATATATATCCTAGTTAGAGTTATAAAAATTTGAAGAGGATCAAGGATTACCTTACGAGGAGAACTCCTATTCCCTTGCTAATAGGGTTGAGGGGAGAGTGGGATGGGTTGGAAGAAGAGGGTAAGGGTCCTTATATAGAGTTGAGAGAGGGGGTTGGGTCATGTGAGAGGGTGGATGAGGTGTCCATGGAAGGGTGTGGAAGGGTGAGGTGTCTAAGAATTGTGTAGAGAAGAGGTGAGGTCATGATGACATCATCGTGTGTGAGCGATGAGGTCATCGTGACATATGCGATGATGTCATCATTTTTATTAATAAATCCTAATTAATACTTAATCAAATTAGGGGAAAATGGCGAGGTTACATTTTGCTGCATGAAAGGGTATAAAATTGGTCTTAGACCTCCTTAGCATGCTTTATTAATCTCTAGCTATTATCATCCTTCATTTATTTTATCTTTAGCAGATAATAAAAGAGTGACAAAGATCTCAGTCACAAGTGTAGAATTCTTTAACTAGCCAAGTGCATGTTTTGTGCTACCAATACCATAATTCTTGGATTATTTGATTGAAAAAAATTGTTGCTTCCTATATGCCTACTGGATTGTAATTTTGACAAGTTTCATTGTTTTTGTTCATCTAATATCACAGTAAACATTATTGCTCATGCACTTTTTTAAATTAGGTGGAGACTTTGACAACGATAGAAAGATGGATGGTTTAAAACTACTTTATCAAGCATATGCAGTTGAATCCTTTCCAAATGGCATCCTAGACAAAACGAAGGTACGGCCATGCACACATATATTTCTGTATCCCACAAATGATGGCACAAGAATGCTATATTGGATTTTTTTCTTCTTCATCAATTTCTTTCTATTTTACCAAAAGAATGACTATACTGAAGATCCTACTCACATGTTAATCTTACTGGTGAGAAAACTCAGTGGCAAGATATGCAGAATTCAGTTTTTAAATTTTACTTAATTGGTGATATATCATGGACAAGAGATACCTATGAGTGATAATTTTGGTATTTAGGATCAGATTTACCGCGACGGAGAGATTGAGAAGATTCACAGTGACGGAGAGATTGAGAATGATGTGATGCATATAATTAAAAGTTGATGGTTGAGATGGAGTGCGTGCAGTAGTTTGTGATTGGGATACCTTTGAAGTTGAGAGGAAAATTCTATAAGACCAACCATGCTTTATGGAGTGTTGGACAATTAAGAAACAACATGTCCAGAGAATTAGTGTAGCAAAAATGAGAATGCTAAGATGAATGAGTAAGAATACATTAAAAAATAGGATACAAAATGGGTGTATTTGTGGGAAGTTAGAGATGACACAAATTAGGACAAGATAGACAAAAACAAACCGTCTTAGGTGGTCTGGAGATGTGTGTAGATCAATAGATACTCTAGAAAGGAGGATCAATAATATAGTAGTTACAACAGTCACTAGGGGTAAAGGTAGACCAAAAAAAATGTAGATTGGAGTTTTAAAAAATGATATATTTTTTGTTAGTGTCACATAAGACATGGCCCTTGATAGAAGTAAATGGAAGAAAATGATTCAATAGCCGACACCAAAAATTTGGGATAAATGTGTTGTTGTTGTTGTATGTCGTGAACGGAGATGACATCAAGATAAGTATCATCATGATTGCTATTGGTTAAGAAAGAACTGATAAGTAAGAAGTTCCTACTGTGTATTGTGAGTTTGTTATATTTCTTCACATAATAATGATTAAAGAAGGTGAACTCAACATACATAACATTAGTCAAGGTTCGTCATCATCACTATCATAACCTTCTCCATCAGAATTGGGTTGGCTATGGAGGAAAAGAAAATGCCGTAAAAAGTTGGCAAAGTTCATTTTACTGTTGGTGCCAAATTTCTATCAAAGTACATATGAGCATGAGAGGACCATGCCTTAATAATGTAGAAGACTAATTGTGGGTATCTAGACTTACCTTTTGTTTAAGCTCATTCAATTGAGAAGCACCCTCTAAGTTCCCATGCACTATGAAGAGTCTAGACGAAGATAATAATAATCTATACATAAGTAAACAAAACAATAATCTATAACTAAATAACTTGATAGTGCAGGTGTAACCAAGTATACTAGGCGAGCATCAAATTAATAACAAACGAAGCAAGTGCGAACCTAATGAAATAAAACATGCATAGATGGAAGGATAACTGATTGGTTCTATGCAAGTTGCTTAACAATGGGTAATACATGTATGAATATGTTGACGGTACACACTACTACATGGAAGTTAATGCAGCTGGCTACTGTCCACTGTACACAACTTAGACTTGCGTGAGATGCCAAACTAGAATCATTTTCTGGCATATCCCTATCCCAAGAAGAATAACACCAATATCAACAACCAATGAAGAGTTCTGCTGATTTTATGTCAACCGACAAAAAAATCATCAACACAACCAACTGTACAGTGGATCAACTCCACTGATAAAAGGAACATGAAGGGTTTAAATCATTCAAAAGATGAAAGAGGAGGAGGGGTGTGTTTGTTGGGGAGAAGGGGGGGGGGGGGGGGGGGGGATGTATTAGAGATAGGGAGAAAGAAGATTAATGTAGAACTAGACAAGATGGATTCCCGAAAAAAGAGGGGAAATATGGCTTCAATAACAAAGATCAGGGGGGTGGGGGTGGAGGAAGAAGTTGAAGCAAAAAATATACTCTTATGATTTTTGTCAATGAGCTAGGAAGCATGGACACACCAAAAATGGTGGACACTGACACTACAAAATCAGTCACATGTCCGTGTTGCCATGTCTATATGTGCCGTGTTATATTCATTTCCATGCAACATAGGCAGTGATACTATGAAAAGTAATATAGATAATCTTACTCAGGAGCCAGGCTTGACCTTTTCAGAAATCTTGAAACTAGTTTACTGATAGCTGACTGGTCTACTCCCCCCTATGACATCGAGGTCCCTCAGGTAGTTGGGGCAGAACCAGTCCAATGTAGTCAGAACACATCTAAAACTTTGGTAAATTATTTGTTTTATCATATAGTTCTGATTGTTTATGTTTTGATAATTTACAATAACCCGATGGTTTAGTTTTTTTTATTTGTTAACAGATTATTTGGTGGCAAAATATGTTTTATTGTCTTGGCCATTCTATTTCTATATTAAAATATGATCTGTTGCAGACTTGAATTCAGATACTCCATTTGATATTTTAGTGATATATTTTAATAGCTGCATGTAGAAACAGAAGGTTAATATTGATACGAAACAAATTTTCTTAAAGTTCTGTATTTGAAAATCATAAAGTTGATCTTGGAGCCTTTTGTGTTATGTTGTTTCAAATGTTTTCTTGTAGTTATCTGGTGTTGTATTCTTTATCTTATGTAGGTTGTGGCCTTAAACCATCTAAAAAACATATTTGGTTTGGGCAAACGTGAGGCTGAAGCCATTATGCAAGATGTTACTTCTAAGATTTACCGGAGACGGCTTTCTCATGCATTTTCTGGTGGTGATTTAGAAGCAGCTCCTAGCAAAGCAACCTTTCTTCAAAACCTTTGCTACGAGTTACAGTTTGATCCAGAAAAGGCTAGTGAGATCCATGAAGGTACTGGTCATTTATAATCTAGTAAGTACCGTTATCGTCTGAAATCTTTGTTATAAGTTTCCTCAGAACTCTAAAATTCACTCATTGTTTACAAGTCTACTGGAGTAGACGATGTCCTACTTAATGATAAATCCGTTCAAATAAACATGACAAAAAGTGCAGCAGGTTTTAAGTAACGATATTTGAGGATGTATATTGTGAGCCATCATCTTTAAAATTTATAGTCCACTGGATTGTACATAGAAATAAGAAGAATCAACACAATTTTACTTTATGATGTGTAGTCTTGACTTAGCCACGGTTGAATAACTTACGGTCGTCATGTTTTACTCTCGCATGTGTATGATATTTTAACGTTTAATTTTCAACAGAAATTTATAGGCAAAAGCTTCAACTTTCTGTTGCTAAGGGTGAATTGGATGAGGAGGACGTCGCTTCTCTACTGCGTATACGAGTTCTTCTCTGTGTTCCTCAGCAAACTGTTGATGCTGCACATGCTGACATTTGCGGTAGCTTGTTTGAGAAGGTTTGTTTATGAAGTTTAATGTATTTACCTGGTTATTTATGCATATGACCTGATTTATTGTGTATATATTGCTACATTAGTTTGGTGGTTTATATTTATCAGTTAAAAAGAATTAATTTATAGCTAGCAGTGGTGGAGCCAGCATTCTATTCAAGTGGTGGGCTGCATGCTCCATAATAAATGTTTTATCTTAGTATGCAACCAGTTGAATGAAGCATGATGAAAACAAACTTTTTGTGCATAACTAGCAGAAGATTACTACCAACAAATTAACTATGAAGAAGACTGATTTGATCTCTTACCCTCCTGATCCTTGCATAGTAGATTTTCTTCATAAGGATCATCAAGAAACAAATCACAGCCGAGCATGTAGTCAGCCAACAAGAAGAATCAATGAGACCTTAATAAGATTTGGAAAAGTGGTAGAATAATGGATAAGGTGAAATAGATGGATTCTCGAGACCGAGACCGAGACTTAAACCGAGTTGGCTTTTATACCATGGTAAAATCTAGGGTACTGTGAGCAAGGAAGAGGAAAGGTGGAAAAACAATTTCAATATTTCGTTAGAGAGAGAGTTCGATTTCAGTTAACCAAAGATATTTCAAATAAGCTATATATTTACTGCATTTGCTGAATTCGTCGCAACCAGTAATCTTCCCAACTGCCTCTAGGTGGTTGAGAAAACTTTCTGTTACAACAATCAATTACCGATTAGCGATTACATTACCTCTGGGCTCTTTTGTTTTTGTTTTTGGTTTAGGCTAATTTGCATTTAAATGCCCTCGGCTTTTCTCTACCCCATGCTATTTTTATTAGCAAATCTCTACCATTAACTTTTGAGTGGTTTGCAACATAGTTTGCAATATCGGCCGATAACGATCCGATACGGTCGATACCGATACAGTTTGGCATATCCCGATCTGATACCAACCGATACCCGATACTGACCGATACCGACCGATACCGACATTGGAGGTCTCTTTAACGGTCAATTCGACAAAGAAAATTGAATGAAAAAGACCAATTAGTAAGGGTGTAGAAGCATAGTAAGGTTGTAAAAGCATATAAAAGAGGAAAACTTATCCATCGCATGTAAATCAATCGACAATGGTGACTATTATTTCATTCAATTTCAAAAATACTATAAAACAACACTGGAAATACTTAAAATTATGCATAAATGTATAAAATATATATTTTTTAAAATGTTAATAATTTACTAATAGTTATTTACTTTCTGATACCAAAAAATCCTATACTCCAATCCAAAATCGCCGATACTACCGATACCGCCGATCCCGATACTCATAGGAATGGTCCGATACCGATACTTTGAATCTTGGTTTGCAATTGACTACCTCTGCTGACTATCATATACATTTGACAGTCATGCACAAAGCATGCGACTAAATTAGGACAATTTTGCCCCTAAAACTTTAAAAAAACCATATTCATCTTTTCTTTCTTCCATCCCCTAAACCAAAAAAGTGACTTAAGGTAGCAAACTGCTAATAAAAAAGGTACTTGGTAGCAACTTGCAAATGCGTGAAAGTTAAAGGTATTATAAATGAAACATCAGCCTTTGTTTAAATTGTACCTTATAGATTAATGCATTCCCTAGATCTTTTGTATGTCTATAATGGTTTGTAGTCTAGTGTTCTTGAGTTGATGAGCTACTACATGAGTTATAATTAAGTCTTCATGCATTTACTTATGATTAATAGCCAGAGGAACTCGCATTACCTGGGAGTATGGTGTTTGGGTGTAACTTCTTGTTGCGATGTGTTTAATCCTTTTCTAGAGCATGAATACCTTGGTTTTACTTCCCGGTTAACCTAATTTATTGGCAAGTTTTTATATGACGAGGATGATGACGAACCAATTACATTTGCAAAATTTTGAGCTTCTTCTGGGATTGGAAAGGAAGCATTGAAGGAAGCATTGATAACTGCTTGGCTTTCATCCGGTTGACCTTCTGGTTGGAGCTCAGGCTTCTTCAAATGCACCTCACGTTGTAAAACTTGTTCTAGTAACAGCTGTATGTTTGTTTAGTAGTAAAGCAAACATTTATGTTATATTAATGATGTTTTTAGCTTCGTAACAGAGGACTTTTAGAATGAGCCTTTATTATCAACAATCTAATCTCACAAATGATAGGTTGCTGCTAACTGATATGCCTAGTTTTTGTCTTATTCTTTAAATAGAAACATTTACAGTTTGCTATTGATGTTGAATAAATTATTGCAGGTAGTAAAGAATGCAATTGCATCAGGTGTTGATGGGTATGATGCTGATGTAAGAGCCTCTGTAAAGAAAGCTGCAAAAGGTTTACGTCTGACAAAGGAAGCTGCTATGGCTATAGCTAGCAAGGCAGTATGTATTAACCCGAACATGGCTACCAATTTTTTCTTGCTCGAAGCTTTTGTTTCCTCTCCAAATCTCACTAAAACTGTATACTGTAATGCTAACTTTTCATTGTCAACCTAAATTCTTCGTAGGTTCGCAAGGTCTTTTTGAATTATGTACAACGATCAAAAGGAGCTGGTTCCCGCATAGAAGCTGCAAAAGAACTGAAGAAAATGATAGCATTCAATACACTGGTCGTGACAGAATTGGTAGCTGACATCAAAGGAGAGTCCATAACTGCACCAACTGAACCTGTTAAGGATGAATCAAAGCCAACAGAAGAAGAAGACGAGTGGGAGTCCCTGCAAACTCTTAGAAAAACTAGGCCGAACAACGAGCTTGATGCTAAGCTAGGAAGACCATGTCAGACTGAAATAACTCTAGCTGATGACCTACCATTGAGGGACAGGTCCGACCTTTACAGGACCTACTTGCTCTTTTGTCTTACTGGGGAAGTCACTGTAGTTCCATTTGGGGCACAGATTACAACTAAGAAGGACAGTTCAGAATACTTGTTATTAAACCAGCTTGGAGGAATACTTGGGTTGACTAGTAAAGAAATAGTGGAGGTCCATAGAAGCTTGGCTGAACAAGCTTTCATGAAACAAGCTGAGGTTATTCTGGCAGATGGACAATTGACGAAAGCGAGGATCGAGCAGCTAAATGACGTGCAGAAGCAGGTGGGCTTGCCTGCAGAATATGCACAAAAGGTTATTAAGAATATAACTACTACAAAGATGGCAGCTGCAATTGAAACAGCTGTAAGTCAAGGTAGGATTGGTATAAAACAGGTCAGAGAATTGAAAGAAGCTAGTGTTGATTTAGATAACATGATATCTCAACCATTACGGGAGAACTTGTTCAAGAAAACAGTGGAGGAAATTTTTTCATCAGGTACTGGTGTATTTGATGAAGAAGAGGTTTATGAAAAAATCCCAGCAGATCTTACTATTGATCCTGAGAAAGCAAAAGGAGTGGTTCAGGAAATTGCTAAGACCAGGCTATCCAATTCATTGGTTCAAGCTGTGGCATTGCTACGACAGAGGAAATGGGATGGAGTGGTAAGGGATTCTGCCTTCATATTACATGTTTTGCTGATGTCTTTATTAAGTAGACATGTCACCTATTCAGCAACTGGTATTTCTATATACAATTTACGTAATACTTCTAGACCAAGAAAATTTCAGTATTATAGTAGTAGATTGTTTTAAATTTAGTTCATAGTCTTACTTGAAACATTATATGGATATTGAAATTTTAATATTTAGTAGGTATGTGCTTTGGTTGATTGTCACAGTTACGCATTTGAAATTACTTATAGAAGTTAAATTAAGTATTTTATCCAGAGAGTATATTTTTGCATTCTATGAGTCCCTCCGAATGATCCAAAAAATTATCATCACTTAGCTTTTATGCATTTCTCCTGTGGTCGAAAGTTTCACATCCAACTTTCATGGCATCTTTAGCTTTAGTCATATTCATGTTTCCTATACTTTCTGGAAACGATGTACCCTCCGATCTCCAGAAGCATTCATCATTTCTTGCACACCTTCTAAGATTCACTTAAGCGTCATATCCGGTGATGCGGGATGGTTGCGAGACTTAAAATCAGCAAATTAATTGAATTAAAGTAAGTTTAATTTAGCTCTCTGTTAATTACCAAATAACTTCTAGGTTGCCCAAATTAATGATTATGTAGAGCAAGAGATCATAAGCTAACATGCAATCCTTAGGTTTTGTAGGGAATTAAATCAAGTTACCACTAAATCGGGACAGTTCTCTAGTTAATATGTTGGTTGATGGCAACAAGTTCTATTTTTGTTTTTTTGTAGAAGCACTCAAGTTATTGGTGGATCAGCAGCCTATTGATAGCGTATTGGATGGTAGATGCAGTTGTCATAATTACTTAATTTAAAATGAAGGGTGAGACTAGAATCGAAATGGCGAATGGTTACCAGAAGGAGGGTGGAACTGTTGCTTCTGCTGCTGCTTCTCGCTGCTGCGTTGCTGCTGCTTGTACTACTGCTTTCGCTGCTGCTGTTGTACTGCTGCAATTGCTAATGCCGTTGTACCACTGCAGCTGCTGCTGCAGCTTGTACAGCTGTTGTTGCTGCTGCTGTTTGAATTGATGCTGTTGCTGCTGCTGTTTGAACTGATGCAGTAGTTGCTGCTGTTTGTACTGTCGCTCGGAGGAGGAAGGGGAGGTAGGGAATGAGAGAATTTTTAGGAGAGGGAGGAGGGATTGGCTATCTCAGCCATAGTATTTAAAGAAAAATTATTTTCATTCATTCCATACATTCCTTTTATCCTTTGACAAACAAGGATATAAATAGGCTCTCAAACAACCAACTAATTAACAAATTTCTAATGAATAGTCAAATAGCAACAAAAATAATAACCCAACAACCACACAACCTCCCCCTAGAGACTAGGTAACAATAAAAACAGAATAACAAATGAAAAACTAAATAACAAAATAAAATCTGAATTCAAAATTCAAATTTAAAGGCTAATCCATATCGAAGCCATGTCGTGCTGTCTTCTACGTTGGTAGGTCTTCGTAATGGGAGGTCTGATGCCCTCATCAGTTCTCTCGGGGTGAAAAGATCGGCTCTGGCGAATGACTCCAGTGGCTACTGTCGTAGTACTCCTATAAATCTGGATCAAGCTGCTGTAGCTCCTCCCGTGTAATCCACGAGTCATCAGATTCATGGCGGCCTCTCCATCGAACCAAGTAACGTTGACAACCACCATCTCCAGTAGAGATGATCTGATCATCCAATATTCTATCGATATGATCTACTGATTGAGACCATGGAAGTGGGGGTAGTGGTGGAGAACTCTCTGGAAGAGAGGCTCAAGGGTAGGCTCATGTGAATCCACAAGTGGATTTTATTGACTAATTGGGGAACCTTTGTAAGCCATCAAATCCTCAATATTAAATGTAGAACTGATCCCGAATCCAGGTGGCAAGTCAATGACATGCATTCAGTTCAATTCTCTGCAAAATTCTAAATGGTCTTGCACTGCGAGTATGTAATTTCTTAACGGATCATGGAGGGAACCGCTTCGGTCTAATCCGGACCAAACATAATCACCAATTTGAAACTCAAGAATTTTTGTGTTTATCAGCAAAATACTTATATGGAGCATTACTTAATTCAATTTTTTTACTATTTTTTTATGCAAATTATAAACATGTTTAGCAAATGCAGATGTAGAATTAGAGACCTTAGAATGCTGAGACAATAATGAGATCTATAGGGCTCCTAGGTTTGAAACCATGCACGACCTGAAATAGACTCATGTATATAGACATATTAACTGAACAAGTGTATGCAAACTCGGTCTTAGGTACTATGATAATCCATGTCCTGATATTTTTTTCAACCAAACAACGTAGAAGGTTTCTTAAACTCCATTAGCTACCTCAGTGGATTTCAGTCGATAATGCGGCATACTAGGTACGGTTGCTCCCGGGACATGATCAATAGTGTGTTGAATGTCACGCATCGATGGTAAACAATTTGAGAGATTCTCGAAGAAAACATCCTTAAACTTCTCTAGGACATGTATTGTTTCAGTTGGAACCTGCTCTCGGGAGTCATCCTGGACTTTCCTAGCAACCAAGACAACTACTGTGGTCCCTTTGGCAATCTCATATTCTATTTCTTTAGGGCCTATAAGGGCAAGCCCTTTCTTCTTATCGGAGGTTCCACTCTTCTAAATATTTGGATTAGGCTTTGGTTGCATAGGATTGAGCCTAATCTTTTGATCATTATACATGAAGGTGCAAGAGTTAGAACGACCATAGAGAGTGACGTCTAAGTCGAATAGCCAATGTCTTCCTAAAATGATGTCCCACATCTATCTTAATCATATTGCACCATACCTTGTCCATGTAAATAGCAAACTCTATAGGAACAAGACATCTCTCCTTAACGCCGATAGATGACTCATCTACCCATCTAAGTTTACACGGGTTAGGGTGAGGTTCAGTCTTAAGACTAGTCTTGGCTACCACGTTAGATGTTATTCCAAAATTACCTTACATGATTGATTACCGATTCTTATAAAGGTGTGAAAAATAGAGGTACGACGCCAATCGTTAGTGTCTTTAGCTTGCGACAAGACACATTGAACAACACTAAGCCTAGGGTCTTCACGTCTCCTATCAAAATTCTCAAAAGTTGAGGAACTCCTAATGAGACCCATGTATCTATCGTCTTCAGGACGATCATCTTCGCAGTCCCTTAGATATGGTCCATGTTCGACCATGTTGACATCCTTGTCTTCGTCGGGTTGATCATCTACAAGGAGGGCCCGAGTCGGACACTGATGTGCGTAATGACCATAACCATGACACCTATAACACTCAGTACGAGGATTACCCTTGGGAGCCTCCCCAAGTAAACCTTTTTCGTTGGGGTTTCTTGACGACGACATTACACTAGGTTTTGGCTTGAGTTGGGACTGATTAAACCTAGGGTTCGACTCATTGGGTTTGTTAGGGGTGGTCCATGAATCATGCTACCTATTGAAAGAGGGTCTTTGAAATCGGTCAAGATCCTCAACTAATTGATAAGCATGCTCTAATAAAGTCACCTCAAGCAGAAACAAATCACGTTGTAAGTCATCTCGAAGCCTAGACCTAAACCTAAAAAGGGTTAGTCCAACATCTTCTGTCACTTTACATCGAATTAAATATTCATTGAATTTGGAGATATATTTCGTGACAAGACGATTGCCTTGGGTCAGTTTCTGCCATTGGTCCAAGAGCCTCTGTCGGTAAGAAGTTGGCAAGTATTTTCTTTCAACTTCTCTTTCATCTCATCCCATGTAAGAATGTTATTGCTTCCTTTGTACCAACAATTGTTCAACACTTTGCCAATGCAACTTAGCCTGTCCAACAAGTTTCATTGTGGCAAAACGGACTTTCCTAGTCTCAGACATATTATACCACCGAAAATAGTGGTCCATGTCTGTCATCCAGTCGATGAAAACTTTTGGGTCCAGTTGACCGTCAAAAGTAGGTGCTTCTATTTTCACGCTTTTCATTATTCTTTCGTCTCCTAAATCTTGATGAGGTCTCGGGGGTGGCATATAATCATGATGTCTGACGGGATCATTATGACGGGATCATTCTGACGGTGATCAAAGCCTCTAGGTCTATTCCTATCCAGATTATCTTGGCGTTGTCTATTATCTTGATGTCCATATGTTTGTCTTTATCCATCTCTCGATGGCCATATGATGGGAACCCTCATCCAACATGTCAGGAGTTTTACGACGTTCACGTTCGAGTCTTTGGTCTCTAGTATCTTCATTAGACGTTCTTAGAGCATTGACATCTTTTTTCATTTTAATTAGGCGGTTTAGAATATCTTGCAACATTTGATCTTGTTCAGGGACAATATCAGGAGTGGGTTGGTATTGTCTACCGTTACGGGTGCTCATGCAATGTGATATGGGTTCTAACAAAATTCTATATGTTCTCAATGCACAAATTGAAGGAATCTAATGCAAAATAAAACCTAAACCATGCTCTGATACCAAAATTGATGCGGGATGATTGCGAGACTTAAAATCAGCAAATTAATTTAATTAAAGTAAGTTTAATTTAGCTCTCTGTTAATTACCAAACAACTTCTAGGTTGCCCAAATTAATGATTATATAGAGCAAGATATCATAAGCTAACATGCAAATCTTAGGTTTTGTAGGGATTTAAATCGAGTTACCACTAAATCGGGAAAGTTATCTAGTTAATACGTTGGTTGATGCCAACAAGTTCCATTTTTTTTGTTTTTTTTTTGTAAAAGCACTCAAGTTATTGGTGGATCAGCAGCCTATTGATAACGTATTGGATGGTAGATGCAGTTGTCATAATTACTTGATTTAAAATGAAGAGGCGACCAGAATCGAAATATCGAATGGTTACCAGGAGGGGGGGGGGAATTGCTGCATCTGCTGCTGCTTCCCGTTGCTGCTTCCCGTTGCTGCTGCTTGTACTGCTGTTGTCGCTGCTGCTGTTGCAACTGTTGCTGCAACTTGTACAGCTGTTGTCGCTGCTGCTGTTTGAACTGCTGCTGTTGTTGCTGTTGTTGTACTGCTGCAGTAGTTGCTGCTGTTTCTACTGCCGCCCGGAGGAGTAAGGGGAGGTAGGGAATGAGAGAGGTTTTAGGAGAGGGATGAGGGATTGGCTATCTCAGCCATAGGGAAGTAGAGTTTAAAGAAAAAAAAAAAATTCATTCATTCCATACATATCTTTTATCCTTTGACAAGTAAGGATATAAATAGGCTCTCAAACAACCAACGATTAACCAATTCCTAAGGAATAGGAAAGTAGTAACAAAAACAACCACCCAACAACCACACCTCCTCCTCTAGAGACTAGGTAACAATAAAAACAGAATAACAAATGATAAACAAAATAACAAAATGAAATCTGAATTCAAAATTCAAATTCAAATTTAAAGGCTAATCCAATTCGAAGTCATATCGCGCCATCTTCTACGGTCTTCGTAATGGGAGATCTGATGTCCTCATCATCCGGTTTTGTTTATTCTCTTCTCTTGCCTATCACATTCTTCAAGCCTGGAGACTGTTGTATTGTCTGTTGTGTTTTTTTATCCTGTTTCTGTGTCCACATGAATTACTTCCATGAACTCAAAGTTGGCACTTGAAAATACCAACACAACACAGCACAGCACAGCACAGCACAGAACAGCACATTCATCTTCTAACTTACATAGTTCTTTAGTTCTATTATGTTAACTGTAATTGGCAGAGCATTCTTATCTCTGGTAATTCAAATTTCTTACCCATGATTAGATGTTAGAAAGTACAATTTTAGGTTGTATCATGCATTTCTGAAGCTCCTTTTGCCGCAGGTTTCATCACTAAACGACTTGCTAGCCTGTGACATGGCTGTCCCTGCGGAGCCCTTGTCTTGGTCTTCATCAGAGGAGCTTTCGTACCTGTTCTCCATATATTTGAAAAACATTCCAAAGCCAGAAAACCTTTCCCGGTTGCAATATCTGCTTGGTATTAGTGATTCAACTGCTGCCATGCTCAAAGACACGGCAGAGCGAGGATCATTATCACTTGAGAATGAAGAGGAAGAGTTTGTTTTTTAGATATAGTTTTCCCCATGAAGAGGAAGAGTTTGTAATTTAGATTTGGTCACCACTTTTGTCATTTGGTACAATTGGAATTACACAATAGGTGAGTGTTGTGATTGAGACTTGGTTTCCCAAAATTTCAGTATTTTGATGATGTGAACTTCTACAGATGAATTATTTATTGTAAACTCTTATGGCTTTAGTATATGAGGTAGATATTTCACATGGCTTTAATATATGAGGTAGAAATTTCACAGGTTGGCTGTGTTAATGTGTCATTAATCAAAACAATCTCCGCACAAATAAACTACATAAAATAGGTGTGCCAAAATTTATGCATTTATGTGCAGGTGGCCATGGTATAAGCGGGGTAGAGATACCATTAAGGGGGTCGTTTGGATCAATATTTTGTTTTTCTAGGAATTCATTTTATATTTCTTTTCCATGAAAAAATGAAAGGAATTCAACATTTTCATACTCATGTTTGGTTAGATTAGGTTGAGAATATCGAAAAAGAATATTAATTTATTAAGTTATTCATAAATATTCTTTCTTGCTTCTATTACCTAAATTTACATATTTGGAATATAATTACATATTTGGGATATAAGTTAAAATATTGAAAGTAAAATGAGGATATTATTGTCCAAACAAATATTCAAATACATTTATAGGAAAGCAAAACTATTTCCAATGGGGGTATTGGGAATTACTTTCCCAGAAACTATGAGAATATGAAACCTCTCTTATTTTTTTTCTTTCTAATTTTCAATTCTAGACATGCTAAACAAGGGTAAGGAATCTAAAATCCATTTCCAAGTCTCCAAAACTTGAACCAAAATGCCACATAAGACGTTCCGTTTAGGTTTATTTGGTTTTAACTGAAATAGTCAAAAATCGAATATACCAAATTTTTATAAATCCAAAATTGATTTTTTTTTAATAATTTTAAAACCAAAATCGAATCGATTTAACTTTTCAAACCAAACAAAATATTTTATTCAATTCGATTCTCGGTCCAAGACCAAATAATGCTCACCTCTAGACACCATTAACAGATATCAATACAAGAAAATACATCGGACATAGTAGGGATGCACAAAGTTGTGTTAGAGCATCGGACATTGTAGGGACACTCCAAACATATACTCTAAACTATTAGAAATTATGTAAATTACTATTTTTGGAGTGTTACTTTGATATTGGCACACAATGGTACACTCCAAATTAATCTCCTTTTTTTTTTTCTCTCTTTTCTCTTTTTATTTCCTTCCTTGTTTGGTAAAATTTTTCTTCCCTCTTTCTTTTTTCTTTTTCTTTCATGTTTGATTACTTTTAGTGGACCCAATAATTAATGTAGAGAAGTTAGAACACATCCCAAATCTGGAGTGTCTCTTGAATTTTTAGCAATTTTCAAGTATGAGCAAGTGGTCACTGCAGCCTTTAAGTGCTACAAAATTTGACTAAAGTCAAAATGTAGCAATTGAAACCTCTTCCACTATAGATACTCTTATGTCATTCCATGTGCTCTTAGAAATTCATTCAAAGCAATCCTTCATTATAGAAGAACATTATTAATTACAATTTATGCTCAATAATGTTATGGCAATCGAAACATTATTAACTACAATTTTTGCTCAATAATGTTATCGCGATCACATGATTATATAAGAACATTATTAAATACAACTTATGCCCAATAATGCAAGGGTAAATTACATGAAACCTCTTTTAACATTTTTGTTTTCTAAATTATTTATAGTCACAATCAGGTTTTGACTCCCGTATTATTCTTTCAATTTATAAATAATGGTAGGAGTTGGGGATAATGTGCACAAGCAATGTAACTTGTACAAAGTCGTTGAGCGATACTTTAGACATCTAAAAAAAACAAGGCTAAATTATAACTTGATACCCTCAACTATTGAAAATGTTCAGCTCGATACCCTCAACAGATACTAACTTAATACCCTCAACTATATAATAATTTTTATGTTGATACAAATTTTAAAAACAAAGACAACATTGTCCTCCCCTCTTCCAATCCCTCTCTCCCCCTCTTCCCTCTCTTCCTTCTCCGGCAGCACCCCTCTCAATTCTCTCCCCTAATCTCTCTTCCGCAGCGCACCCCCTCCCCCCCTCTCTCTCTCTCTCTCTCTCTCTCTCTCTCTCTCTCATTTTGGCGCCGACAACTCGGGGGGGTGGGGGTGGGGAGGGAGGGGCGTCGCAACAACGAGCATTAGCAGCAGCAAC
Organism: Iris macrosiphon; assembly: GCA_036927795.1. Taxonomy (NCBI): domain Eukaryota; kingdom Viridiplantae; phylum Streptophyta; class Magnoliopsida; order Asparagales; family Iridaceae; genus Iris; species Iris macrosiphon. The sequence goes on along the minus strand of JAYESA010000002.1, from coordinate 72,097,436 downwards.
AGCGGCAACAACAAGCCACAACGAGAGTGGGGTGGTTGGGGGGGGGGGGGGGGGGTGACAATGACTGCCGGAGAGAAAAGAGGGAGGGGGAGGGGAAGGGGAGGGAAAGAAGGGACAATTTGGTCATATTTTTTTCTTCAGGTTATTAAATTGATATCTATCAAAGTTAGAATATCAATCTGAACATTTTGAATAGTTAAGGGCATCGAAGCAAATTTAAAAACTAAAAAAGAAAAAGAAAAAAATCTCTACTCTCCTAGACTTTGTCGAACACCCGTACTCGCCCATTCTCCTCCCTCAACCGAAGCCTTTCCTCCCTTTCCCCTTCCTATCCTCCCCCCACTCTCGCACCTTTGCATCACTTGCAACCATGGTTGGGATCGGCGATTGGCTATGGCTGCTGCCCCCTCCTCTCATGATCCACCCTTGCGAAAGCTCCTCTCCCACTAATTGGCAAGTAGTCATCCCACCCCAACCCCGGTCACATACAACAGCGGCAACCAACGTTTTTGTTGGCCTCGGGGTAGCAATGACTACTATCACTTCAACAACAAAGGAGAAGGATGGGAGGACTGAAGGTGGCAGGAGGAAGAGGTCCCATGATCGATCAATATGCCTGCCCCTGCCCTAGTAAATTATAGAACTAGGGTTTCTTTTAGTTTTTAAAAGTTGAAATAATTTAACTCTGAATACTGAAGTCATGGGTATTGTTCTCTCTTTATATGACTAAATTGATGGTTTAGTTAAAAAAAATAAACTACATTAGAATCTCGATAATTATTACCGACTAAATTCATAATATCTGTTGTAATTTGGAATAAAATCAAATTTTGATGTCCTTATCACTATTTATCTCTATCTACGACCACCTCTATCTATTTTCTCTCTCTATATATATTATCCATAAAAAAGTCCTAGTGGATGGATTAGACTACCGTATTCTCTTTTTCTCTTCTACTTTTACTGTTCGAAAAGTTTCTGGCCACCACCGAGAAAGATATAGATTACTGAAATGCATGTCAAGTTATTCAATATATATTCTTTGAGTGCATTATGCATTTCTTTTGCTTTTCAAAAGAAAAATTTAGTCGTAAGTTCTTTATGTAGCACAATGGCTCTGTAATGCAGCCGCCATTTGCTAAGTGGTGATGTTTATCTCATTCACCTTTATATGATCTTTAGACTTTTTCTAGACATATGCACCATGAGTTTTATAGCTCGGAGATGACATGTTTTGATTTAGGTAAATAAACTTCTAATTTAGCTATTAGAATTGTTCATGTTTGAGTTCATTCTAAGAAGTTCATTTAGTCTCACATGTAGCATGATTCTTGAATTTCTTTAGTTGCATCTAAAACTTCTGCTTTGCAGTTATGAACCATTCTAAATCATAATTATCATGACCAGAGCCTTTGCATTCAGAATGGTTGGTCTGTGTTAAACAATTTGACTTGTCTAGATCTAATCAGACTTTGCATCATAAATTTTCCATTATGTTTAATATTCTCACATTCATGCCAGATTTAAAATTGTTCAATTAAATTAATATATTGTGTTTAGTTCTATGCAATTTTTCCACCAGTCTAAAATCATGGTGATTTTTAAATTTCGGTAGTATTATATTTGAAAATCTGAATTATATTTTAAATTTCGGTAGTATTATATTTGAAAATTTGAATTATATTTACGGTTACTGTTCTTTAAATAATTTTGTAATTAATAATTGTCTTGATAGTCTTGCATTATTATAGTTTAGATATCATTAAATTGAGTTGTTACCTATCTCAAATTTAATTTCTTCAATTTTCTGTTTAAATTTTGTTAGAATATAATCTTGTTCTATCACACTATCCTGCGGCATACAACCAATTTTTTGAAGAATTATGCATAGATACCTAGAACCTTCTCTAATTACAGAAAGGTCCTTTATTTATTAACAAGGAGAAAATTTTGATGGACTTCTGCTGTTCATCTCATCTCATTTGCTAGCTATTAATTTCGATTCTTTTTGCTTGGATACCTTGTCGCACTTTGTACACACTGTAGTATAGTTCATTTCGACTACTAGTGTGAGAATCTTTTATTTTGGCCATAAGAGTATCTTTATGAGTTGCATTGTTGAACATGCTTCTGGTGCTTTTATTTAATTTTCAATTATTTATTTCATTGCCTTTTGATTTCTTTCCAATCATGTTAAGTAAATTGGAATTAATAGATACCTACGGGTTCATGTTCTCAGCATACTTTTAAGAGTTGTGGCATCATACTTCACCAGAATAAATAGTATATTTTTATGAAACCTAATTACACTTGATCCTGGCGATCAAATTCTTCTCGCTTAACAATTTATAAGCATTAAGCATTACGTGAGGGGTATCAATGTGTGAAAGGAGAATAAAAGACAATGATGCTAGTGACGGATAAAGCACAAATTTTTTTTTCGACAAATATAACAATTTAATCTTCCTGCAATATATGACTTGATCAAAATGTTCCCTACCATCTACAAACCGTCAGATTTAACCATTAGTGGCTGTATAAAAAAAAATACCCAAAAGATTCTCCCCCTCTTTCCCATTCACCCCCTCCTCTCCCCCACACCCAACCCCCTTCCTCCATCCCGCGCGTCCGCTCCACTCCCTCGTCCCCGCGCGGCCATCCCCCTCCTCTCCGCACGGCTACCCGCCACCCGCGTCCCCCTCTCCTCACCCCCCCCTCCCCCGGAGAGAGAGGAGAGGAGGGAGAACGAGGGGAGAGATAAAATCGTCATTTCAGGTATATTTTAACGTCTATTAACGACATAATTTAAAATAGATGTAAACTGAACCAAAATAAAAATGTGATAATTTTTTTAAATTCATGGATCTTTAAATGTAAAAATGCAAATCTAAGTAGAAATTTTTTATACTTTACCCTGCTAATGACCAACGAGATAATGGTTAGAAAGTATAAATGTACCTTCGAAAATAGTACATATAAACAAAGATTTTAAAGCCATAAAGCAGCAGCGAACCTATGTCGTATATTTGTCTATTTGTATCTCTGTAGTGCATAAAATTACTCTGGGCCCATGTGATGAAGATGCATAGTTTTGCAATTGCATTGAGGCACTGTTAGATTGAGCTATGAATCATTTTGCATGCATGAGTTACAGTAGTAGAGAATTTCTGAATTTTGTAACCAAAATGAATCATTTTGCAACCAAGCATGTGTGGCCTATCGATAACAAAGCAATAGGAAGATGAAGCACAATAACATGAATCATTGGGTGAATTATATGCACTCTCACTAATGTTCCCATATATGTATTGCAATTACACGTATATTTATATTGCTGGTAAGAGATATCAGTAGTATATGGAAGTATATGGAAGTGTTTATTGAGTTACATATGCCAAATCAAATTTGATTTCGTCTTTGTACAAATCTAATTTTGATTGCCTATATGGATCTGAAGTTTTATGTCTAAATAACTTACAATCTAATTTTGATTGTCTATATGGATCTGAAGTTTTATGTCTAAATAACTTACAAACACCAACTTGAATATTGATATTTTATAGTTGCATATATTTTAAAGTTGCAAACCTCATATAAATTGAAAAATTCTAAAGTTTGTGCCATAAGTTTGTCCAATCCGTAGGGTGACTACAGATGTCTGGTTGTCCTACATAGACCTAAAGTTTATTGACATATTTTAACTGAAAGTTTACAATGATGCTATACACACCATCCTTAAGAATATGATCATTTTCCGCACAACAATAATACTAGATTGAACATAGTATCCACGATAGCTAGTCTTTCTCAAATTCATTGAAGGCTCTGACAGAGCACATTTTACACAAATGATGCACATTCTCATAATTCCAGAAGAATTTTACTGAATTTTAAGAATATAAAAGAAAATGGGTATCGTATTAAAACTCTAAGCAAGTGAAAATAAAAAATATTTTTGTGTAATCACTAATGTAGAGAAACCAGAGGTTAGTCAAGAGAGCCAGAAGTTCGTATAGAGAATCAGAAGTTCGTGTAGAAAAATTCTCTAGCTATTCGCTAAGGATATAAGTCACTCAAATTAGGGTTATCAAGTCACATGCTACCATAAGCCATAAGCTCAATCCTAAGGGTCCATTGTGAGCCAGAAGCCTAATGACCCTATAACTTTTAAACTGTGGCATGATTAACCGAAACACCCTGAGACAACGATCAAAACTAATTCGTGTGGTCATCTCTTAGCAAATGCAAAAAAACTAATGGTCAAGTAGGTTTCCTTATAAAAAAAAGTAGGTTTCCTTAAAGAAAATATGTTTCAAAACCATCAATCCTGAAGATTATATCTGAATAATAAGTAGAGCCTAATTTCATTTATAATTATATTATTTTATGGCTCATGTTGGTATTATTTGAAAACTGTAATTTTGGCATTTATGATTTTATGAATTATAGTATTGGGAATTTATATGCTTATCTCCTTAGATTATTAAATCTTTTAGTCATGAGATACCTTTAATGTAAAATTTACGATCTATCGCTTTGACAAGACATAATTTTCGTTGTTAGGGGGAGATAGGAGGAAGATAAATATCTTGTTCCAAAAGAACGTCATGAATTATCGTTCTAGAAGAACTTTATAAATTATCGTTCAAGAAGAACGTCGTAAAGCATCGTTCCAAAAGAACGTATTATGGCATGCTTTCACTTTATATTTTATTGCAAATGAATTATTAGATGCTTACTTGATTTAATAATGCTGCATAAATAGTTACACCAACTATAAATATACTTTCTAGAATAGAAGTAAATATCAAAAGAACCAAATAAATGTAGCAAATGAATAAGTTCTACATTAAGAACGCGTAAGACCTAAAGGTTCTAAAGATTCCGGTGAAGGGGCACGAGTACGTGGGTATGTCGCCTACGCCGCAGCATCGGCGGTAGAACGCTGTCTAGGTCAAATATACTAACTAATTATCTCAAAATAATGCATAATCCTCCAATAATATCTCAACTTCAAGAAGAGAGTAATAAACTTAATTCAACACAATACTCAATCATAATTCTATAGCATGATAAGAAATCAAGGAAGTCTAACGTAACTATACAGTCTAAACAAATATAACATCAACAATAGAAACAATAACCAAAATCTTAAATATAAGCCGAAAACAAATCCGGTACCAAAATGCTAAAGATAACTAACTATGCTAACAAGTGATTCCGACTAGATCTTCCGGTAGTCACTCCAGAACTAGTGGGTCCAAGTCTGCACCATCTATAGGTCGGGGTCCGTAGTATGTCAGACACCAATCTCTCGGATCCTCTGAAAAATATTTTCCAGTCAGGAATGGAGTGAAGTACAACCCAATAGCAGTTCCAATTAATTGATAATGACTATAAACAAAAATAGAGAATATAATACAAGACGAGAAACAATGAACAATATCGTACCATGGTAGAAGAAACAGGTAAACAAGAACAATATGGTATACACTGATCACGATGAAATAGAACAAGACAATAGAATGAGACAATGAACTAGAATATGGTGAAGAACTGTAACTATGCTAAGTGATTGAAATACTAGTTAGATATGTGATCGGCTTGGGTGAACATTGTCTAATTAACGTTGAAAAAATATTGTCTAAGTTAAACATTGAACATTGTCTAGGATTTGATTACATATCTAGGTAACACTCCCCCTTTCCCCCGACTAGTACAATGGATCCAACCATGACACGTTACGATGCAAGATACTCAAGCCCTTGTAAACAATAAACCTTGAACATTAAACATTGAACATTGAATATTAAACATTGAACATTGTCTAAGTTAAACATTGAGAACATGAGGAACAATGAAACAATATATATATAACATCCCATGACTGATCCATGTGTATACTAGTCCATGTACCAATGTGTCAAGAGTCATGTAAAATATTTCTAAATACTTGTATTATAGTAATTATCAAATAATAAAAACTATCAGAGAATGTACTCGCCTGCCGTCCAGAGCAATGAATGTCAAACTGTGTCTGAATTGGTGTCACATAGACCTATATATGGAATATTGCATTAATACAAGGTTCTGGAATGAAATTAAGTTAAACTAGTCAATTTCTAAATCATGAAGTCATTTCTAAGTCAAAACAGTCAAACTAGGTCAACTCTATGTCAAACTAGTCAAACTTGGTCAAACTAGCTATTTCTAAGTTGTATGAGTCTAACTCTAGGGTATTAGGTCAACACACTATGCAACTAGGCCACACTAGCTGTCACGACCCGCACCCGGAAATTCGGGCTCGAGTGCGTGGGTACGTCCAGCCTACGCCGCAGAGTCGGCGGTAGTACGCTGTCTAGGTCAAATCCATATTTACTAAACTAGCTCATTCACAAATAACATAGGCAAGATAATAATGAGAACAGAAACTTAAGATTGCAACTGAAATAAATACGACCACAGATTCAAATGTTTTAGTACAGCAATTCAGAATGAAATCGGGGACAAACCCGATTAATAAGATAAGAAACAGAAATAAAGGTAGCTACTACTAGCTACTCTGCAGCAGGGGTCTCCTGGGTGGGTTCTGGCTCCTCATAGGTATCATCAGTACCCTCATAGGGACCATAATAAGTAGGGGCAAGGTCCTCATCATCGCCTAAATCAACAGATCCAGTCAGGAAAGGAGCAAAGTACACAGTGCACAACAAGGTTAAACTAAATATTTATGACAATTAAATATTGAATATCAGGTTGAGAAACTGCATAACAGAACATCATTATCTCAAAGTTAAAGCTGTAAACAGGGATATGAGAAAGCAGAAATAAATGAGACAGGAAATGAAACTACAACAGTCAGCAAGATATATGTAACAAGACCAGAAACTATCTGTGTGAACTTGTGTTTGTTTTTAGAATACATAGTTGGCATGTAGGGGTTTATAAGGCTAATTCGGCCGTCATAAACGGCTATTAAACAGGAAAAATCGAGATCCGGCTGAGGTACAGTCGCGTACCAACAGCTATTAAACATGACAAGGGGAAGGGTAAACTACATGCCTTCTAGTATTCTCCCACCCGACATGAAAAACAAGACATGAACTCTAATATTCCAGACATGAAAATCCAGTATTTCTAACACTAGGTGTAATTATCAAGGGTACTAGTAAAGCAGGGAATTAATTATCACAATATATATAGATTTAACTTAAAGTGCAGGTACTTGCCTGTTGTTTGGATCTGATTAATTTGGTTCTTGGAGAAAATTTTCAGAGATGAGTCCAAAAGCTGAAATAGACATTACCATCACGCTCAGAAGATGTCAAATAGCTAGAAATGCCTGTCCTTGGGTCCAATTTGGAGACAAGGACAAAAACGGCAGTTTCGGGTCAAAACGGGGTCCGCCGGTGGGCCCGCTTTGCACCGAAAAACGTGTCCAGGTCAAAGGTCTCCAAATTCACCAAACTTAGTGTCAACAGGTCAGGAACGCTGATACGAACCCAACAGAACTTCCAGATTTAGATTCCGATGAGCCGAACACAAAATCGTCCGTCGAGCGGGGCTTGTGGGGCCCACGACACGCGATTTCGTCAACGTCCTCAGAATCGAACCAAACTTGACCCACAGGACCAGCGTATCGCTACGAGTCCGATGGCGCAAGTTTTGTCTCGATCTGACGAGTGTACAAGGAGTTAGGGCGAATTGCAAAAAAGTCGAATACGGGGCGATGTCCGCGGATACGCGTTGATTCTGGTGTGCACGCACACCCGAATCAGCTTCCACAAAATCTCACAGGTTCGTATCGACGACGCGCACGTGTCTGTGAAGACCGCACGCGACCAAGTCGTCCCGTTTGGCGGGGCGCACTCAGTTCCGGGGTGAAACAGGGTCTGGTTTTTCCTGTTTTTGGATCGCGGTGTGCGATCACCACAGGACGCGATGCCCCAAACAGTTTGTCCGGACACCGAGAGGGTCACACAGGCTTCATAATGTAATTTGCGGAATTAAAAACGGAGCTACGAACAAAAAGTTACACGCACCTGAAGGGGACCCAAAAATCAGGGTCGAGTCGTGTCCGACACGTGTCCGACTCGTGTCGGACAAAGGATCCTAGGGTTAGGGTTTTGGGAAGCTGCGGTGGTGGGCGGCGGTCGGCACGGCGGCGGGGAGGTCGAGGCTGGCTGGTGTGCTGCGGCGGAGGGCGGTGCAGCACGGCGGCGCGCTGGGAGGCGGCGGAGGGCGGCGCTGCGGCTGCTGCTGCTGGTGGCTGTTGCTGCTGGTGGCTGTTGCTGTCGGGGACGGAGGAGGAAGGAGGAGGAGGCTGCGCCGAGGGAGGAGGGCGGCGCTGGCGGTACGGGCGGTCGGCGAGGAGCGGCGCCGGGCTAGGGTTAGGGTTACGGGAGGGAGGCTGGAGGAAGACGAAGAGGGGGGGTTTATAAAGGAGGAGGACGGTGGTTGCAGGGCCGGGCAAGGCGGGGAAGAGGGGAGGTGGCCGCGGGGGATGCGGCGCTGCGCGCGGAGGGCGGCGCTGCGCGCGGAGGGCGGCGGAGGAGTCGGGGCGACGTGGGGCTGGGTCGTGCGGGTTGGCGGGTCGGGCTGACGGCGGGTCGGGTTCGGGTGAGCCCGACCCGACCCGTTAAGGTTTGGGTCTGGGCCGGATTAGCGGGCTGGGCCGCGGCCCAATGGGCCAGGGTGCGGGCTGGGCTGAGAAAATAATAAAAAAAAAAATAAAATAATAATAATAAATAAATAGTTAATTTATTAATTAATTAAAAAAAATTATTTTTAGGCATTTAAAAATAGGTCTGAGGCCCAGAAAAATCTAGAAAAATTACCCTAAGTCCAGTTTTTCATTTTACACCCAAAAATATTATTTTCATGATATTTTAATATTATTTATTAACAATTAAAATCGTTTAATAATTAAGAGCCTTGATTTTAATTACAGAAAATTCCCAGAAAATTCCAGAAAATTGGGAAAAATCCAAGATTTAATAATTTAAAAATTCATGGGGTTTACAACCTAACCAACTTACAAAAATTTTGTCCTCGAAATTTAAGAATAACAATGGGACAAAAGGAAAAGGCCGGGAAAAATACCTCAGGGTTCAAAAAGATAGGGGTATCGCTCTCTAATCTCGTCTTCTCGCTCCCAGGTGGATTCGCCGGGAGAATGGTGCTTCCAAGCTACGCGAACCAGGGAGATAACCTGGTTCCGTAGAACTTTCTCCGATCGATCCAGTATCTCCACGGGTTGCTCTTGGTAAGTCAAACTTGGGCCTACTTCGAGCTCTGAGTGATCCAAAATGTGGCTGGGGTCTGACACGTACTTTCTCAACTACGACACGTGGAAGACGTTATGGACTCCATCCAGAGAGGGTGGCAATGCCAGACGGTATGCCACTTCTTCGATTTTCTCCTGTATGCCAAAAGATCCAATAAATCTGGGGCTGAGTTTTCCACTCCTTCCGAACCTAATGGTGCCACGTGTCGGGGAAATCTTTAAGAATACCAGCTCTCCAACCTTTAATAAAGTCATAATCAAGTCTTAGTTCCATAATCAAAATGTTTAAATTGACTTGAATTTCATAAATTTAATTACCTCAAATTCCAAGGGCCTTCGGTGGCTATTTGCCCAATGTCGTTGCTGGTCTTGAGCCACTCGAAGTCTGTCCCTTATTTGCTTTACCTTTTCAGCTGAATCGATCACCATCTCTGGTCCCAGCAGGGCTCTTTCTCCAACGTCGTCCCATGATAGCGGGGTACGACATCTTCGTCCATACAGAGCTTCAAATGGAGTCATCTCAATACTTGCTTGGTAACTGTTATTATAAGAGAACTCCACAAGATGTAGATAGTCTTCCCAGGATCCTCCAAAATCCAGGACACATGTACGGAGCATATCTTCAAGTGTCTGGATTGTACGTTCCGATTGTCCATCGGTTTGGGGATGATAAGCTGTGCTGAATTTGAGTTGCGTCCCCAAGCTGGCTTGTAAACTCTTCCAGAAGTAAGAGGTGAATCTTGAATCTCGGTCGGAGACAATACTTACTGGAACTCCATGCAGCCTGACAATGTGTCTGATATATAAATCTGCTAGCTTCTCTGTAGATAGCCCTACTTTGAAGGGTAGAAAATGTGCAGACTTGGTCAGTCTATCTACTATCACCCAAATTGCATCCTTTCCACTAGGTGTCCTTGGAAGTCCGGAAACAAAATCCATTGTGATATGTTCCCACTTCCACTCCGGAATGGATAGTGGTTGAAGCAATCCTCCAGGTCTTTGTCTTTCTGCCTTGACTTGCTGGCACACTAAACAACGAGATACGAACCTGGCTACTTCTTTTTTCATGCCATGCCACCAAACATGCGTCCTCAGGTCCTTGTACATCTTGTTGGCTCCTGGATGTATAGAGTATTGTGATCTGTGCGCCTCTTGCATAATTTCTTCTCTTATGTCTCCTCGAGGTACACATAATCTATCGTCATGCCTCAGTGATCCATCTTCATGAATTCTGAAATCTTCCACTAATCCAGCTTGCACTTGTCCTCGAAGGCTTCGCAGGCCTTCGTCTTGAAACTGAGTCTCCTTGATCTTGTCTATTAAAGTAGACTGAATCTGCAGGTTCATCATTTAGCCTTCTTTTCCTGGGATAATTACTTCAATACCTAAACTTTCCAAGTCCTTTAGCAGGTGTCTGTCCATAGTCAAGTACATCGCCATAGGATATCTGCTTAGAGCATCAGCAACTACATTTGCCTTCCCAGGATGATACTGAAGGGTGATGTCAAAGTCTTTCATTAGTTCCAGCCACCTTCTTTGCCTCAGGTTTAGCTCTTTCTGGGTGAAGATATATTTTAAACTTTTATGGTCCGTAAATATTTCCACCCTTTCTCCATAAAGATAGTGCTTCCATAGCTTAAGAGCAAAAATGACAGCTGCCAATTCTAAATCATGAGTTGGATAGTTCTTTTCATGAGTTCGAAGCTGTCTAGAGGCATATGCTATTACTTTTTTGTTCTGCTCCAAAATACAACCTAGACCTTTTCCAGAAGCATCTCTATAAATAGCGAAACCTCCGGTTCCAGAAGGTAAGGTCAGAATAGGGGCAGTAGTCAGCCTTTTCTTCAATTCCTCAAAAGCATGCTGACATTCATCAGTCCAGGTGAACTCTTCATCCTTCCTTGTTAATTTTGTCATGGGTTCAGCAATTCTTGCAAAGTCCTTCACAAACTTCCGATAGTAGCCAGCTAGTCCCAGGAAGCTTCTAATCTCTGCTACAGAGTCTGGAGTGGGCCATGATTCTACTGCAGCTATCTTCTTAGGATCTACTGCTATTCCATCTCCAGTCACAACATGTCCCAAGAATTCTACTTTGTCTAGGAAGAAGGCACATTTAGATAATTTTCCATAAAGTTTTTCCTTCCTCAAAGTCTCCAATGCTAACCTCAAATGTTCTTCATGTTCTTCGGGGGTCTTGGAGTAGATCAAAATATCATCAATAAAGACCACTACGAACTTGTCTAGATATTGCTGAAATACTTTGTTCATCAAGTTCATAAAAACTGCTGGAGCATTCGTCAACCCGAACGGCATTACTAAAAATTCGTAGTGTCCGTTCCGGGTATTGAAAGCAGTTTTAGGGATGTCCTCCTTTCTCATCCTTACTTGGTGATATCCAGACCTCAAATCAATCTTTGAAAACACCCGAGCTCCACTTAACTGATCAAACAAGTCATCTATCCTGGGCAGGGGATACTTATTCTTAATTGTTAAGGCATTCAAGGCCCTATAGTCAATACACATTCGGGATGTTCCGTCCTTCTTGGGCACAAATAATACTGGAGCTCCCCAGGGTAAGACACTAGACCTAATGAAACATTTGTCTTCTAGTTCTTTGATTTGTTCATTTAGTTCTATTATCTCCTTCTTGTTGATTCTGTAGGGATTTTGAGATACTGGTGCTGCTCCTGGCACTAAGTCAATGGAGAATTCAACTTCTCGGTCTGGGGGTAAGCCTGGGAGATCCTCAGGGAAGACATCAAGATATTCAGAGATGATAGGTAGTGGCACTTCTTCTGTTACTAGGGCTCCACAAATTTTGTTATTACCCATTTCTCTAGAACCTCTAGCAAATTCAAATTCTGGCTTGTCAGGGGGCCTGAAGATTACACTACCTCTGTGGCAGTCTATAGTGGCATGATGTTGACTTAACCAATCCATATCCAGTATAATATCAAAACTGGGCACTGGCATCACAAGTAGCCTAGCATACAGTTCTCTTCCATATAAAGTAATAGGACAATTATTACAGGCATCACTAACCGGGATGATTCCTTCACCGGTAATGATCTTATAACAATTCCTAAGGGGTTTAGTGATTAAGCTATGCTTCATAAGAAAATCTACTGACATGAATGAATGTGAAGCTCCAGAGTCAAATAAAGTAATAGCTGGTATTGAATTTATAAGCACAGAACCTGTGATCACGTCTGCTGTGGCTTCAGCTTCTTCCAGAGTCATTGCATAAGCACGGCCTTGCTGCGGTGCACCCCTCTGTTGCTGCTGTTGGTGCTGAGCAAAACGTTGTTGTTATGTTGGAAGCGGGGGTCCCCTCTGTTGTACTGCTGGGGCCCTGGCCTGGAGCCTTTGGTGCAGCGGTGCATCCTTGAGCAGCTGGACAGTCCCTCATTTGGTGTGCTGCTGAGCCGCAGTAGAGGCAGGCACCTAGCCTCTTCCTGCAGACTTGCCAAGTATGACCTGGTTTTTGGCAAAAGTTACAAGCAGCAGCTTGTTGGTTCTGTCCTTGAGCCTGGTATTGGGGTGCTGGAGCTCGAGGGAGAGGACGCTGAGTTTGCTGTGGGGCCCTCTGCTGTTGCTGTTGTTGTTGTTGAAAAGGGCGCTTGTTGGGTCCCGCATTTCCGGTATCTCTTTCTCGTTTCAGTTTATGCCCCATATCTCTCTCAACGCCTTGTGCCACGCTCAGGATTTCTTCATAGGTGCGAGCTCGGCTGGTGGTGACAGCAAGGTGAATATCCGGAGACAGCCCCTTCTTGAATCTACGGGCTCTGTCTTCCGGGGTACGAACCATGTACTCCGCAAAGTGGCTTAACCTGCTAAATTCAGCAGTATATTCATCAACAGACAGGTTACCTTATTCCAGTCTCTCGAATTGGCTTTCGAGAGCTTCCCGAGCCACTTCGGGGTAGAATTTCTCCTTGAATAGCCTCTTGAAGTCCTCCCAGGTGAGGTCAGGAGCAGATAGCTGGGGTTCATCTCTGAACCAGGTTCGAGCAATGTCGAACAGTTGCAGGCTTGTGGACTCCACTTTGAGGTCATCAGGGACCCGAGCAGTCTTCAGGAGTCTCTCGACATTCTCTATCCACTCATCGGCATAGAGAATGCCCTCAGTTCCGTAGAATTCCAGGGGTCTAAGATTCTTGAAGTCTTTGGCGCTCCCTGGCCTCTTGAGTGACGATTCCTGGGACTTAAGAGCTTCTGAGAGGCTGGTCCGCAGAAGTGCAGTCTGTTCTTTCTGGGATTCCACCAATCCTTGGAACACTCCAAGTAGCTGTGCCCCATCTAGAGTAACTGCCGGAACAGATGGAGGCGGCGGGAGTACAAGAGTCTCGGGCACATTCTGCTCAGCTGGTTCTGATGTGCCTCCTACTGTGTTCCTGGTCTGGACCATTCTGAAAGATTAAGGGATAGGAAGATCAGAATAGAATACTTGGAAATCAAAGGCGATAGGAAAATTGAGCAGAACTGATATCAAGAGTTGAAATAAGGACCCTATACTGTGAATGAGCTTTTCCTAGAATCCTCAATCTTATTCCATACCCTGTCCTAGGATATTACCCTATTTTAGGATAGGACATGCATGGGCCACCATAAAAACGTGTCACGACCCGCACCCGGAAATTCGGGCTCGAGTGCGTGGGTACGTCCAGCCTACGCCGCAGAGTCGGCGGTAGTACGCTGTCTAGGTCAAATCCATATTTACTAAACTAGCTCATTCACAAATAACATAGGCAAGATAATAATGAGAACAGAAACTTAAGATTGCAGCTGAAATAAATACGACCACAGATTCAAATGTTTTAGTACAGCAATTCAGAATGAAATCGGGGACAAACCCGATTAATAAGATAAGAAACAGAAATAAAGGTAGCTACTACTAGCTACTCTGCAGCAGGGGTCTCCTGGGTGGGTTCTGGCTCCTCATAGGTATCATCAGTACCCTCATAGGGACCATAATAAGTAGGGGCAAGGTCCTCATCATCGCCTAAATCAACAGATCCAGTCAGGAAAGGAGCAAAGTACACAGTGCACAACAAGGTTAAACTAAATATTTATGACAATTAAATATTGAATATCAGGTTGAGAAACTGCATAACAGAACATCATTATCTCAAAGTTAAAGCTGTAAACAGGGATATGAGAAAGCAGAAATAAATGAGACAGGAAATGAAACTACAACAGTCAGCAAGATATATGTAACAAGACCAGAAACTATCTGTGTGAACTTGTGTTTGTTTTTAGAATACATAGTTGGCATATAGAGGTTTATAAGGCTAATCCGGCCGTCATAAATGGCTATTAAACAAGGAAAATCGAGATCCGGCTGAGGTACAGTCGCGTACCAACAGCTATTAAACATGACAAGGGGAAGGGTAAACTACATGCCTTCTAGTATTCTTCCACCCGACATGAAAAATAAGACATGAACTCTAATATTCCAGACATGAAAATCCAGCATTTCTAACACTAGGTGTAATCATCAAGGGTACTAGTAAAGCAGGGAATTAATTATCACAATATATATAGATTTAACTTGAAGTGCAGGTACTTGCCTGTTGTTTGGATCTGATTAATTTGGTTATTGGGGAAAATTTTCAGAGATGAGTCCAAAAGCTGAAATAGATATTACCATCACGCTCAGAAGATGTCAAATAGCTAGAAACGCCTATCCTTGGGTCCAATTTGGAGACAAGGGCAAAAACGGCAGTTTTGGGTCAAAACGGGATCCGCCGGTAGGCCCGCTTTGCACCGAAAAATGTGTCCGGATCAAAGGTCTCCAAATTCACCAAACTTAGTGTCAACAGGTCAGGAACGCTGATACGAACCCAACGGAACTTCCAGATTTGGATTCCGATGAGCCGAACACAAAATCGCCCGTCGAGCGGGGCCTGTGGGGCCCACGACACGCGATTTCGTCAACGTCCTCAAAATCGAACCAAATTTGACCCACAGGACCAGTGTATCGCTACGAGTCCGATGGCGCAAGTTTCGTCTTGATCTGACGAGTGTACAAGAAGTTAGGGCAAAATACAGAAAAGTCAGATACGGGGCGATGTCCGCGGATACGCGTTGATTCCGGTGTGCACGCACACCCGAATCAGCTTCCACGAAATCTCACACGTCCGTATCGACGACGCGCACGTGTCTGTGAAGACCGCACGCGACCAAGTCGTCCCATTTGGCGGGGCGCACTCAGTTCCGGGGTGAAATAGGGTCTAGTTTTTCCTGTATTTGGATCGCGGTGTGCGATCACCACAGGACGCGATGCCCCGAACAGTTTGTCCGGACACCGAGAGGGTCACACAGGCTTCACAACGCAATTTACAGAATTAAAAACGGAGCTACGAACAAAAAGTTACACGCACCTGAAGGGGACCCGAAAATCAGGGTCGAGTCGTGTCCGACACGTGTCCGACTCGTGTAGGACACAGGATCCTAGGGTTAGGGTTTTGGGAAGCTGCGGTGGTGGGCGGCGGTCGGCACGGCGGCGGGGAGGCCGAGGCTGGCTGGGGTGCTGCGGCGGAGGGCGGCGCAGCACTGCGGCGCGCTGGGAGGCGGCGGAGGGCGGTGCTGCGGCTGCTGCTGCTGGTGGCTGTTGCTGCTGGTGGCTGTTGCTGTCGGGGACGGTGGAGGAAGGAGGAGGAGGCGGCGCCGAGGGAGGAGGGCGGCGCTGGCGGTGCGGGGCGGTCGGCGAGGAGCGGCGCCGGGCTAGGGTTAGGGTTATAGGAGGGAGGCTGGAGGAAGACGAAGATGGGGGTTTATAAAGGAGGCGGACGGTGGTTGCAGGGCCGGGCAAGGAGGGGAAGAGGGGAGGTGGCCGCGGGGGACGCGGCGCTGCGCGCGGAGGGTGGCGGAGGAGTCGGGGTGATGTGGGGCTGGGTCGTGCGGGTTGGCGGGTCGGGCTGACGGCGGGTCGGGTTCGGGTGAGCCCGACCCGACCAGTTAAGGTTTGGGTCTGGGCCGGATTAGCGGGCTGGGCCGTGGCCCAATGGGCCAGGGTGCGGGCTGGGCTGAGAAAATAATAAAAAAAAAAAAAAATAATAATAAATAAATAGTTAATTTATTAATTAATTAAAAAAATTATTTTTAGGCATTTAAAAATAGGTCTGAGGCCCAGAAAAATTCAGAAAAATTACCCTAAGTCCAGTTTTTCATTTTACACCCAAAAATGTTATTTTTATGATATTTTAATATTATTTATTAACAATTAAAAATTATTTAATAATTAAGAGCCTTGATTTTAATTACAGAAAATTCCCAGAAAATTCTAGAAAATTGGGAAAAATCCAAGATTTAATAATTTGAAAATTTATGGGGTTTACACTAGCTAAGCTAAGACACTAAGAAACCAATAAGATACCGTATCCTTAGATATGCAAGTTATTATATATGAAAATAGTAATTTATATATATATATACAAGACAATACATATAGTAGCTTAGCTAACTAATGAAAGGAGGATACCTTGGCTTTGAACCAATGCGTATCTCACTACTAAACCCCCTTCTCGATACTCAAATCCAATACCTTGAGTATCAACCTAATACTTTGAATATCGACCGATACCTTGACATTACCTTGGTATCACAAGGTAAGTCAAATTCTAATATATAGCTCACTACCCAATACTAAACTATAACTAACATACTAAACTATTACATACTACTAATTACTTAATACTAACAACATATATATATATATATATATATATATATATATATATATATATATATATATATATATATATATATATATATATATGAGAATTATAAATATGAGTGTATAGGCAAATTGGGGTGAGATGTAACATTCAAATGTATTGGGGGGTTGAATTTTAATTTACAGTGATGTAAGAACTATATATAATTTTTAATTTTGAGGGGGAGCATCCTGAAGATGCCAATGGAGACATCTCGAAGTATGTCTTTGCGCATTGTACTCTTTTCCTTCGATGAGTTTTTTTTTCACTGGATTTTTTCTTCGAAAGATTTTTAACGAGGCAATGTAAGTCGCACCCACTTGGATTCCTGAAGAATCATATCCCTGAAAAGAATATTTTTCCTGAAGAATATTATTGTACTATTTTCTTTTCTATGGATTAAATAATAATTTTAGTCAGTCCAACTTGGAAATAATGTGCGAAATTAATAATATTATTGTACGCGATATTAGACCATAGCATTCTTAGAAGAAACATTAGAAGAGAATATCTATTTGTTATGATTGTATGTAATTCTATTTGTTATGATTGTATGTAATTCATATATATATATATATATATATATATATATATATATATATATATATATATATATATATATATATATATATATATATACAGCAGGACACTAGTGGGGAGGTCGGGGGATGAAATCGCGGTGGATGCAGGGACTGGAGACATTGTGTAATTTTTTTTAAAATATATATAATGGCCCCAGTCACTGCGTCCCCCGTGGTTTCATCCCCCGACCTCCTCGCTAGTGTCTTGATATATATATATATATATATATATATATATATATATATATATATATAACTTGATACCCTCAACTTTGATACCTGCTAACTTAATATTCTCAATTATATAATAATTTTTATGTTGATACTCAAATTTTAAAAAAAAATAAAAATACCCCTTCCTTCCTAACCTCCCTGCCTCCCCCCCCCTCCTTCTCCGACAGCTCCCCGTCTTACCCCTCCGCGGTAGTCCC
Source organism: Iris macrosiphon (assembly GCA_036927795.1). NCBI lineage: Eukaryota > Viridiplantae > Streptophyta > Magnoliopsida > Asparagales > Iridaceae > Iris > Iris macrosiphon. The sequence goes on along the minus strand of JAYESA010000002.1, from coordinate 72,079,420 downwards.
CCACACCCGCCCCGCGACACCCATCCCCACACCCGCCCCGCGTCCCCCAGCGAACCCTGCGCCCCCTGCCCACTACCCCGCCGTCTCGTGTAGTTCCAGGTCGTCCCATGTTGCACCCCGCCCCGTCCCCGCACCCACCTCCGGCTGCTTCTTGCTACAGCCGCTACTGCTGCTGCTGCCCCCGCTAACGACCCCTCCGCCCTGTGCGGCTCTGGGCTGACCCACCCCGCGCCCCCACGCCCACCTTGGCTGCGTGTCCCACTGCTCAGTTCGGGGCCTCCAGCTGCTGTTGCTTTCTGTTGATGTTGCCGCCTATTACTGTGCCCCCCCCCTCCGGTCGTTGACGCCGGAGAGAGAGGGAGCGGGGGGAGAGAGAGAGTGGAGTGGGACAATTTGGTCTTTTTTTCTTTCAAAGTATTAAGTTAGAACCTATCAAAGTTGAGGGTATCAACTTATAATTTAGCTTCCGGAAAAAAAAATATGGTTAAGGTCGGGTCTGCATAGAACTTCTACCGATAATAAGCTAGATGTCGATTACACACTTGAGGTTGGTAAGAATTGTGGGACAATGCCCCCACTGCCGTACTTTAGATTTTGAGACCTGAGAAAAAATCTAAAAGTGGTGCCTGTAAAATTTAGTGTTCATATTATATTATTATGTTTTTAATCGATAATATGTAATAGTATTTTCAACCCAAAATTCAAGAAATAAACACAATAAAAGAGAAGGCATATTTGTTTATCTAGATGCGAACACTGTGCAATCAAATGACACTATCATAATTTTTGAACAAATAATAATAATTAACGACAAATAAACAATAAATAATAAATATAAAAATATTTTATTTCTCTGTTTCTTTATTAGTTGATTTCAATCTCAATTGGAATAACTACGCAATCAAATGACAAAAACATATTTTTCAATAAATTTGGCTTACCACATATAAAGATAATCAACAACAATTTATGCAAATATTTATATTAATAAATTATAAAGCTTAAATAATGGAAAGTGACTGATTCCAATAGGTCTTTTAGGAACTCCATGAGCCCGCTACTGGGATTCCCTCAGTAAAAAACCTACAAAAAAATAAACAATTAGAACACATATGTGGAGAAAAATATATATTAATAAATTACAAATTCACGATTTTTTTTTTATAAAGCTAACAATAATTTATATTATTAAATACAATTTTTTTTAATAAAAACTTACCTGTGGAGGAACACTCAGGGATGGTTGATTTGTTATTTCTTTTGCTTCTAAAGAAGTTTCCACGAGCCGAGCTACAGTCGTCTCTTTAGAATATAGAAAAAAAATTGAACTCCATGTAAAGCCGGTCACATGTCCCTCCCTAATAAAAATCTAAAAAAACTTTCCTTGCCTAAAATCCGGTCGGGTCAATCAATGGGTCATTGCTGCAGTGGACGGGCTGGCTGGCTTGTATAAAATTAACTTAACCCAACCGGCCCATTTGTAGTTTACTTTATATACTAAAAAAAAAAATTTTTTTTTTTGGTGCCCTCTAGTTTCTTGGACCCGAGGCAAGTGTTTCATGGACCTCATATTAAGTCCGGCCCTGAATGCCCCCCTAACCTAAGTGGGCCTACCTACGAAGCGCATATATATATATATATATATATATATATATATATATATATATATATATATATATATATATATATATATATATATATATATATATATATATACACACACACACACACACTCAAATTCGCCAATGAGGTCATAGTCTAATGGTTAAGACATGTGCACCCGTTCCAGGAGGTTACTAGTTCGAGCAACATGGGCTCCATTTAATTTTCTTTAGAAGAATTAAGTGGGGGTGGTGGTTGGTGCAGTGCGACTGCGGTTGCGTGTCGGACGGGAATGGTGCATTCAGGCTTGGATTGGATGTAATAAACCTTTGAACTGAGTTTATAGCCTCTCGGAGGGACCTAAATAAAATTTACCTTCTTTTAAAAAAATATATATTCAAAACCAATCTCTTTATTTAATCCGATCAAATGTAATTACAAACTCCCATTGAAAACAATGAGACAAATAAAAAAAAGAAACAAAATAGCCTAAATCGAATGAATCGAGAATATAAGCTCCCTTTGTTTTCATCGACAATTGTCTCCAACTCGAAAATACTTGTTGTTGGTGTGTTCTGTATCCAATGTTAGCCAAAGCATCCACAAGAGAGTTGGCTTCATCCAAACAATGTGTAAATTTAACATTCATAAATCTTCCTATCTTCTTAATTTGCTGAATGACAAAATCTAAGAACCAAGGGTGATCTATCATGACTCCGATCCTGGAGGACAGTAAAGTCACTACTGGACTAGAAGTCGTATAAGTCTAAGTTGCGATTGTATAAGGCATGGACATGCACAATAACAAAATAGATTGTCCAGAGTTAGAAGTAGTGAAACTTTAATATAGAAAACCAAATGAACACAATAATATAAGAAACAAAATCTCTTTTATTCATTACAAGGCTTTCAATAGCCTGTTGATACATGCCAACTTGACTTACATCATTACAATGAACAAAATTACAATGATATCGTTCCATATATTACACCCCTTTATACAAAACATCTTATGCTCTTCTGATCTCCGACTCCCATGGATGAGGATCATTTATCGCTTTGGAACATCTAGCACCCGCGGACAATCGGGGGGGGGGGGGGCAGCACACTGGAGAATGTACTAGTGAGGAATAAAAACAACACTCTCTGAAAGCAATCACTAAGTCTTCATGTGAGAAAATATTGCTTTTATTAGTGATCTTAATATCTTTTACCTACGTTTATTTCATGCCATGTACAGAATCAATTTTATCTTTTGAAAACATAAACAACACCATATTTCTTCTTTATTCAATCATGCAAGTAGTAGGGACAATTTCATTCGCGATATCGATTCATTTTTATCTTGACATGCACAACATCTTTTATGAGTCATATTCATTTCTTTTAGGGACATTAGCAACATTTAGTAAACACACATCTTCTTATGAGCAAGATACAATCATCTCATTTAAACCAACTTTTTCATCTTATGAGCAGTTATGATAAGAAGACATAAGCAATAAAAAATATCACTATATAGAGATTCTTAACCACGGTCTATGATACGTCCCTGCAACAAACATGGATTAGAAATAATTTACATATATATGCTTTCTTGTCCATCTAAGCATCAAAATGCTAGGCTTGCAAAAATGATATCCTAGCATGCAACATAACTATATGATAGTCCATGAGTGCCTTTCTATTATTTCTATTACAAAAAAGAGTTCTTTATTTGCAAATTCAACAAAACAAATACAAAGAATTTGATACAAAAATTCTAAGTACAAAAGATCTGGAGAAATGTGAGGATGGAGATCAAGTGTTGCAGATGACTTCTTTACTCCGTTGACGATCCGAAGAAGATTTGAAAAAATTTGCTAACTCTGGCATACTGTCACACTTGGGAAACAATTGGGTTCAAAAGTACTATACTTTTGATAATTTGGAAAGCACATGTCCCAACTATTTATAGCCATTCTTACTGTAACGGATATATGCGCATACAATACGAAAAGTCACCATTTTCTGCTTCTGGCGCATAAGAATATGCATGCGCATAGATTTCTAAAATAGCTGCAGCATATAGAGCAGATCTGAACGTATGCACATATTAAGGTCTACTCGACATGTATTATGCTTTACAATGGTTTAAAATCTCACATTAATGCGACGACTGTCAATTAAAATGTATGCGCATTAACTGCAAAATTAAACGTATGTGCATTAAGTGCACATAACCTTTTCAACTTCGTAACCGTTCTACCACATAGTCATTGCTCTGCTGCATAAGATTAGAGAGAGAAAATTGTAAGGGTTTATATGCCTGGTCAGGCGCATAGGATCTCGTCGCATAATGCCATGTGGCAGTGGTCTGATGTATACATACAAAACATAATGATTACGCTAACGTTTATGCACAACGTAATCTATTCGAATTATGGAGTGACACAACTTTTAATGCCTTATCATACTGGCTTATGTCGCTAGGCAGCATGCACCTAAGGTCCTTGCAGTATAAACTTTCGAAGAATCACTGTCCTTGGCACATAACTTCTAGCGAATAGTGCATTTCCTTCTTTACATAATATTTCTCTAGTTTTGTATCTAGCGTGTATAGATGTTGGGTCATACTGCTGGCTTCACTGGTTCAGTCTGAGTAGTTTGACGCATAGCTGTTATGCGCATAAACTCAACTTTTTTATGCTTCTACAAGAACCACTTCAAAGTTTTTGAAACTTGAACAAGTTCAACATACTTTGAAAGAAGAATGGAAAAAAAAATATCTTCGCTCATAGGATTTTGGTGCATATTGCTACTGAATTCTCCGGCGCATAGGATGCAGGCGCATAAAGAATTTTCTAGATAGGTTGTCAAATCTTCATTGATTTTTAAATTGACATAATCTTTATGAAATCCTGAAGCGACGCCGACACATGGGCACAAAAATTGAGACAACAATTTGCTATAACCTTTGCATGTAACGAGAATCAAGGTGCTGTATAGGTGTGAACGAGACATTTGCGCATGATTCATCGCCAATAATGCATAATTTATTGTATTCAATTGAAGCGTCTTCGACGCATGATTTTTTGAAATTTGAAGCGTCATCTGCCGCTTACTGTACACAGACTTGTGCCTATAAATAGTGGGCGAGAGAGAGAGAGAGAGAAACTTGCTACTGTTTAAATCTCTCTTTTTCTCTCTATGCTTGAGAATTCCCTACCTCCTCATGAATTCAAGTCTATTTTCCCATCGACGAGTTTTGCCAAGGCTACCTGTGCTGATATGCGGTCGTCCATCGAGGGTAAGAACTCGATCAATCTTTTCTTGCATCTGCTCATCCGAACATAGAGACAAAAGTGCACTGTCTAGCTCATGGATGGAAAATCATCCTGAACATGCGTGGACGAAAATATGCTGCTGACGCGCATGGTCATTGTTGAAAAAGCTTCGTCTAGAAAATACGTTGACAGCAAAAATGTTTCCTTACGGGCATAGATGCAGTTGTCTCGGGATAATCACCGTGAATATATACTGGGAAAATATACACGTCTGTAATGCACATGGGTGTATCTATCTTACCAATATACTACATCATGAACATGTGCGACAGTTATTATGCGCGTATGTCCAAACATTCGCCTATACGCATGAGCTGATTTGCGCACATGTGTAGGGGCAGATATTTCTGTGACTTAGAAAATTCTGAAGACTTGCTCAACATTGTGCGCATGACCCCGTCTGTGCATGGCTATTTACGCACATAGCTTTTACGTGCATATAACATTCCTTCTTTCAGATACTTCCTTGCTTTAAACTAATATATATATATATATATATATATATATATATATATATATATATATATATATATATATATATATATATATATATATGTTCTTCATGCAGAGTCTACTCTAATTTGTGCCAACTATGATGGATCATGGAATGATATCATAAACCTCTTTATTCGAAGAGAGTACCAATTTTATGTGGAAGCTCGCCAAGAAATGAAGAAGAACTTCACCGATAACAAGCAAAGTTGTCCTTGTTTATCAACCATGCTAGTCGTATTTTTCCCGAAATAAGGCTTGCCAATTTTCATAGCCACGATGTTGATTACAGGATTTGGATTAATTTCCAATCAAAACTTTGTCTTCAGCCCAACAACATGGCAGAAGATGGCTCATGCATATTGAATAATTTATGTAGGCCTAGTTTTGCATCCTCCATCATGCGCCTTTAACGTTATCCTTTAGTGCAACATTTTCCATGTACTTTGGTTTGCATTGGGAAAACTTGATGGAGAAAGTGTTGAATGTAATAGATTTTCATCATATGTAATCATGGCCTTGAATATAAATAAAATTCAGATGTAATATATTTTCATCATATATAATCATGACCTTGAATATCAATAAAAATCTTTATTTTGGCTCTGCAAAGAATTTTTTTTCTTGTGTCCAAAACTTTTTCTTCGAATGCGGGTATGAGTGCGAATGCAACTACTTTATTAGAGGTGATTTGGACGTAATAAAATATTGTATTCTTTGGTGAAAGGGATAGAATAATTCTATTGGAGATTTTTTTTGAGTGGACTTATTATCTATGGCGTACCAGAAAACTAGGTACAGATAATAAGTTAAATAATAGGACATTACCAGAGGTATTATAGATGTGATAGCTAGGGTTTGATAAATAAAATGTTTTCTCAGAGGTAATATGGACATAACAAACTTCCGAGTTATGATCCCTCTAAGAATTTTAACATGTCTACTCAGAGGTAATATAGACATAACAAACTTTCGAGTTATGATCCCTCTAAGAATTTTAACATGTCTACTCAGAGATAATATGGACATGGCGACAGAATGTATTATGAAACTCTACGGGGATACAACTTTTATAGGTAACAATTCATAGGTGATATGGACATGACTGTTTTCTAGGATATAATAAACTTTGCTAGAGAGTTAATTATTTTTAACCCATCTAGGGATTAGAAATAGAAAATCTTTAGGACAATTGTGCTCTAAATATAGGTTTACTCCATTGGGGAGAGAAAAAGAAGACAATTCAGAGGTAATACGGACGTGAACTATTTTATCTCAATCTAGCTGGAGATGAAATATTGGAGAATATGTTATTTCCAATCCAACTAGGGATCATAAATAAGACATCCTTAGAGCGACTGTGATCTAAGAATAAGTTTACTTGCTAGGAAAAACTTATTTTGTGATCTCAAGAGAACGTTTCATAGGATCTGAAGACTATTCTACTAGAGAATTTTGGAGGATCTATTACCTGTTGCATATTCAAGACTCTTGAATACATATAATAGTTCGATATAAACAATATTTTAAAGAAAAATCACTGATTCTCCTGGGGCCATTACTAACTCTACTAGAGACTAGCAATGTCGGGGAAAGCAAAAGTGTGCTTTCAAAAATGTTTAGGGTTTACTCTGCTAGAGATTACCTATAACTCCGTTAGGAAACTTTCGATTATGTTTAGAGAATTTATGACTCTGCTGAGAATCTAAAATTCTGTCGGAGAGGTTTTAGGTGGATCTATTATCCATAACACATCCAAGATTCTTGAATCCGAATAATAGCTTGCGGCGGACAAATGTCTCACTGTATATTTACACTATTGGAAATTTTTTTAAAAATGCAAACACTGTATATTTCTACATTTGTTTATGCTTGTTCGTTGGGATTAAGCATAGTATTTTTTTTAAGAACTTGCAATTGATCGACATCATAAGCAAAATTTTATTAGGTTTTGTGAGTCTGTAAGTACCGTTAGAATACACTGACTCCACCACGAATGAGCCCTCCCATTTAGGCTAAAATTTTCCTTTCAATTTGTGCGTCATGACCATCGGTCTTCTCTCTGCTAAGACGAGATCACCGACTTGAAACACTCTTTCCTTCACCTTCTTGTTAAAGGCTTTAGAAATACGTGTTTGGTATAGCTCAATACACTGTTGGACTAACAAGCATTTTTCATCAAGCGCTTCCAGCTCCTGTAACCGTAAATGATAATTTTCTTCGGTTGTTAACTCACTGGAAAGAGCTATCCGGAGAGAGGGGATCTGAATCTCCAAGAGAAGAATTGCTTCTCTTTCGTAGACCAGGGAATATGGCGTACTACTAGTAGGAGTCTGAACCGTTGTGCGGTAGGCCCAGAGATATTTACCAAGCTTTTTATTCCAATCACGTTTGTTGGATGAAACAAACTTCTTGAGCAACATGTTTATAGTCTTGGTTAAAGCTTTAGCTAATCCATTCGCTTTTGGATTGTATGATGTTGAAGCTATCTATATTCTGGATTCGGTTTTATCGCAAAACTGATAGAATGCATAACTTTTAAATTATGGACCATTGTTATGAATGATCCTTCGGGGAAGTCCAAAACGATATAACGTGATGCTTGATAAAACTGATTACTTTGGATGTCTTGACTTTGATGAATGGTATAGCTTTCGCCCATTTGGAGAAGTAATTAGTTATAACCAGGATGAACCGATGTCCTCTAGTCGAGGGCGGACTGATTGGACCAATGCTATCTATGCTCCATGCTTCAAATGGCCACGATACGGTCGTCAGATGTAGAAATTCTAAAGGTTGATAGATAAATTAAGCATGTATTTGACATGCTCTGTATTTTCTTGCATATTCTATGGCATCTGCGACCATAGTGGGCCAATAGTAAACCATATGTCTGAGACAATCCTGTAACTTAGGACGTGGCTGATGTGCACCACAAGTACAATAGTGAGCTTCATGGAGTACTTGTTTTGCTTCTGTGTCTGATAAACATCGTAGCAGAATTCTATCATACGAGCGATGATACAATATTTTGGTGGATGTATTCTAATAGAATCAGAGGGAGTGTCTCTTAACAAAAGTAGCTTCCTTCGGGTCGTCCGAAAGAATTCTATAGACTGCGTAGTCTATGAATAGAAATCTCTTGTCTTTGACGTTGATGTTAGTCTTTGTATCATAGATTTGACAAAATATAAATTATTCTTAGCACAAAATAGCACTCGACCAATCACTGTGATCGAACGCTGAGTCTTAATAGGAATGGCTAGGGAAACCATAAGACCGGCTAGTGTATCTGCTTTGGTGTTCTGCAGTCGAGGCACATAATCGATGAAGAAATCAGAGAACATTGAGGCTATATCGAGAATAGCCCTATAATAGGGGATGAGTGAGGGACCGTTATGGCAACTCTAGAGGGAGGGGGGGGGGGTAAATAGAGTGCAACCGAAATAATTATCCAATAAAAAAATAAAGCAACACACCAACTAAGATATAGCAGCAATATAACAAGTATATGGAAAGTAAAAGTTTAAAAGAGCAAATACAAACACCGAGATTTATACTGGTTTTCATCGTGGAGGACTAGTCCAGTTCTAAGAACCATTGCTCGGAGTTAAATCAACTATTGTCACAAATATAGAATACACCACGTGCTTTGATCCGAAGGGCACGCCGACTTCTTACAATCACAAGCTTTAATCCGAAGAGTTTGTCGACTTCAGACTTTGCAAAAGCAAACTTGAATTTCCAAGCTCGTTAATTACAACTCGAAACAGAATTCTAACCGAGATCGCACCTGGCACTAGAAGGTTGCGAGAGTTGTCTTGAGAATATGAAGGTTTATAGCTTAGGAATAGAGTAGGAATTGCTTTGAATGAATTTATTGATGATAATGATAGAATTCAACCCTATTTATAGGATTTTCTGAGACCGAGTTCAGACATAGTTCGTTCCTCAAGCGTTCATAAATTTGAATGTTATAGGCTGGTCATCCGGCATAGGAGAAAGGCTAGGTTTTATGGTTTGACTTGACCGGGTTCGACCAGAGTTCAGGCAAAATTTGGTCCGAGTTAGGTCAGGATATTTCCAGAATGTTCCTGATTTGGTTTTAGGATATTTTGACTTGGTTTAAAGCTGGGTTATGGTTTTGACTCAAATATAGGGTTTGATCTGGTCTAGGTAGGCTCATTTTGAGTAGACTTTGCATTAGGGTTGCATCTAATTTCCAAAATATGATCTGATTTACATAAGTCTTAGACTCAAAATAAAGTGTAAAAATACATAACAAAATTATAAAATAACTAGACACAATGGTAGCAACCTTCTTGTGAAGTAGGAGCTTTAACGTTTTAGTAGTGACGTAGTAGCAGTCTTAAATTGAACTACGTTGCAGTGTATCAAACCGTAGCTTAGTTAATTATCGAAATCAGGTTGACCATTACTAGATGGACCAACAATCTCTTCCATTTTGACAATTCACAAATTGCAACCGATACGATAATATGAAGTGGTATCGATAACTCCTAATAGTGATAGCTCCCCCACAATGAGAGCGTGGAGTCTTTTGAAGTATCATCGTCTCGTCGTCTTTGTTGAGGTACTTGAAGTATCATTGTATCTCCTCCATTGTCACTTCATCGAAATGGATAGCTCCGTCATAAAAGGTGAAGCAATATAGACAATGAAGTACAAAAGTGAAGTAGAAACACACAATATAGAATAAAATAGTCCAAAAGATAAATAATCAGTATATATCATTGTATCAAGTAGAACCAAATCACAACTAGATAATCAGAAACATAGTTTGTCACAGCTAATAAAAACATAGTGCATGACATAACCAAAATAAAATGAAACTAAAACATAGCCAAACTAAAACATAATAAACTAAAGTAGAATATCATCGAGATCCATCTCCTAAAGACCAAGCATCACAAGCTCTCCAACAACTACTGATTGTCTCCAGTATATGCTGAACGGTTGGGACTATAGTAGGCTGCAGCTGGATCAAAATATCGCTAAACGAAGGGGTCGTCAATGCGATAACCAAATTAAGAAGGATCACAATCAGTTGGAAATGGTCCAGTTGGCTACTGAGCTAAACCAAATTAAATATTAGCCAATGTGTTGGATATAGCCGGGCATGGAGAGTGGTACGGTAGTCCAGTGCACGATAATGATAGTCTTCTAGTCAAAAACGATCCTGGAGCATGGCTTGGATGGAGTCTAATGTAGCTAGAGGCGTGGCAGGTGCATGTGCAGGAGGTACAGTGGGTGCATCAGGATGACCATGAGAAGATGAGTCACCATCAACATGAGGAGCAGCTGGGGGAAGAATAGGTTCAGTCCTACAGCCTTTGCTCAGATAAGTTGGCTAAACTAGGAAGTGACATCCATAGGAATATGGAAATGATCGAATATGATGTGCAAGTACATAGCATAAAATAAGTTGTACTTGTTCTTGTGACATCGAACCATGACCTCAATGATAGTCTTAGGAAGACTGAATGGAACACCGAAGTGCGGATGGTAAAGTGCGATCATCTCCAACATAGTAATTTCATCAGTTGAAGAATGATTGTGAATGATTACAGAAAATACCATACTGTTCAACTCATAAAACCAGTTATTTAAATACTTAGGGCGAAGATATCCTGGTGGGCAAGGATTGGGTTCACACATCGAGTTTATAAATGAGTCAAGAGTCATGTCATTTTGAAACTTAAATTTGGTCATGGCAACTAGGGGTTCACCTTCATTAGAAATATTAAGTATTTTCCACAAGTCATCATCATCAAATTGAATATCAATACCACCAACTCATGATCGTGTAGTCCCGTGTGTAAACGACTACTTGCAATAAAATAATTGGATATCATTAAGATAAATGCAATGTCGTGTAATAACAATGTCTTCTAGTCCAAGATCCCTAAAGAGTGGTAGATAAGTATGAAAGACTATGAAGTTTAAGGGGTTTCCAGTACAAACATTCCTTTCACGAAAATCGTCGAACCATTCCATAGAAGTCTCAAGAGATGTAAATAAAAATCTATCAAAATTACCCTCATTGAACATGGATGGACTAAACAATGAATGAGAAGTCTCCTCTTGAGGAGGCTGGATGAAGAGGAATCACCAACCTTTCTTTTCTTCCAATTTTTTTTTGAAGCCATTGTAAAAATTGAAAGAGAAGAGAAGATTATACCTCAAAAGAATAATGGAAGATGGAAAAGAACCTTGAAATAGACTCGGATATGAAAATTTGAGTCTTGAAGAGGCTTTAGGAGGGACATCCAAGAACTAGGGATTTGAAAACTAGGGTTTTCAAGAGGTTGAAGGACAGAGGAGATGGTTGTTGGTCGGTTGTTCCCGACAATAACATGGTTTAGATACATGTAGCCATATATAAGGAGTAGGGTCCACAAAATTTGAATTTTGGAATAGAGATAACCAAGTTCGGCCCGAGTTTGGTTCAAACTTTGCCCAAAGTCTGTTCCTTTGAACCATGATTCATTATGTATGAAACATCCATTCTTTATATATGAAGTTGCAGTTCAAAAATTTTAAGTCATAAAATAGTACTTGGATTCATTTGAATTGTTAGATATAACTTAATTAATCTTAATTCTATAAATTATTGACCATCTCGAGTTAGCTATAGGGGCCAGATCATAGCTAGCGGTGGTGCGACGACACTTAAATATCGTGTCGCTTAAGGCTGTATACACCTCTTTGACTGAAGGAACCTTTTGGCGTGTACCTATAATAATCATTACATTACAGAACTTAGATTAACAAGAAATATATGCAAATTATATAGCATCTGAATCCAAAATTCCTAATTCTCGACGAATAAAGTTGAAATCGTCTTCAGCTTGGGGTTAGTAAAGATGTATGCAAGTTGATGTTCTGTGTCAACAAATTCTAAACATATGTCCCCATGCAATTGATGATCTCTTAAAAAGTGATGTCTAATATCTATATGTTTAGTGCGTGAATGACATATAGGATTCTTCGTGAGATTAATAGAGCTAGTGTTATCGCAGTACATGGGGATATTTTTATAGCTTAGATTATATTCTTCTAGGGTTTGTTTTATCCACAAAATTTATGCACAACAATGTCCTGTAGCTATATATATTCAACTTCAGTAGTTGATAATATGATATAATTTTATTTCTTATTAAATCAAGAGACTAAAGCTTTTCCTAAGAAGTGACACGTGTCGCTGGTATTTTTTTGATCAACTTTGCATTCAGCAAAATCAACGTTCGAATAACCTATCAGGTCAAATGATATGGTTTTGGGATACCACAAGCCTACCGAAGAAGTGCCTTTAAGGTATCAAAAGATACGCTTAACTGTGCAAAAGTATGATTTCTTAGGGTTAGCTTGATATCTAGCATATAAGCTAACACTAAACATAATATCGGGACGACTAACAGTTAAATAAAGTAAGCTACCGATCATACCTCGATACTTATGTGTGTCGACTGGTTTGCAATTTTCATCCAGGTCAATCTTTGTAGATGTACTCATAGGTGTACCAATGGTTTTGCATTGTCCATATCAAATTTTTTCAGCAAATTCTTGGTATACTTAGCTTGATTGATGAATATTTTCTGTGAGCTTTGCTTGATTTGCAATCCGAGAAAGAAGCTGAGTTCTCCCATCTTGCTCATCTGAAATTCACTTTATATATACTTAGCAAATTCTTCACAAAGAGTGATACCAGTAGAATCAAATATAATGTCATCAACATAAATCTGAACTAAAAGAAGAGTTTGATAAAAAGATTTGATAAACAAAGTAGTGTCAACCTTCTTATTTGAGAAACTTTTTTAAAAAAAGAAAGAATTTAGTCGATCATACTAAGCAAGAGGGCCTTGTTTAAGACCGTACAAAGCTTTCTTTAATTTGAAAACGTGATCAGAAAATTTAAAATCTTCAAAACTAGGGGGTTGCTTTTCAAAAACTTCTTCTTTTATAAAATATTTAAAAATACACTTTTTGACATTCATTTGAAATAGTTTGAAATTGTGTGAATTTATAAATGCACAAAGCATTTGAATGGATTCTAATCTCGCAACAGGAGGATAAGTCGCATCATAGTCAATACATTCTTCTTGGTTATAACCTTGAGCTACGAGACGTGCTTTGTTACGTGTGACTAAACCATCCTCATTGAGTTTATTTTGGAATACCTATTTTTTGCCAATTATAGGGTAATAATTAGGTTTAGGAACAAGTTCCCAAACTTGATTCTCTCGAATTGGTTTAATTCCTCTTGCATAGTAGAAATATAAAACTCATCAGAAAATGCTTCTAAAATATTTTTAGGTTCTATTTGTGAAATAAAAGCTATATTTGCAACAATATCTTTATTTGAGGAACAAGTTCTTACTCCCTTTGATACATCACATATAACCAAGTCATCTGGATGATCGGCCATAATCATATCCTCTTTGGCAAACTCTCCAGATAGCTCGTACCAGTTATTGTATCTTCAGGGAATTATTATTCTGACATCTTCGTCATCACTGTCACTGGGTACTTGACTGTTAAGCTCATCAAAAGTAACGTTAATCGATTATTCAACAGTCAAAGATCGATTATTAAAAACTCTAAAACTCTTACTCTTTGCAACATAACCAAGATAAATACCTTCATCAACTTTTTAATCAATCTCAAGTTATCCATGGTGTTTAAAATAAAACATCTACAACAAAAAACTTTGAAGTAACTAATAGTACGAGTTCTATCAAACCAAAGTTCACAGGGAGCCTTCTTCTTCTATTCAAAACATGGCATGCTGTATTTATAGCTTTAGCCCAAAAATATTTTGGAAGATTGAATTGATTCAACATGACTCTAGCTATATCGCCATAAGTTTTATTCTTCTACTCCACAACACTATTTTGTTGAGGAGTTCCAGGATAAGAAAATTCATGCAAAATCTTATTTGAATCACAAAAGTATTTAAAATTAGTATTTTTGAATTTACCTTCTTGATCACTTCGGATTCGAGTAATCATAAAGCCTTTTTCGTTTTGAACCTTTTTGTAAAATGCTAGGAATTTAGAAAAAGTCTTATTTTTATTTGCAAGAAAATAAACCCAAGTAAATCTAGAAAAGTCATCAACAATTACAAAAGCAAAAAAGCTTACCACCAAGATTGATGACTCTGCTAGATACAAATAAATCCATGTGTAATAGTTAAAATGGTCTAGAGGTACTTACAATATTTATTGATTTAAAGGAAGATCTGGTTGCTCTTTTCACAATCAACACATACCATATCCTTCTTAATAGTAATGTCCGACAGACCTCTTACCAGTTTATGTGAGGATAGTCTTACAATTGTGTCCATGTTCGCATGTCCTAGATGCATATGCCATAGTCAACTTTTATCCATGTTAGCTTAAAGGCATCTTCTTGCATTGTTAGTATCCTCTGAAAGATAGGATATATATATATATATTATCTTCTCTAATACCTTCATAAGTAACCTTACCAATCATATATAGAGCATTTGTCTTTCATAAAACTAATATCATAACCATAGTCAGCCAAGTGAATGATGCTGAGTAGGTTATGTTTTAATTCTGTTACTAAACATACATCTTTTATTATAAGAAAAGAAGGAGCACCAATGTAAACCCCCTCATCCAAAATTAGGCCTACTTGGCTTAATAGTGAAACTATGGCTAGTTTGTATCCAATTGGAAATAGGACACGTCATTTTATTTAATTTTACAACATTAAATCACATAGTGCACCTTACTGTTGCTTCGATAATCGGAGCACCTCACTAGCCATTGCCTTCCTATTAATTTTACATCCTTGTCCAAGACATGCCCGCCTTCTATTCTGACGTTTGTGTAACTTATAATTATGCTCTTGTGCTATATTTTAGTCGTACAACATTCATCGTAGACGTTTATATTTAATTCTAAATAAATATGACTTTGTATCCTTGTGCGTTCCAATCAAAATTGGAGACACAATCTTGACCCGTTTTGTGCAACCCAATTTATGATAATATTCTACTCCGAGCCCTCTATGTGCATGACACTTGTGTTCCACCTAATTTTATCCCCATGTACTTCTAATTAATTCCAGAACATCTTGCACATTAATTTTAATTAATTTAATCAAACTTCCATCTTTGTATAATTTTCTAATTGATTGGGCACTTTTATGCAAAAGTACATTAAGGTGTCCATCCCGTTGGACACGACACGTGAATAAACCCATTTCTCCTTTATGTGAATTTTTTCATAATTTTTTGGGAGCATGTAACTTACATCAACCCACATTGACCCAAAGCCCTCCATCATTTTGAAATTTGTAATCCTAGCCATACATTTTGAATCTAGAGAATCATAGCCTTGGGAATACCTACATGATAACCCTTTTTTCAAATGTTGACCAAAGTCAAAATTTTCTAGGTCAAATCAACCCCCCTTACATGTATATATATATATATATATATATATATATATATATATATATATATATATATATATATATATATATATTCTCTTCCTTTATTTTTCCTTTTCTTTTCCTATTCCTAACCCAAGCACAGCCGACCTCCACCCTTACTATTCTTCTTCTTCATCCCTCTCCATCTCTGGCCACTCCTCCACCCTTGCTCTGCTGGCCCAGACTCCATCCCCGTCAACTCCTCCTCTGGATCCTCTCTCCTGTTCACATCTCCCTCCTCGTCACGGCCCCGAGCCGCTGCGGCCCGCTCGCCTGAACTCCTCGACTGAGCCCCGACCTCGCCGATCGCCTGGAACCCGACCCCGGCCGCCTGTACTTCGTCATGCCGGACTGTACCTCCCTCTCGACCCTGCCGCGCTCGACGGAACACCCCGCCTGATCCCCCTTCCTCCAGTCGACTCGACCAGAGCCCCTCCGCCGACCAAATAAGCAGCCTCTCCTTCAACTCACCGCCATTAATGTCACTATCTCCTCCACCTCCACCTCCGGTGAACCACCACGATGAGCCACCCGTCGTTCACCTCCCTCGACAGTCAGCACCCCCTCTTCCTCTTTTCTCCTCCCTGTTCCCTTCCATCCTTCTCCCCGTCGACTGAACCACCCCCGTTCCCTGCCACCACGTCGACAACCACCACTCCACCATTCCCTGCTCTCTCCTCCTCCTTGGCCGGACCTCCCCCCTGGCCGGACCTCCCCCCTGGCCGGAGCAGCACCATCTCACCATCATTATTTCATCATCACCATCACATTAACCTAATCACCTATGTGAATCATCATCACCTTAACCATCATCATCACCAATCACCATCCTCATCATCATCAGCATTAACCCAATCATTATTACCCTCGTCATCAGCGTTGTCATCATGGACTCGTCACCTTCGCCGAAGACAACCTACAGCAGGCACCCCTGATCCTCGTGCTCGTGCGCGTACCCCGAGGTTCGAACCTGTCCCTCTTCTTATTTTTTCTGTGTGCTTATGTGTATGTTATTAGGACATTAGTATTGCCTTATGATAGTTAGTTGATTTTAGACCGCGTCGGTGAACCCAATAACTTTTACGCATACACGTATGCGTATTATAATTATATTGATATATATATACATATATATATGGATGTATTATATAATTAATTATATGCTAGTAATAGTTATGACTATGTATATGATTGTACGACCCTAGGACACCGTGAATTTTGTCCGCATATTTTCATATGACTTGGTGACCTGAATATTAGGGAATTGATTGCCTTTTGTACACTGACTTACTGGCTTAGACACCTGTTAGTTGACTGTCTGATTGTGTACATCACTTGAAGACGTGACACCCATATAATTAGACGCGCAGTTGACCCTGTTAGTTGACCAGTACCACCCCTAGCGTACCCTCTGAGTCTAGTGTATTAAGGTTGTGTATGTGCTAGCGTAATGGCTGATGTGTATTGTGTTATATTATATGTATATAGGACTGTTGGATTTATTTGCGCGACTTCTGGATCAGGTTATTGGTACTACGCAGCTTCCTTGCCAGGCAATTATACCTTGCCATTGTACTGCTATTCATATTCCATATGTTGCATGCATCTTTATTTTCTGTCATTTAGTTTCTGTATTTTAACTGCTACATAAAATGTGCGTCCAAGGAAACTTGGGTGCAACTACGGTATCGTCGTGATCTATTTTTATTATGTATATGCATTGACCTTATTTATGAGACCGCCCTATTATCATGAAGCATTATTAGGTTTCATTGGCCATGACACAGCTGTTACACGAGTGTGAGTCTCATATAGATCACGGACTTGTGTGCAGGGTTTGGCCTCCTGTACGTGTGGGCCGTACGCTAGGGATAACTGCTGTTAGAAACTTTGCATGCTAGGAAACTTGGCAGTTATTAGAGGTATTATCGTGTCATGGATATGACATGCTTAGAGCATGGGGTGGGGAGAACAACAAGTAAGGCGTGTGGGCTCCATTGTACTTTCCTTTTGTAACCCGGGTGCTCCACCGGAGATACGGACGATGATGACCACTATATATTATATTATTATCAGGCGGCCTCTGCCGTTCAAAAGACGACATGCTATTTAGGTCCCTAAATCTCTAAGAGAATTATGCCAATCCCATTTTAGCCAGGTAGCCCACGCCTTAGGAAAGTTGTTCTTAAACTGCATTCACATAGACGGTTAGGCGACCCATTGGATATTTATTTCAGTACTTTATTGGCATGCTTCTATGTATCTTGTTATGTCCCTCTGAGGACCTGGTCCCTTTCCAGGTGTAGATGTTTATGAGTATTCACAGGAGCGCAGATCCGGACTTGTTACTTATATTTCGAGGAGGTCTTCTCTTCAAGCCTCATGATTATTAGTTGATGTACTTATATTGTGTTTGCTTTTATATTCTAGTTTGGTAGTAGATTTGTTTCCATCCGACTGTCATCTTTAGATACTTCATATTGAGATCTAGTTATATAGATATTGGTTATTTATTTATTTATGATTTTCTGTGGATGAGATTTAGATTATGCCTATGACTTGAGATAGTTTATACCACTTATGAATTATTGTTCATAATACATCGTACGCATGTGTTATGGTTTCCATATATTGGAGTTGCCATATACATACGGCTGACATACTTATGTGCCTTAGTCCTATGTATTTTTGGGACTGGGACGTGACATGTTTTTAGTGGTGGCCCATGCAGGTCTAGAGCATATTGTCTTGGTTACGTTACTGTACCGAGCAAGCCTGCACCTACGATTAGAGTATAGGATCTCATCCACAATTGACTATGACTCATCCCTTTCAATCTGTTCTATTAAATAATTGCATCCTGCTTGATTTATGTTCTTCCCTAATAGTTCCTTGAGTATAGCTTTCTCCTAGAATATAGAAACCCTTGTTGTTAGGATGATAATTAGGGTAACACACCTACTAAGAATACAACTAGAGTATTGACACATCACTAAATTTAGAATACTTAATGAACCCTAGCATTCCTTACTACCTAATAAACCCTAACATCCCTTACCTGTAGATTAATTGACCATTATCCCTAGATATGTTTATGAATGATTTGAGAGTAGTATAGACACTAGTAGGGTTAGTTAGAAATTTGACCATATTGTTTGACCCTAGTATTGAGGAACCCATATAAATCCAAGCTTTGATATTAGGACTGAACCTAACTTTCATAGTAAGATAGTATTAGAGAACTGTAAATTTAGATTCTTGTCTTGGTATTAGCAGAACATTAGGAAGCCATGAGGAATGAATATAACATTTCTCTTGATCATACCTCGAACATAGAGATCAGCTCACCACCTTCCCCTTAGAAAACCATGATATTATCTAGGGTCTTTCTATTTTAGTTTTATATCTTGTTCCTCCGAAACTTAGTGCTCGCTATTTGTGCGACGACTAATTATGCTATTTTTTTTATCTTTCAATTCGTGCCACATAACCCTTCTGATTGTAGGCCAAGTGATTTTATTTATGTTAAGGATATATAGTTTATTAGGATTATAGTTGTAATGTTAAATTTTGAATCTATGTGCTTAGTAGTTAGAGCTTGATGGTTTGAGTTGTTCTTTTAGATTATGATTGGAGGATTATTCTTTAGTTTTAAATCACGTAATTTGTACCCCCACCTCGATACGAGTTATATCCCCTTTTCCCTTGAGGGATGGTAACTTTTCCATTCTTACTATTGACACCCTTGTTCTATAAGCACAATGATTAAGACTTAAGATGACCATTACCTATATAATTCAATAGGAGACCCTAATAAGTACCAAGATCTTTTTCTCGTGTACCCCGATAAGAGTTTCTACTTTATTTACAAGTACGAGATTATTTTGTAGAATCTCCTTAAGACTGTCACAGTATTAGTTAATTGTTTTAAGTTGGGTAGTATGCCTCACAACCTAGTATCGCAAAGTCCTTTTTGACTGATTAATGAAGTGTAACTGAATAAAATTAACTATATGCTTGCATAAGACGATCGTGTTTATCCCGACTATAACATTTAGAGGTCCATACCCTATTGGGTCGACTATCGACTTAGACAAGGAGTTAGTATGACAACTGTAGAGATTGTAGAATCTTATCTTCTTTGTGAACTTGAAATATTTTGTAACTTCTCTCATCATAATCTAGTGTACTTATATTTTCTGTACTACCTTGACTCATGCTGCTATTATAGCCTAGTTTTGCAAGCTTACTCTTTTATCGAGCTTGATCATGATATATGTATTATTGGGTATACACACTAATATATTTTAGAATTAGTGTATTAAGGTCTAGCTAACCTTAGTGCACTTGATTCGCCCTTCGAATAACTACTTTACGTGGATTGAGATATATAGTTGACTAGTAGACGAATATACTTGCCCCTAGACATGTCTGAGCATATCATATCGATTACATAACTGTATTGATACGAGCATGCGAATAGGAATTTACCAAAATAGGATTTTAATCCACAACTGCCTTGACAATTTCTTTTGAATTCTCTAATCGCCTTGAACCCCATACTTGTATTCTATTACCTCCCCCTTGAACTCTTCATTATTGGTTTCCGTCTTCCCTTATTTCGAAAAGACGAAACCTCATGCTTGGTATAAGTTTGATATACAGATAGTACTAAATATACTCCATAGGCTAATAACTTGATGATTATTTTTCGTAATTAAGGGTATATCATATGTGATATATTTGGTGTTAAAGTTTTGAGGATTGAATAACATGATTAAATAATTTGAGGAATATCTTTCTTAAACGTATAGCCTTATGTGATAGATGGGTAAATTCTAAGTTGGGTAGAAGTTGCATTATCAACTTGAGAGAAATTTCTTTTAGATTGTAATCAAGTAAAATTGGATTGAGAGGTTCAAGTCATTTTAATTTTAAGAATTTTAGAAGAATGATTAAGATGATGAGGATTAATAAATTTTAAAATCTTGCTATTTCGGACCAAATATTTATATTTTGAGCATGATTTAAAATTTAAATATTGGAGGTTGAATCATCAATTTAAATCTTGAGAAAAATAAATAGAACTTTAAACATGAACATTGACGAATTAAATTCCAAATTTGATGATTTGAATTAAAAGTTAAATTTTGATTGTTGGATTACCTATTTGAAATATTGAGGATGTAAATTGAATTTAAAATTTGAAGAGTACAAAAATTCATAAGTTGAAGATAGGAATAATATTTGATTAGAAATATTTTCTAAAGGAGGTTATAATAGATGTAGCTCGTGATATAAAATTGATATGCGTTATTCTTGAAGATGTTATATGGATTTAATTTAAATTTGCTTGTTGATGATTTGAAAAAGCGAGAAGAGATTACAATAGGCTAAATTTTGATTTGAACAGTGATTATCTTAATTTTGGAGTGATTACGAAGGATTTGGTTAAAATTTTAATTATTGCAAAGAGATTGCGATTGACTTACCTTATGTACGTGAAGGATTAACAAATTATGCCTTATTTTAATTTTGAGGACGAAATTATTTTAAGTTGGGTAGATTGTAAACCCTCTCACCCAAAATTAGGCCTACTTGGCTTAATAGTGAAACTAGGGCTAGTTTGTATCCAATTGGAAATAGGACACGATATTTTATTTAATTTTATAACAATTAAATCACATAGTACACCTTACCGTTGCTTCGATAATTGGAGCACCTCACTAGCCATTGCCTTCCTATAAATTTTACATCCTTGTCCAAAACATGCCCGCCTTCTATTTTGACGTTTGTGTAACTTATAATTATGCTCTCTTTTGCTATATTTTAGTCGTACAACATTCGTCGCAGACGTTTATATTTAATTCTAAATAAATACAACTTTGTATCCTTGTGCGTTCCAATTAAAATTGGAGACACAATCTTGACCCATTTTGTGCAATCCAATTTATGATAATATTCTACTCTGAGCCCTCTATGTGCATGATACTTGTGTCCCACCTAATTTTATCCCCATGTACTTCTAATTAATTTTAGAACACCTTGCGCATTAATTTTAATTAATTTAATCCAACTTTCATCTTTATGCAATTTTCTAATTGATTGGGCACTTTTATGCAAAAGTGCATTAAGGTGTCTACCCCTTTGGACATGACACGTGAATAAACCTATTTCTCCTTTATGTAAATTTTTCCATAATTATTTGGGAGTATGTAACTTACATCAACCCACATTGACCCATAGCCCTCCATCATTTTAAAATTTGCAATCCTAGCCATACATTTTGAATCTAGAGAATCATAGCCTTGGGAATACCTACATGAGAACCCTTTTTTCAAATGTTAACCAAAGTCAAATTTTCCTAGGTCAAACTAACCCCCCTTACATGTATATATATATTCTCTTCCTTTATTTTTCCTTTTCTTTTCCTATTCCTAACCCAAGCACAGCCGACCTCCACCCTTACTATTCTTCTTCTTCATCCCTCTCCATCTCCGGCCACTCCTCCACCCTTGCTTTGCCGGCCCAGACTCCATCCCCGTCGACTCCTCCGTCGGATCCCCTCTCTTGTTCACATCTCCCTCCTCGTTACGGCCCTGAGCCGCTGCGCCTCGCTCGCCTGAACTCCTCGACTGAGCTCCAACCTCGCCGATCGCCTGGAACCCAACCCCGACCGCCTACACTCGACCCCGCCGCGCTTGACTGAACACCCCGCCTGACCCCCCTTCTTCCAGTCGACTCGACCAGAGCCCCTCCGCCGACCAAACAAGCAGCCTCTCCTTCAACTCACCGCCATTAATGTCACCATCTCCTCCACCTCCACCTCCGGTGAACCACGACGACGAGCAACCCGCCGTTCATCTCCTTCGACAGTCAGCACCCCCTCTCCCTCTCTTCTCCTTCCTACTCCCTGCTATCCTTCTCCCCGTTGACTGAACCACCCCCGTTCCCTGCCACCACGTCAACAACCACCACTCCACCATTCCCTGCTCTCTCCTCCTCCTTAGCCGAACCACCCCCCTGGCCGAAGAAGCACCATCTCACCATCATCATCTCATCATCACCATCATATTAACCTAATCACCTATGTGAATCATCATCACCTTAACCATCATCATCACCAATCACCATCCTCATCATCATCAGCATTAACCCAATCATTATCACCCTCGTCATCAGCGTCATCATCATGGACTCGTCACCCTCGCCGAAGACAACCTACAGCAGGCACCCCTGATCCTCGTGCCCGTGCGCGTACCCCGAGGTTCGAACCTGTCCCTTTTTTCTGTGTGCTTATGTGTATGTTATTAGGACATTAGTATTGCCTTATGATAGTTAGTTGATTTCAGACCGCGTCGGTGAACCCAATGACTTGTACGCATACATATACGCATATTAGAATTAAATTGATATATATATATATACATATATATATGGAAGTATTATATAATTAATTATATGCTAGTAATAGTTATGACTATGTATATGATTGTACGACCCTAGGACACCGTGGATTTTGCCCGCATATTTTCATATGACTTGGTGACCTGAATATTAGGAAATTGATTGCCTTGTGTACACTGACGTACTAGCTTAGACACCTATTAGTTGTCTGTCTGATTGTGTACAACACTTGAAGATGTGACACTCGCGTAATTAGACGCGCAGTTGACCCTGTTAGTTGACCAGTACCACACCTAGTGTACCCTCTGAGTCCAGTGTATTAAGTTTGTGTATGTGCTAGCGTAATGGCTGATGTGTATTGTGTTATATTATATGTATATAGGACTGTTAGATTTATCTGTACGACTTCTGGAGCAGGTTATTGGTACTACGCAGCTTCCTTGCCAGGCAATTATACCTTGCCATTGTACTGTTATTCGTATTCCATATGTTGCATGCATCATTATTTTCTGTTATTTAGTTTATGTATTTTAACTGCTACATAAAATGCGCGTCCAAGGAAACTTGGGTGCAACAACAGTATCGTCGTGATCTGTTTTTATTATGTATATGCATTGACCTTGTTTATGAGACCGCCCCATTATCATGAAGCATCATTAGGTTTCATTGGTCGTGACACAGCTGTTATACGAGTGTGAGTCTCATATAAATTACGGACTTACGTGCAGGATTTGGCCTCCTGTACGTGTGGGCCGTGCGCTAGGGATAACTGCTGTTAGAAACTTTGCATGCTAGGAAACATAGCAGTTATTAGAGGTATTATCGTGTCATGGATATGACATGCTTAGAGCATGGGGTAGGGAGAACAACAAGTAAGGCGTGTGGGCTCCGTTGTACTTTTCTTTTGTAACCCGGATGCTCCACCGGAGATACGGGCGATGATGAACACTATATATTATATTATTATCAGGCGGCCTCTGTCGTTCAAAAGACGACATGCTATTTAGGTCCCTGAATCTTCAAAAGAATCATGCCAATCCCATTTTAGCCAGATAGCCCACGCCTTAGGAAAGTTGTTCTTAATCTGCATTCACATAGACGGTTAGGCGACCCATTGGATATTTATTTCAGTACTTTATTGGCATGCTTCTATGTATCTTGTTATGTCCCTCTGAGGACCTGGTCCCTTTCCAGGTGTAGATGTTCATGAGTATTCACAGGAGCACAGATCCGAACTTGTTACTTGCGTTTCGAGGAGGTCTTCTCTTCGAGGCTCGTGATTATTAGTTGATGTACTTATATTGTGTTTGCTTTTATATTCTAGTTTTTGTAACACATACATAAACATTCATATCTACCAATTTTTAAATTCTACACTATCGTGAGATGTGTCCTTTCTTACCATAATAATGTCAGGTAGCAATAGTGTTAGTGCTTGGTGTAGCAATATAAATATGAGTGTGTGAAGTAGTACATTGTGTCTTGAATGGAAACTTGTAATAAAATGTGTGATTATGTACAACATTTGTTTTGCTTACTGGTATCTTATTGTGAGTGATATTTTGTTTAACCACGTGTCTCGTGTTAGACTGAGTAGTAGATTGTATGACCTATTTTCCCAATATAATCTCTAACTTTTTAGAGGTGACATATATTTTATCATAATTAGCAATAAGAGCATTAATTCTAAGTACATCAATATTATTCTTATTTTTCTCTACCTCATACACTTTATTGAGCTTTGTATACTCATGTATCTTTTCTCAATATATTCTTGAGCATTTTGCAAACTTAACTTAAGTGCAGATAATTTTTCTATCTCACTAATGGAAGGTGTCTCTCTAATTTCACTTAGTAAGAGAGATTGTTTCTCATACTCAACATGTAGTTCCTGATATTCTTTCCTAACTTGTTTGTACTTATTCCTCGCCTTTTTATGATCTTCTAATAAATCACTAAAAGCATCAATTAGTTCATCAAAGGTAAAATCTTCATAGAGGAGGTTATTTGATACATGATTAAATGCTATTTAGGCATATGTTTGCTGTATTGCGAGAATTTTCTTCTTCCTCTGAGTCGCTAGCTTCGCTCTCATGCCATATGCTTGTTTGACATACTTACGTGAAGATGATCCTCTTTTGCTTGAGCGTTCATAGTGACTTCCCTTCTTGATTATAGAATAATCTTTCTTTTTGTGTCCTGACTTCTTGCAGTTGTAGCAATATGTTCTTCATCATTGTCATATTTGTAGTCCTTATTTCAGTGTGATCTTTCAAACTTCAAGAATTTTCTGAAGTTCCTGGAAACTAGGGCCATTTGTTCATCATCTGAACTGGCATCCTCACTTTCATCATCGAAGACCTTCTTGTGATATGCTTTGAAGGCTATAATCTTCTCCTTTGATGTTGATTCATTTAACTCCTTGAAGTCCAGCTCATGTGACATAAGCTTACTTATGAGTGTCTCAAGAGTGATGGTAGTGAGGTTATTTTTTTAATAATTGCAGTAGCCTTGGGGTTCAAATTCTTGGTGAGTCCCCTTAGAAGCTTGCGATATCTTTTCGTGATTGTTGTAATCCTTACTAAGAGAAGAGAGAGGATTAACAATATCAAGGAAATAAGTAAAAAATTGTGCGATGGTCTTAATAGGCTTCATTTTGAATGCCTCATACTCTTGTGTAAGCCTACTGATCTTGGATTCCTTCACTTGTGAAGTTCCTTCATGAGTTACCTCAAGAAGTTTTCAGACCTGATGTGAAGTGGTGCAAGTAGATACTCTATTAAACTCAAGTCCTATCTATAAAACCAAATAAAGCATTAAGACTGGCTTATTTTTTTCCAGCTCAGTATATTTATCATTAGGCTTTTCTACAAGGTTACCATCAATAACAATTCTAGCAGGTTTTTTTAGCCATCAATAACAATTGATCATAGGTCAAAATCTAGTGACTTGAGATAGAAGCTCATATATATTTTTCAATACATGCAGTTGGTTTCATCAAATATTAGTGGTCTATTTATGGGCCGACATTTACCATTGTTGGTGTAAATATGTTTTATTATTGCCATAAGTAATACTCTAGGATGTTAAGCCAATATATAATGAGAATACTACTATGATAACAACTGATGGACCTTTATGACAACTCTAGAGGGGGTGAATAGAGTACAGCAAAAATAATTATCCAATAAAAATATAGCAAGACATCAACTAAGATATAATAGCAATATAACAAGTATGTGGAAAGTAAATAAAGTTTAGAAGAGAAAATGCAAACACCGAGATTTATACTGGTTTTCCTCGTGGAGGACTAGTCCAGTCCTGAGAACACTTGCTCGGATTTAAATCTACTATTGTTACAAATAGTGAATACACCATGTGCTTTGATCTGAAGGGCATACTGACTTCTTACAACCACAAGCTTTGATCCGAAGAGCTTGCCGACTTCGAACTTTGTAAAAGCAAACTTTAATTTCTAAGCTCGTTACAACTCAAAACAGATTTCTAACCGAGATTTATAGCTCAAGAATAGAGTAGGAATTGCTTGAAATAAATTAATTGATGAAAGTGGTATGTAATTTAACTCTATTTATAGGATTTTTTGAGACTGAGTTCGATCCTCAAACGTTTATAGATTCGAACGTTAGAGCCTGGTCATCCGGAAGAGAAAAAAGACTAGGTTTTCTGTTTTGACTTGACCGACTTTGGCTTGTGTCAGGGTATTTCAAAATGTTCCTGATTTGGTTTTTAGGCTATTTTGACTTGGTTTGAAGCTGGGTTATGGTTTTAACTTGAATATAGGGTTTGATCTAGTCTAGGTAGACTCATTTTGAGTGGACTTTGGATTAGGTTTATATCTAATTGCCAAAATATGATCCGATTTATACATGTCCTAGACTTCTTGTGAAGTAGCAGCTTCGTAGTGACGTAGTTGCGGTCTTAAGTTGAACTATGCTACTGTATATTGGATCATAGTTTAGTTAATTATCAAAATCAGGTAGACCATGACCAGATGGGCCAACAATGAGGTCTTTAAGGCGAACCTTATACTCTCCCCAGACTTGACTAACTATCAGCTTATAATCACCGTAAGCTTCTAGATAGTCTAGCCCCAGTTGTCTAACCAACTGGAGTCCGATGATTATGGCGTTATACTCTACCACATTGTTGGAATACGATTCCATTAGGGAGTATGCACGATAATAATAAGATTATCAAAGGAAACTAACACTACCCTCACTCCTACAACGATATTGTCTTTGGGTCCTCTTCTTGAAGCACTATCAAAGAATATTCGTCAAATTGAATCTTTCGCCGTTGTGTTTGAGTCTTAACACTTTCTCCAGAATGTTGTCGTAGGGTATGGATGTTTCACGCACCGTATGAGATGACAAGAAATCGGCCAATGCTTGGTCTTTGACTGCCTTCTGTGGGACAAATACCATGTCGTATGGAGACAGCAACATCACTCATGTATCTAGACGAGAATTAAGTGCAACTAGTTTAGTCATGAGCAGTCTAAGAGGATTAACTCTGGAGATGAAATAGATAGTTTACCCAGTCACATAGTGTCGTATTTTTGGGATGGCAAATATCAGAGCAAGACACTCATTTTTTACAAGAATATACATGTGTTCGAAACCAACCTTCTTTCGGCTGAGATAGTAGATAACTTGTTCGTGACTTGTATCATTCTTATGAGCCAAAGTGTACCAAAAGAACGGTCCATCATACAAACATAGTAAGAAATGTTTTCCCATGACTAGAGCCATGAATACTGGAGTGTTTGTGAGATAATTTTTAATGTCATCGAATGCACACTGGCATTCTTCAGTATAGACGAAAGAGACTCCTTTCTTCATTAACTGAGTGAATGGTTGGCACCTTTCAGATAGATTAGATATGAATCTCAATATATATACAAGTCTTCCTTGAAGTTCACGAAGCTCCTTGAGATTTTTTAGAGGACATATTTCAAGAATAGCTTTGGTCTTCTCAGGGTTGAGATGAATACCCTTTGAAGTTATAATGAACCCAAAAAATTTGTCGCTGGAGACTCCCAGGAAGGACTTTGTCAGATTCATCTTAAGCTAGTGTGCATGCATTAGTTCGAGCTCCTTTCTCAAGGCTTAGAGGTGATCATCCAAATTTTGATTTCTTTATCATTTATATAGCATTCTATAATTTTGCGCAAATATTTGCAAAAAAATATGCTCATAGTTCGCTGGTATGTCGCACCTGCAGTTTTCAAACCGAAGGGCATCACCGTATAGCAGTA
Organism: Iris macrosiphon; assembly: GCA_036927795.1. NCBI lineage: Eukaryota > Viridiplantae > Streptophyta > Magnoliopsida > Asparagales > Iridaceae > Iris > Iris macrosiphon. The sequence continues at coordinate 72,050,830 of JAYESA010000002.1, read as the reverse complement.
TACCCAAACGATATTCAGAATGATGTGTGCTTCTCATTATCCGAAAATATCTTAATTTGATTGTAGCCTAAAAATCCATCCATGAAGGACATTCCCTTGAAACTACATATGTTGTCGATCATAATATTTATGATCGGGAGAGGGAACTCATCTTTCGAACAAGCTGCCTTCATAACATGGTAGTCTATGTAGACTCAAATCTTTCCATTCTTCTTTATTACTGGAATAACGTTGGCCACCCAATCGGGATATTGCTCCTCACGAATGAAGCCGCTTGCTATCAGCTTATTTACTTATGTTTTAATAGCTTTCATAACGTCTAGACAAAATCTTCGTTGCTGTTGCTTCACTGACTTAGTATTCGGACGAATATTGAGCCGGTATATTATGATTCGGGGATCCAGACCCGACATATCTTCATAACTCCATGCAAAGACATCTATGTATTCTCTTACAAACTGTATAAGAGACTCCCGATCTTTTTTAGAAAGACTTTTACTGATGAAGATTGGTTTGGAAGATGATTTATCTCCTACGTCAACTGGAATGACTTCGTCTTCAGTAGGAGGTTCACATTGTTCAAGTATAATTCCCACCGACTCTCCAACTTTTGAGACCATGGTTCAACTTTAAAAGGCTCAATTGATTGATCTTCGTGTTCAACTTGGTCCACTAACACAATATTGACGGACATCACTTGCTTGAATATTTCTCCAATGCTTGAATTAGAGTCCCAAATAGAAGAGTCATAGGAATGAGAATGCGTCTCGACTTTGGCTTCTGAGTATTCAGTTGCTGTCTGAGGAGTGGCATGTAATAATTCTTCTTTACTAGCATAATAATAGTTCTTTGTTTTTTCCTATAATTTAAGCATGTAATTCCACTCTTTAATAACATACGATGTAGGGACATATAAATATTCTCTCTTTTATTAAGCGTGGTAATGGCTCTTTCAATTATATCGACAGTCTGGTTAGCCCTTTATGGTGCCGAGCCACCCGTGCTTCCTGTAAAGCACACTGAATATTCAAAATGCCTGAGAACTCATTAAAGTCCATGACCATCCTCTCACATGACTTATTCAATACATAGAAAAATAGTAGACAACAGCGATTCTGGATCCGTATACCCTCAATGTCTCAAATGAATACCTATTGTTCCTGGTATTCTCCCAGTTAATGATCCTTTTTTGAACTAAAAGTTAGATGCCTAGTAGATTTCTCTTTGAACTAATAGCATAAAAAAATATGGTAGAATTACAAAGACACAATATCATAATACCTTCAACCCCATATTTCTTGATGTGTCCTCGACCAGCTAGCGGTTGAGGCCTCTGCTGAACAAATCCGTCATATTATCCTGGCTTTGAACATAAATCACATCAATGACTCCAGCCTTGATAAGATCATTCACCGCTCTGTGCATAAGCCGAACAGTCCTTCTCTTACCTTTGAAGAGATTATTTGATACCACCGTTACGGCCGCCTGATTGTCATAGTATATCGGTACCGTCAAAATCTGTAAACCAATCAATAGACGATCATACATAAGATCCCGAAACCATTCTGTTTTATCCACTGCAGCAGTCAGTGCAAAGAACTCAGATTCCATAGAGGAATGAGTCTTCAACTTCTATGATATAACATCTTCACCCATGCAAAAGACAAATTATGCTATAGACCTTTCGCTCTCTACTTCTGAGCACCAACTTGCAATACTGAAGCCTTCCACTATTGTCGGATATCCGCCGTAGTATATTACAAACTTCTGATTCCTCATGAGATATCTCATCACTCTTGTCACTCCCCGTTCATGATATATGTATTTAATACTTGTACTAACTGCTTGTATTGTTGATTGACAAGGATTTTAGTTTCATGACATGGCTAGATTACTTTTTCCCCACATGTATAAATATACACTAAATTTTCTCTCTCCCCTCCCACTCTTTTTATTTCTCTTCTTCTTCCTTCTTTACTTTTCTTCTCCCTCAAACCCCAAATCCCCAAACCCTAAAATCAAGAACTTTTGAATTTTTATTTCCCTCATCTTTGGAAAATTAGAAGGTTAGGTTAGCTAGCACTTAAGGCAAGTATACCTTGCTCAAGTGGAGAAGCCATAATTTTTTAAATTATTTTTATTATTAGTAAATTAAAAAAAATTTGATCAAAAATGTTCATCTTTGTATTCTCTTCATCTTTAGTATTTGTTATTTTTGATTTTTATGGACGATTTTGAGTAGATCTAAGTTTTAAAATATTGCTTCTAGATTTTTCATAGAATTCATCTATTTAATCTAAAATATTTTGAAAACTAATTATACCATATTGCAGAGAATTTAATTTTATGTGATTTTGACTTTTTAAACGTTGGATTTTGACTTAAATTGAAGCTTTTATGGCCAAAATAAATTCTAAATTTTTTTATATTCTCGGACATGTTCTCTTAGGGATGATGAATAGTGTCACAAGCGCAAAACACATAGTACCGCATGGCACAAAACGTATAGTAGCGCTGTGCATAGTGCCACAAGTGCATAGTGCATAATGTCGCAGAGTACATAGTGTCACAGAGTGTATAGTGTCGTATAACACATAGTATCGCATCACATAGTACTACATGTGCTGCCACATGTGCATAGTGCCACAGAGTTAATAGTACTGCATGCACATAGTACCGTGTGCATAGTGCCGCATAGAGGCTACTTTGACTATTTCATGACCTGTTTGGCTGTCTTTGTAGTTAAAATCTCAAAAAACTCAAAACATAACAATTGTAGATTTCTGTCTTGGCTTTCCGAATCTTTTTGAATTATCTCATTTATAGTTCGCTTGAGAGAGTTATTCTCCGTTTGCTAAAAGGTGTCAAAATTGTCCAGAACGCACAAAACTATTTCATGTAAGGCATTACTGTTATGCCACAGTCCCAATAATACGTAGGACTAGAACACGTAAGCATGCCACCCGCATGGATATGACAACTCTAATATATGGAAACCATAACCCATACGTACGCTGTAATATGAATATAAACTCACATGTGGTATATATAATGTCATAAGTCACAGATATGCTAATCTCATCCACACAACAACAAGTCATAGAAAAGAAATACTAAACTAGAATAAGGAGTCTGAAATATCCAAAATAATAGTCTGGTGGAGACAAATCCACTACCAAAGACTATATCCAAAAACTAAAATGAGAGAGGAGTACAAAGTCTCCAATATAAAATAATGTGAAGACAGAAGTGTATCCGCTAAAAAGAATCCATCGCTAGATGTACTCAAAGATGCTCAAAAGGTAAGACCTCCTCGGTAGAAAATAATGCGTCAGGTCCAGGCCCGTACTCCTGCAAATACTCAAGAGCAGATACACCTGGCAGAGGACCAGGTCCTCAGAGGGACGTAACAAGATACAAAAAATACGAGCCAATTTGAATACAGTAAACATGCATATAATTTGAAAATAAATAAGTACGCTGTACAAGACCATCTATATGAATGCAAATGAGGACAACTTTTCGACGTATGGGCAAGGGTAGGCTACTCGATCTAATCCTCACAACCTCACGCTCGTCAGTGGACATCATCAACCGACATACCTCTGGGGTAGCGACCCTCAGACTCCATCAATCGACATACCTCTCAGGTAGCGACCATCGGACACGACCCACCATAGTGCGTGCTAGTGACTACGGTGTTACCAGAGTGGTTAAAAGTCCATACGCCTAATAATTGTCCTCTATGATACTAAGTGTCAAGTGTGTGTCAACATATCTAATATATAGTAATGACTGAAAATGAACTACACATGCAATAAATAAACAGAAATGGAATGAATATACAGAAATATACTAAGCATGTAAAATACTATAAATAATTTGGCAAGGTATCTGCCTGGGGGTCCTCTTGCTGGTATGAATCAGAGTCCAAGTCACAGTCCAAATAGCCTATGTATTACAAATTTATCACGTCAAAAGATAATTTATTTTAATTTATTTAATTTTGTAATAATTACTCTAAAATCCTATTTTAATATTATTATTCTGATTTTTATGTAAATTCCTAAATTTTGTCCAAAGAAACTAAATTTTATCAACTCGAGACTCATGGCACGCAAATCGAGGTGATCTGTTGACCGAAAAGTCAACCGACACAAACTCAACTTTCATGCATGATTTTCTGTAGATTTTAGCGTCAAAAATATGCTGGAATTTATGGCTCATCCGAATTCAAATTCGTTTGGGAATTATGGCACATACAAATTTTGTATTGTGCACCGATGGTTAAATTCTAACCTAGAAGTTCTACAGAATTAACAGTATATAAATACTTCGAATTAAATTCTGAGAAAAACATATGTCAATTATCTCGACATTAGCTTTCCAAAACTTTAAACGGTTCATGATTCTGATTCCTGGTTCTCCCGGAATCGCAAAAATATTGAAACACGTCTATTTTCGGATATGCTGTGCTCTACGAATTTTCCAGAATTTAATACTCATAATTTCGTAAAATAAATTATATAATAAGAAAGCTAACCTTAATATCTTTCTAACGCAAGAAAGTAGGCCTCGTTTGGAGTCCAGAGCTATGCGCAATGGCTTGTGGAAGATGAAGGAACCCTAGATGGCAATTCTCCAAAATCTCTCTCTCTAAGATAATAGGATAATTAGGGTTATAATAATAATAATATATATATATAGGGATGAGCGGCTGAGTGAAAGTTGATAGGAGGGTGACACATGTCAGAATCTGATTGGTTGATTTTTGTTATATTATTTGTTTTTGATTTGCCTTTATCAAAACATTATTTAAGTCATTTTAAATCTAAACAACTCCAAATAAATATTAAAAATAATCATAAAAATTTGGAAAAATTATATAAAATATATTTTGAACCTATAAACCCTAGAAAAATATTTGGGACAATTTTATATTCATAAGTTTACTACTATAATTAGGAGAAGCTCTAAACATTAGTTTTATCCATTTAACTAAACATAAATATTAACATTATCCCAAAAATTCTGAAATAATTTAAAAAAAAATATAATAATATTATAAACCCAAAAAAATAATGTGGGTCCATTCTATATTCCTGAGCTTGCACAATAAATTCTACAAGTCCTAAAATTAGTTATTAGTCTAAATAACTCCCAATAAATACTAAAATTATTCAAAAAATTCCCAGAAAATTCTAGAAAATATATTTGACTATTTAGAACCTAAAATAAAATTTTGGAATATTTTTAATTAAGTTTGAACATAAAATAAATTCTTCAAAGTCCTAGAAAATTAGTGTTACTAGTTTTTAATTAACTAAAAATTATGGAAAAATCTCAATAATCTAAAATAGCCTAAAAATAATTCTAAATAAATATTTATATAAGTAAATATACTTAAAAAAATTTATTTTCTAATTAACTAAGAGAATACTCTAAATAAATTCAACATCTATAATAAATATAATAATATAAAATATACACAAAATACCTATTTTGGGTGAGGGAGTTTACAATTACCTTTTTGATTGTTTTGTCGGTTTTTTCTATTTTCTTGATTGTTTTGATTCCTTAACTTAGTTTTGTGATTTTGTATCTGATATTTAAATTTAGAAATTATGTAGTTCCCAATCACCTGAATTTTACTTGACTAGATTTCAATTGTGTTTAGTATATTATATTAAACTTTAGAACTTATGTTGCTTGAGGCATTCTATGATAGCGCTATAGGTCAATTAGAGCACATGTTAGACTATTATAGTAGAGATGCTGACTGTATACCTAACCTGACGTATATGTTACGATGTGAGCAGAGAATTTTACTTGACTGATTGATTGACCCTTGATCCTGACTTTGACTACTTGTATCCGTGTTGATACTCCTTAACATTGCACTGAGGTGCTTCTACTTGTATTATGCACCGAGTGTGCTATCTTGCCTACGAACTGAGTGCTACATACGCTGCAGTGCTATGTCATATATATATATATATATATATATATATATATATATATATATGTATATATATATATGTATATATATATATATATGTATATATATATATATATATATATATATATATATATATATGTATATATATATATATATATATATATGTATATATATATATATATGTATATATGTATATATATATATGTATATATATATATGTATATGTATATATATATATATATATATATGTATATATATATATGTATATATATATATATATATATATATATATATATATATATATATATGTATATATATATATATATGTATATATATATATATATATATGTATATATATATATGTATATGTATATATATATGTATATATATATATATATATATATGTATATATATATATGTATATGTATATATATATATATATATATATATGTATATGTATATATATATATATATATATATATATATATATATATATATATATATATATGTATATATATATATATATATATATATATATATATATATATATATATATATATATATATATATATATATATATATTTATATATATATATATATATTCTTGGTACATTCTTATTAGTACAATGTATTGAGATTCTGCATGGGCATTCCTCTAGCTAGTCAGTATAACATGGTTAGGATGCTTGAATGATTGTTGCATTACACTCGGAATAAATCTAGATTAGGACTACAGAAAGCAATATAGATTTATACTTAGCGTACTTGTACTGAGATACAACATCTATGAGGATGATCGTGTGACCACGGTACGAGATTCCAGATAACCGTATGGTTAATTAGGTAACTAAAAGTTATAGTAGCATTGGGAGGGAATGAGACCCCGAGATTGTGCATGCTGGTCACCCATAAATATTAGTTATGGAGTGCAAGGATGGCCACCACAGATGTTGTATATCATTTGTGTTAGTGGAGTACAGTATCCGACTAATATATGTCGAGCCAGCCTTTTCCTATAGGAAAGCTGGAACAGTTACTTAGCTTACTTGGCACGGTGGCCTTAAGAGGGATCGATGCATATTATTCGTATCATTACTACTTGGCTAGGCTAGCCCTGCTCTGACATAGCACGATTTGAGGATCCCTATGTATTTTGTATTTTTGGGATAACCCAAATACCATATAGCAAGCCATAGAATTGATTGGACATTTTACTTTAATACTTTGCCTTTGATTGTGTATTGTACTATCTGTTAGTAGTCTAGGAACATGGACAGTGGAGGTCCAACCCTTGTCCTTGTTTGGTTGCAGGGTTGGACTGTTGTGCTATGATAGGCTATGAACCGAAACTATGACTTAGGCTACCCATAATCAGTAGATTGTACTCTGTCTTGGCGTAGTACAACACCCTTTGTCCTTATTTGGTTGTAGAGATGCCCTACTGCCTCGATGACAGAATACACGCCTATGATTTTACTACAGGTCTTACTTATGTTTTCTGTTGTTTCTTGGTTTTTGTTCTTTCTCTTGTGCTTTCTTGTACTTGCTATTTAGGGCCTCACCCTGCTAATTTTTTTTGGCCAGATCTCGTAGCGGAGCCCAAGGATTCAACCTTCTACCTGACCGATGGTGCATACCAGGAGCGTGGCCGTTAGAGGACTTGAATGGGTTTCTGTTTTCCTACTTTTGCATTTTGTACTGTTTTGGGCGTTAAGCCACCGGCACCTATTAGCCAGCAAATTTTTATATATATTTGTCAATATTCTGATTGCAGCTCACAACGATTATGTACTATTAGCAATGTACTTACTCATCATTTTGTATAGCTAGTTTCTTGATCATTTTGATATAACTTCGGGGATGCCTTATTTTTTTATTATACATGTTCATATCTTATTGCTTTCTGATTGATTGACTGATTGAGACATAGATGTTCTGTGAGACCATAAGAGACTTGATTGTAGTATGCAATCCCTTGTCTAGTGACGGTCATGATCGTCGTACAACATTTTCATACCTTGTACGAGGGAGGTGGCCATGTTCGTTCCCATATTTACTAGTATTCAGGGGCGGGGCGTGATAAGGTTTTATTGGTGGCCCATGAAGGTTAGTTCTTCTGACTCGTAGGGTATTAATATTATATAAGTCTCAATCAAAACATGTTCTCCTTGATATCCTAAATCCTCTCCTTCACTACCCTTGATTGTTAAATTGTTTCCATCCTTGTTTCTTCTTATCCTATCATTGATATCTTATCTCCCTTCCCTTCAGGGGCACTTTGTCCTCGGCTGTCGAAGTAGCAGGTATGACAGAGTAGCTAGCAGAGAATGGTTCTATGGGACACCAACAAGGGGTAGTGCCTTATTCTGAGAGGGTTTCGGTGGGTCCAGTTAGAGCAATAAAGCCAGTGATTGAGTAGGATGAAACAGTAGATTCAATAGTTGGGTAGCGGTTGCCCTATTTTTTGGTACTTTTGATGATACCGACAGTGCTAGCAGTACTTGATACTTCTGCATTATTAAAGATTATCAGGGTATTAGTGGCTACCCAGCAGCACCAGATGGCAATTCAGCAGCACCAGCAGTTCCAGCAACATGAGAAGAATGTCCTAATGAACCAGGGACTGTAGACAGCCCTAAAGAAGGGTGTAAGGTTAGATTCGGGTGCATCAGTTAGATTTTTTTGAGTAAACCTGAGGTACTTTAACGGAACAAAGGATGCTATTATGACAGACACTTGGATCCAGGATATTGAGGCTATCTTGGCGACGACCAAGGTCCCGACTGAGGAGCAGGTATATCAGATCCGCTTACAGCTCCAAGACCTTGCCCGTAATTGGTGGGCATATATGGAGGTTAGCTTGAGGTGTCCTATCCCCTCGGACATCTTCAGGACCTCATTCAGGGCCAAGTATTTTTCATAGTGACACAGTGTGAGCTACAACAGAGATTTATTGGTCTCAAGCAAGCTGCCAGGACAATGGATAGGTATGCATCAGAGTTCTGTAGGCTGAGTAGGTTTGCTAAAACTATGGTGGCAACGGAGCTAGAGAGTGCTATGAGGTTCCATTAGGGGCTTCACCTAGTAATCTTGTAGTTGGTAGAGGGACATGACTATTTGTGGTATTAAACGAAAGAATGAAAGTGTATTTCAATGACAGGGTTTATACGAGACCCGTGCCCTTTGGTTTACAAACAAACTTGTACAATTCGATCCTATACGAGGATGCGGGAGTACAATTTATTTAATTTGGGTATAAATTGCTATAGGTGTCTGATCTGCGGTCGATCACTTTAGCCTTTGGACTGCACGATGTTGAAGAAGTGCCGTGGAAGACAGGATGCAGCTTCGGAGGTTGCGAAGGAGGGTGGATGCGCGATGCTGAAGGTCGTCACTCCCTATTCCTTGCCTGAGCTCTGTATTCTTCTCTCTCTCTCGGTCTCTCCCTCTTGATCTCCGGTTCGGTGACCTTGTTCGATCCTTCTTTCAAAGTTTCGAGCTTTGATCTGATATTGGTATTCTTGGCCAAATTTTCTGACCTGGTTCGATCTTCCAAATTGTCGACCTTGTTCCCCATCGATAGGGGTCTCTATTTATAGAGTTTTGGTGACAGTGACCACTCTATCGGTATAACAACCGAGGAGTGGAAAGTACAGCACCCTTTTATACAACGGTTAAAGTAACCAATGCCTACGTATAGATGATCTTTTGAATGAGCGTGTGATGCGGGTCCAACTAAGGGGACACAACGCGTACAATTGCTACTAAGATCACGGCGTAAAAGCCACGTAGGTAGGTATCCATTGTGTAGAAGAGGTTGGCGTAGAAGCCAAATGTCTGTCACCTTGGCATAGAAGCCAAATAGGCATAGAAGCCGAGTAGGCGTGGAAGCCGAGTAGTCGTAGAGACTGAGGGAGCGTGGAAGCCGAGCAGGCATAGAAGCCGAACAGGCATAGAAGCCGAGTAGGCGTAGAAGCCGAGCAGTCGTAGAGACTGAGGGGGCGCGGAAGCCGTAGGAGCACAGATCCTGAATGGGCGTAGAAGCCGCTGCGTACCGTGCCAGGGTGCTGATGTGGACGTCTTTAGCCGGAATTACGGCTTTTGGAGATCAAATCTTTGGCAGAGATTTGCCATCATCCTGTGCATTAAATGCGGAGACGTGCCTTGAGGGAAAACTGTCACCGCTCTGTGCGTTTTGACGGAGGAACGTGCCTTGAGGGGACACTATCACCGCTTTGTGTGCTTTGGAGGAGAGACCTGCCTCGAGGGGACACTGTCACCGCTCTGTGTGCTTTGGCGGAGAGATGTGCCTCAAGCCCTGTACGAAGCGCAGCTTTTGACGTGGCAGGCGATTTGTTTTCTGCGGAATGTAAAATAGCCCATGTTTGCCTGTGTAAAATAAGGCAGCGTGTTCTCTTTGCACGCGAAAGAGCGGTTTATGCCGGTAGTTTTTTAGTAAGCGCCGGTTTGGTGATATTTTAACCAAATCCTCTGCATTAAATGCTGAGATCCGCCATCATACTATGGAGCGCGTCCTGAGGGGTCTGCCCCCGTTCCCAGCCGTCGTTTGGGTAGCTGTGCAGCACTTTTTGTCAGGAGTCAGAGGTCAGGTTTACTGCATGACTGGATAGTTTCTTTCCGGGAATACGAAGCGTTCCTCGTACGCTTTAACACTGCTTTGAGAGCGGCTGGGTTTTACGCCATGGAGGCGATGAAGAACCCTGTTTTACGCTGGATGGCTCTGAAGGCCTTTGCCTACGCTGCTTTGTATCAAGACGCTGCGTAGATCTTCCAAGCATTTTTTTCATGCTTCTACAAGACCCCCTTCAAAGCTTTTAAATTTCTCAGAATTTGAAACGCTTTGAATGAAGCATGAACGGCCCCTCGTAACTCGAAACGTTTCTGAATGGAGCGTTGAAACGGTCGATGCTGACTTTATGGCAGATTTATTGGGGACCGCTGTGATCTCTTTTGCCTATAAAAGGCTGGGGGGGGGGGGTGAACCTGTCTTCACCACATTTCCATTGTCATGCAGAGATGATCGCCGGAGTTCGTCGGATCGATCTGAGGAAGAAGGAGATCATGTTCTTCCAGCATGTAGGGAGCCGTAAAAGACGGCTTCTTCGAGCAAGTGTCCACTGCAACGATGGATCATGGAAGGACATCTTAGCCTCCCTTGCTCGGAATAATCAGCAACTTTGTATGGCGTTGCCCCAGGAGAGAGGAAGGGTCGTATTGGACCACAGCGGCTGGCATGCTGTGTATCTTCCTCTGAGATTCCCGCGGACGAGATTAGACAAACTGTAATCTATCGTCCCCAATCGAGTTGGGCTTAAAGAAGCCTCAACTGGATCGGCCATGGCAAATGGAGGATCTTCTTGTTCATGACTGTGGTAGTCGATGAACAGCCCTCGAAGAAGAGGAAGACCTTCACCCATGTGAGAACCTGTCAGTACAGCTTCTGGGCGATCTTCGGACGATGATGGGGGGACTCCTTTGTAGACGGAGTTTCCCTCAGATGTAATCATGAGAAATAGAGAAAAAACCCTTGTAGATTGGATTTCCCTCATATGTAATCATGATTTTAATCTTTAATAAAATTGTCTTCTTCTCCATATGATCGTCTTGCCATACGTTGCTTGTGAAGTCTGAATATGTGCAGCTTCGACACGTCTGAATCTTTACGCTGACTCTGATAGAAAGAGTATTAGTCCCTGTCCTTTATGCATAGCGGATAGTCCATAGAACGCTGCTGAGCACTTTGAACATGTAGAACTGTCCTGTTGCTAGGACTGCGTAGAATTTCTGAACTGTTGCCTCTCTGATGAGCGGAATTTTGTTTTGTTCAGAATTTGTCTTCAAGAATGATCTCTCGAAACTCCCTTGGAACAGGGTCAAGGTTTTTGGCTGTCAAACTAAGTTGCCACTTTGATAGACGAGATGTTCAGACTGGAATCTGGATGAACCTCCAGTTTTCTGGACCCGAGAGGAGTAATTTCTCAATGTTTGAACTCTGCATACTTCGGGTACTTGGGGATGCTTTGGGTCAAGAACGAGTATCTTCTGTATGAACTCTTTGCACTTGACCGCCTTGGGGACTGTTTGGATATGCGGAAAGTCGTGGAGCGGAAAATCATGTCTGTAGCCTCTTGAGCATAAAACACCATCGAGCGTGAAATCGTAAACTTGTGGTTCCTGAGCGTGAAGTCGTAGGTTTGTTGCCTCTCGAGCATAGAAATGCTACCGAGCACAAAGGCATCTGGGCAAGAAAAACTATAGACTTGTAGCTGTCGAACGTAAAGCCGTTAGATTCGTAGCTGTCGAGCGTAGAAAAGCTCCTTTTAGCGTAGGACTGTAGATCTGTAGCCTGTGAGCGTAGAACACCATCGAGCTTGAAATCGTAGACCTATAGTTCCTGAGCGTGAAGTCGTAGGTTTGTTGCCTCTCGAGCATAGAATGCTACCAAGCACAAAGGCATCCGGGCAAGAAAAAACCATAGACTTGTAGCTGTCGAACGTAAAGCCGTTAGATTCGTAGCTGTCGAGTGTAGAAAAGCTCCTTTAGCGTAGAACTATTTGATTTGTAGCTCCTGAAAAGAAAATTTCTTCGAGCATGAGGTTTGCGGATCTGTTGTTGCTGAGCGTAAACTGAGCGCCATCGAGCGTGAGATCGTCGATTTGGTATCTGTTGAGCGTAAAGTCGTGGGTTTGTGGCCTCTCGAGCATAAAAGCTACCGAGCACAAAGGCATCCGGGCGTAAAACCATAGACTTGTAGCTTGCGAGCGTAAAACCGTAGATCCGTTGCTGTCGAGCGTAGAAAGCTCATTTAGCGTAGAACCCGCTGAACCGTCTTGCACGAAAAAACCTTTCGAATTCACTGACTGTCCGTCTTCCAAGGGTAGTGGGCTGACGTAGCATCCAATCATAACCAACTATTAATTATGAGATTTGGTTAGGGTCTCGAGGGGTTCGTCCAAGGATTCGAGGAGTCGACCCGGACTGTATATATATCCCCAGCTTCTGGAAAGAAAAACTTTTCATCTATCTTTTGTGAAAGAGAGCTTTCGACTGTTCGAGTTTTTCTTCGTTCTTTCTCCGAGTACTTCGAGTCTTTCAGAAATGGAGCCGAAACAAACCCCCTCCGCTAAGGGAAAGAGCATAGGTTCTTCTTCTCATTCTTCTGTCCCGGCAAGGGAATCTCCGGTCGGGCAAGGTGAACTTCCCTCTGAGGGGAGCATCCCGCCGACGACTAGCGCTCCCGGCTTTAGAGGTAGAACTTTTTGGGATGACACAAAAGATGAAAAATCCTTGAGAGAGTTGGAGGGCATCGGACTATATGCCGCTATGAGTGCGACGAGCGTCGGGCTGCCTCCGAACCCTAATTTGTTCCTGGCACTGATGGAGCGGTACATTCCGCTCACCGGGACCTTCGCCACTCCACTAGGGGAGTTGGGGTTGGCCCTTCATGAGATGGCAGTTGTCTCGAGACTGCCGATGGGGGATACCCCATATGAAGAGTACGTTCCCACCAACCGGGAGTTGGGGGATTTGGACCCTCGGGTGGCGGAAGTATATCAGGAGCTGATGTGCCAGTACTTCGCGTGCACCGCTTTTTATAACGAGCCTTCTGATTTGGCTCACACCACCAAGTGGATGTCTTATCTCTTCTTCCACCGAGCCAGGGCCGCCAGGTCGGAGAAAGCCTCGGGTGGTAAGAAAGAGCCCGTGAACTGCTTGGGCGTCCTCAGTGCCCAGGTTGTGGAGACTCTTATGGAGGAGGCTGAAGCTCCGGATCAGATTCTTGTAGAGGGGGTAGGAAAGTACCCGGAAGGCACTAAGGCCTGTAGTTACTTGAGGCGTTGCCGCAGGCCTTTGTCTAAGGAGGCCCAGCTGGCTGGTTTCCTCTCCATATGGCTGCGTCAAGTAGTGGTGCCGGGCACCGCGTCCGAGGACCGCATTCACCGCAACATCCTGTGGCCGGCAGTGCGCCTGGTGTTTGGGGCAAGACTGGGCTTGCTTCCTGCCATGGTGTGCCGTATACAGGCTGGCCTGAGGGCCATGACAGATGGGTTGCTCATTGATGAAGCTCGGCGGAAGAGCTTCCCTAAGGTGGAATTACCATACTTGTACTTGATGGGATGGTTAATTCTCCACAATTCCCGGGTTATGTCACCCGGTTCCGGTAGCAGCTCAGGGGGTATATTCCTATTGAATTACAGGGATTCCTCCTGGAATGTGAATACAGTTTTAGACTGTCGGCTGGTTTTGAACCTCAGCCATGGCTGGAAGATCCTTTGTACTCCCCCTCCTGTGCATCGCAACCAGTCAGGGCTGTGGCTCGAGGATTCAGGTCGAGGGAAGACCGTTCTTTCTCCGGAGGCGTTTAATTGGTTGGTCTGTATTAGACCTTCCCATCTGCTGTATAGGAGCGAAGACCATTGCTTCTTCGAGCCCTACCTGCCTAGTCGGTTCGCCAGGCAGTTCGGGTATGACCAGTTGCATGTGGGCAACGCCGTCACCAGCTTCAGGTCCAGGGGTGGACTCATTGATGGAGCTAGAGGGTGGCGATATTTTATCATGGGTTGTACGGGGGCAATTTTTATCGTGTCGGTCGTTATAACCTCCACGGAGCTGCGCATCCTTCACTCCTACGCCCAGTTTTATGTGGCGGTTAACACTTTCCACCGTGATTTCGACAGGCGTGGGAGCTTCAGGGTGCCTTCTGCCAAGCCTAGGGGAAGGGTCGAAGTCCCCTCGGTTTCTTCTGATGAGGGGGAGGAATCTGGTACTCCGGATGAGCCTCTGGTGTCGTTGCCGAGGTGTGTAGTGCCTCTGCCGGCGGGGGCCCTGGTAGTCTCTTCCGGGAAGCGACGGGCTTCTGCTCCGAAGGAAGCTTCCCTTTGTAAGAGGATGAGGGAGACGGTTGCTCGTCCTCTCCGTATTCCTGGTGTTGAGGTTCCCGGGAATGAGCCTGCATCTTCCTGTATCAGGGATGATTCTTTGGCCGGAGGTTCCTCGCCTTTCAGAGGGGGACCTTCTACAGTTCTGGCTGGCGGCACCGGAGAGTCCTCGCTAGAGGCTGCTGTTGTTGCGGCTGCTCCAAGCAGCGGAGCGGGATTCCCTGCGTGGCCCCAACAGATGGAAGAATCTTCCCTGAGGTCAGTAGCGGGCGGAGTTACTCCTGCGTTAGCGAGCGCGCCTAGCGAGACTCCGGCTGATGAACCTCGACCGCGTCTCGGGGAAGGCTTGACCGAACTCTTGGCGATGTCGGTCGGCCTACCTCCTTCTCCAGGTATGACAGTTCGTATCGCGTCATTAAGGCGTGGCTTAGCTACATCTGCTGCAGATGCGTCGTATATGCCATTGGTTCCGGGTAAATGTCGTTTCGATGTCTCCTCCTAGGAGGATTACCACTGTGTTTGACATTTTGCTTTCTTGTCCTTTTTTCAGGTGATGACGTCCACGGGGAGCATGGCATTGAAGCGCCTTTCGGCTTTGTTCTGGCTCCTGGCGGTGACGTGGAGGCGCCAGATTTTGAGGCAGGAGTATCTTCGGGGGCTAGCTCGCCCGGGGAGGTTTTGTCGTCTCAAGGGGAGGACGAACCTGTCATCGTGACCTCGCCTGTTGCGAGTATGCCGATGACTTCGATTGTTGCCATCACACCTTCTTCGGGCGTGCCACCTGTTGAGGCAGCGGTGGCTACCTTGTCTGCAATTGTGGCCGCTCTGGGCGCTCAGTCGGGTTTAGTCGCGTTGATCGAGCAGCATTCCAGCCTCGTCTACACTGGCTTAAAAATGATGATACTGATGGTGTTGGCGAAGAACCTTGACTTTGAGCTCCTGAAGAAGACTTCTCAGCTTTCGATCGAGGTTGTCAGGGGGCTTGGCAATCCTGGAGTGGCTGACGCTCTGGAGGCGGTGGTTAATGGTTTAGAGCAACCCATTAACGAATACTTGCAGCGGACTGAGGGCAGCCTTGATGCTGATGTCCAGGCTCGGTACGACCTTATGTCTGAGCGGTTCGCTACAAAGCTTGAAAGCCTAGACAACTCTATCCAGACGCATAAGCTGGAGATGGATAGGAGAAGAGCTGTTGTGGAAGAAGCCCTTGCCGTTGAGATGCAGTGTCGATCCGAGCATGAAGGGAATGCGGCGAGGGTCTCCAAGCTACGGGAAAAACTTGCTCGGGCAGAGGAGTGGGCTTCCCAGTCGTTGGCAGGTTTAGAGGTAGCGACTGGTCGACTGAGCGAAGCACGACGGGACCTGGATCGTGCGGAAGCTGCCCGTACGGGCTGTCTTCGGGTAAGGGCTAATCTGACCCTTACGCATACTCCGGAGGCACGGCTGGAGCAGGCTCGCGCCGATGCTTTGGCCCTTAGGAAAGAGAGGATTGCTGCACTGGAGCGGCAGATTCATGGCCTGATTACTCTGCCATCTTGATGTACCCCTTCCTATGTAATTCTGCCTTCTTCGGGAATGAATAATAACGACTCTTTTCTGACTGTTGTGGACCCATCATTTTGGAATATAAATGACAGGTTAGGTGAGAGTGATATCAGAGGTAGTATGGACATGATAAACTCTCGATAAACTTCTTAGCGGGACATATCTATTCAGAGGTCATGCGGACATGATAGAGTGTAACCCAACTAATTATGTTTTTTTTTTGAAGTAGTTTTGTTAGAATCGAGGTCTTTGCTATTTTCCTCTTTGAGCAGGAGAGATTAGGCATAGTACCTTTTCAGGAATTTGCCGTTGATAGGAGCCATTAACAGATCTCCGTTGGGCTGGGCTATCCTGTAGGCGCCGTTTGAGAACATTGTCTCGATCACATAAGGGCCTTCCCATTTGGGCTGGAATTTGCCTTTACTTCTGTGAGTTAGAATCATCGGCCTTCTCACGGCTAGAACTAGCTCGCCGACTTTGAACACTCTTTCCTTTACTTTATGATTGAAAGCTTTGGAAATGCGTGCTTGGTAGAGCGCGATGCGCTGCTGAGCTTGGAGGCATTTCTCGTCTAATCCTTCCAGCTCTTGGAGCCTCAACAGGTCATTCTTTTCTCGAGTCAGCTCACTAGTCACGGCTATTCGGAGCGACGGGATCTGGATTTCGATAGGAAGGACCGCCTCGCTTCCGTAGACTAGTAAAAAGGGGGTACAACCTGTTGGTGTCCGTACCATTGTGCGGTATGCCCAGAGACATTCGCCCAGCTTCTCGTTCCAGTCTCTTTTATTTGAAGAAATGAACTTCTTCAGGAGCTTGATAATGGTTTTGTTGAAGGCTTCCGCCAAACCATTAGCAGCTGGATAATATGCCGTAGAGGCAATGTTGTGTATCCGGTTATTATCGCAAAATCGATGAAACGCTTGGCTGATGAACTGAGGTCCATTGTCGTAGATTATCTTTCAGGGAATCCCAAAGCGATAAATGACATGGCGCTTGATGAAGCTGATTATGTCAGACGCCTTTACTTCAGCCAGAGGGATTGCTTCAGCCCATTTGGAAAAGTAATCTGTGATGGCCAGTATGAACCGGTGGCCTCTGGAGAAAGACGGGTGAATGGGCCCAACGATATCCATACCCCAGGCTTCGAAGGGCCAGGATGCAATCGTAGGATGTAGATATTCAGACGGTTGATGTATGAAGTCTGCATAGACCTGGCAGGCCCTGCATCGTTTTGCATAGCTGATCGCGTCTGTGATCATAGTGGGCCAGTAATAGCCCATTCTCCTGATGCGGTCCTGCAGCTTAGGACCGGGCTGATGCGCTCCGCATACGCCGTCGTGAGCTTCACGGATAATCTGCTGTGCCTCGGCGCCAGCGAGACATCTTAACAACAGTCCGTCGTAGGTCCGGCGATACAGGTATTGTGAAGATGCATCGAAGTAGAAGCGTAACGATCGTCTCTTGACGGATACTGCTTCTTTGGGGTCCTCTGGCAAGATTCCATATGCCACGAAATCTATGAAGGGACTCGTCCAATCTCTTGTAGGAGGATCGGCGTTTACAGCGTAGCTGCGTTCTTGGTGACAGCTGTTCTTCATACAGAATAAATCTCTGTTAAGAAGGATTACCGAATCCTGCCTTCTTATAGGGGTGGCTAAGTCCGCAGCTAGGCTGGCCAGGGCATCAGCTTCTAGATTCTGAGATCGAGGTACATGCTCTAGGAAGAACCCTTTGAACGTCATGGCTATCTCGACCGTTGCTTGGTGATAGGGGATGAGGTCTGGATTCCGGACTTCGTATATCCCCCTGACTTGGTTGACGATGAGCAGAGAATCGCCGAAAGCTTCCAGGGATTCCACCCCCATCTTTTTAGCGACTTGGAGCCCGATTAGCAGGGTGTTGTATTCTGCCACATTGTTGGAGCAGGGCTCGCTAAGAGAATATGCTCGGTAGATGACGAGCTGATCTGGAGTAACTAGGACGACTCCTACTCCTGAAACGACGTTTCCTTTAGGACCGACTCTGGAGGCGCCATCGAAGAATAGTTGCCATACGTCACTTTCTCTTGCAAAATTACATTCCGCAACTTTATCGGGGATATCTTCGTATAGTTTGGAGGTCTCCGGGATTGGATGAGCTACTAGGAAGTCGGCCAGTGCTTGGCCTTTGATGGATTTCTGTGGGACGTAGACCATGTCATATGGCGTCAGTAGCATTGCCCAAGTTGCGAGTCGGGAGTTAAGGGCACTTGGCTTGCTCATCAGCACCCGGAGAGGGTTGATCCTGGAGATGATATGAATAGTCTGGCCGGCGATATAGTGTCGCGTCTTCTGGACAGCGAACATCAGAGCCAAGCATTCCTTCTCCACTGGGTTGTACCGGTGTTCGGCCCCGACCATCATCCTGCTGAGGTAGTAGATAGCCTGTTCATGACCCGCATCGTTCTTCTGTGCAAGGAGAGCTCCTAGCGAATGATCCATTGCCCGAACGTACAGCAAGAAGGGTTTTCCCATGATGGGAGGCACCAGAACTGGTGGACTGGTTAGGTAGCGCTTGATATCCCCAAACGCTTGCTGGCAGGTTTCGTCCTATATGAAGGACATACCTTTCTTCATGAGGTGAGAGAAGGAATGACATCTCCCTGAGAGGTTGGATATGAATCGCCGGATGTAAGCCAGACGTCCTTGGAACCCCCTGAGTTCCCTCAGATTACGGGGTGGTCGCATTGCTATGATCGCCTGGACTTTGTCAGGGTCTACTTCGATGCCTCTGGCGGTAATGACAAATCCCAAGAATTTGCCACTGGATACCCCCAGAAAGGACTTTGTAGGGTTCATCTTGAGTTGATGCTGGCACATTAACTCGAATACCGCCCTCAGGTCTCGAACGTGATCACCTTTAAGGCGGCTTTTGACAGCTATGTCGTCCACGTAACATTCCACTGTCTTGCGTAACTGCTCACGGAATATGTTACTCATAGCTCGTTGGTATGTAGCCCCGGCGTTCTTTAATCCGAAGGGCATGACCGTATAGCAATATACCCCCAGTGGTGTCCGGAAGGCAGTGTGCTTTTTGTCTTCCGGATGCATCTTGATCTGATTGTATCCCGAGAACCCGTCCATAAAAGACATACGCTCGAAGCCGCAGGTGTTGTCGATCATGATGTCCGGGATGGGAAGGAGGAATTCATCTTTGGGGCAGGCCGCATTCAGATCTCGGTAGTCGATGCAGATACGTACCTTCCCATTTTTCTTCATGACTGGGACAACGTTGGCGACCCAGTCGGGATGCTGTTCTTCCCGGATGAAACCGCAGGTTATCAACTTCTTGACTTCGTCCTCGATGGCGTCCATCATATCCGGGCGAAACCGACGTTGGTGTTGTTTCACTGGCTTCGAATCGGTCGAAATATTGAGCTTATGAGTAGCTACCCTCGGGTCTAGGCCTGGCATGTCCTCATAATCCCATGCAAAGACGTCGACATATTCCTTTATCAGCTGTATGATCTCTTCCTTTTCGACTGGGGAAAGATTGTTACTGACAAATATTGGCTTTGGTGAGAGCTCACCCCCAATATTGACTTGGATAACTTCGTCCTTGGTGGGAGGTTCTCTCTGCTCGAAGCGGAATTCCCACTGTGTATCCATTTGTTAAGCCTAGGGGTTGTTCTCGAACGTCTCCAACTTTGGGGTTGTGACTCCATCGGGGATGGAGGTACACATCTGCTCAGCGGTGATATGGACATGGCAGTTTTTGTGGACTTAACATCACTGGCGTGCTTAGAATTTAAGTACGGATGTTAAGTGTAGATGACAATCAATATCAGAGGTAATATGGACATGATGATTGACGGCCGAAAGTTTTATTCAGAGGTAATATGAACATGATAAACTTTTGTGATTGTGACTCTATCGGGGACGGAGGTACACACCTGCTCAGAGGTGATATGGACATGGCAGTTTTTTGTGGACTTAACATCACTGGCATTCTTAGAATTTAAGTACGAATGTTAAG
This sequence comes from Iris macrosiphon, assembly GCA_036927795.1. NCBI lineage: Eukaryota > Viridiplantae > Streptophyta > Magnoliopsida > Asparagales > Iridaceae > Iris > Iris macrosiphon. Next base: position 72,030,412 of record JAYESA010000002.1, on the reverse strand, counting down.
TGTAGATGACAATCAATATCAGAGGTAATATGGACATGATGATTGATGGCCGAAAGTTTTATTCAGAGGTAATATGAACATGACAAACTTTTGTGATTGTGACTCCATCGGGGACGGAGGTACACATCTGCTCAGAGGTGATATGGACATGGCAATTTTTTTGTGGACTTAACATCACTGGCGTTCTTAGAATTTAAGTACGGATGTTAAGTGTAGATGACAATCAATATCAGAGGTAATATGGACATGATGATTGACGGCCGAAAGTTTTATTCAGAGGTAATATGAACATGACAAACTTTTGTGATTGTGACTCCATCGGGAACGGAGGTACACATCTGCTCAGAGGTGATATGGACATGGCATTTTTTTTGTGGACTTAACATCACTGGCGTTCTTAGAATTTAAGTACGGATGTTAAGTGTAGATGACAATCAATATCAGAGGTAATATGGACATGATGATTGACGGCCGAAAGTTTTATTCAGAGGTAATATGAACATGACAAACTTTTATGATTGTGACTCCATCGGGGACGGAGGTACACATCTGCTCAGAGGTGATATGGACATGGCAGTTTTTTTGTGGACTTAACATCACTGGCGTTCTTAGAATTTAAGTACGGATGTTAAGTGTAGATGACAATCAATATCAGAGGTAATATGAACATGATGATTGACGGCCGAAAGTTTTATTCAGAGGTAATATGAACATGACAAACTTTTGTGATTGTGACTCCATCGGGGACGGAGGTACACATCTGCTATCCCGCTGAAGTGATCGTTCCCTTGTTTTTTATAAACGCAGAGTGATGACCTTAGCATCGATTAATTCCTGAATTCTCCTTTTTAGCACATAGCAGGTCCTTGTAGGGTGATGAGTGTACCGATGGAAGAGGCAATAATCTGGGTCATCGACTCTGTCAGCCCTCTCAGGGTATCTGATGTCGGGTAGCTGAAGCTTATGTCCCCCCCTCAATATATTAAAGATTTCAACTATGTCATCTTCTTTGAAGGAGAAAGTTCCTTTTGGTCGCAGGGCTCCTGATGCCTGAGTTTCACGGTCTTCCGGGAAGATTGCCGTTGATGTATCATCTCTGACTCTCGAGGACCTTCCGTCCCTAGCCTTGGACGCTGCTTTGTTTCGTCGAGGTGAGTTACCCCCGGACACGCTGTGGCCTCTGGTCAAAGAAACTGATTCAGCAGGAGTTGCCTCGGGTGGTACAGGATTAGATTTTGAAGTTTTGGGTTTTGCAGCATATCCCAACCTGAAACGAGTTTGTTGATGGTGAGAAGTACCCTGCAACGGTGTTCGTCGGCCTTTTCCATAGTTGAGGCCTTGCTTTGATTTTAAATTATAACCCATGTTCTGTATAATCTTCAAAGCTTGTGGACTATACCTGTGGATTTGCATTTTCCCACTCTCAGACTCGCGGAATTCTTCCTGTTCAACCGGACTGCTCCGCTTGTGTTTGAAGACTATCGGATGCTGATCGTCGTGGGTAGGAGGGACAATAAAGGCTTCATTTTCATATGGTTCATACATCATGATGACATTAGATGTTGTTGTATCTTCCCATACGATCGCTCCCCGTTTGACAGTTAGGGGTTCTAAAGCTTGTTTACGACTCCTGTCTTTGTCTTTCTGGATCAAATAGGTACGCAGGTCAGGAGGTTTTGCAGAAGAAGAAGACGAAGGCTTGTTTCTTCTGTTCCCATCAGCGGGTATGCGGAGGATGGGCACCATGGTTTCCCCTATGCCACCTGTATACAACAGGTTGGCCATCTGGGCGGCGGATAATCCCCTGGGAGGGAGTCTTTCCGCGATCTGAGCTTGTTTTACGCCGAGGGACTGTGCCTGGCATAACTTGGGGATTCGCTCAGTTTGACGTAAAGCTGGATAGGCCCTCAGTTGGCCACTAGCTTCTCGTGTAATCCGGAGAATAGGCGGATCATTCTTTTGCTGGCGTAAAGGCCGAGTAGTTGAGTATTCGCCCGCTTGCTTCCCCTTGCGGAGATCGCAGCGCTCGTCTGGTTCACCGTAGAGGTCAGATGTCGTCCTGCGCCTGGAGCGTGATCTGTACCTCTGATTTAGCGTTGAGGCACTATCAGAGGTTTTGTCTGTACCGCGCATAGCGGGAGACTGATTTCTGCGCGTATAGCGCAGTGGATACTCCTGGGTTAGCGCTGAGGCTTTACCAGAAGTTTTGTCTGTACCGCGCGTAGCGGGAAACTGAATTTTACGTGCGGGGCACGGAGGGAGCGATGCTACCACCTCATTGGTCGAAGAGATCGGAGAGATCGCAGAGTCCACAGGAACGGCGGAGGATGTCTTGGGCATCCACACTTTGCGTAGCTTCCTGTTGTCTTGGACGGAGAGAGAGTGAGAGCTACCCCCAGTCCGAAGCATGTCTTTGTAGGCAGACTGGTCGAAATGAACGACCAGTATCTTCTTCACGGTTCCTACAGATACCGCATCGTGTTGAGCAATTACTTCCTCGTCAGAAGAGAAAGACGTCCCCAGCAGAGTCGCCATCTTGTTTGTGGTATTAAACGAAAGAATGAAAGTGTATTTCAATGACAGGGTTTATACAAGACCCGTGCCCTTTGGTTTACAAACAAACTTGTACAATTCGATCCTATACGAGGATGCGGGAGTATAATTTATTTAATCTGGGTATAAATTGCTATAGGTATCTGATCTGCGGTCGATCACTTTAGCCCTTGGACTACACGATGTTGAAGAAGTGCCGTGGAAGACAGGATGCAGCTTCGGAGGTTGCGAAGGAGGGTGGATGCGCGATGCTGAAGGTCGTCGCTCCCTATTCCTTGCCTGAGCTCTGTATTCTTCTCTATCTCTCGATCTCTCCCTCTTGATCTCCGGTTCGGTGACCTTGTTCGATCCTTCTTTCAAAGTTTCGAGCTTTGATCTGATATTGGTATTCTTGGCCAAATTTTTCGACCTGGTTCGATCTTCCAAATTGTCGACCTTATTCCCCATCGATAGGGGTCTCTATTTATAGAGTTTTGGTGACAGTGACCACTCTATCGGTATAACAACCGAGGAGTAGAAAGTACAACACCCTTTTACACAACGGTTAAAGTAACCAATACCTACGTATAGATGATCTTTTGAATGAGCGTGTGACGCGGGTCCAACTAAGGGGACACAATGCGTACAATTGCTACTAAGATTACGACGTAAAAGCCACGTAGGTAGGTATCCATTGTGTAGAAGAGGTTGGCGTAGAAGCCAAATGTCTGTCACCTTGGCGTAGAAGCCAAATAGGCATAGAAGCCGAGTAGGCATGGAAGTCGAGTAGTCGTAGAGACTGAGGGGGCGTGGAAGCCGAGCAAGCATAGAAGCCGAACAGGCATAGAAGCCGAGTAGGCGTGGAAGCCGAGCAGTCGTAGAGACTGAGGGGGCACGGAAGCCGTAGGAGCACAGATCCTGAATGGGCGTAGAAGCCGCTGCGTACCGTGCCAGGGTGCTGATGTGGACGTCTTTAGCCGGAATTATGACTTTTGGAGATCAAATCTTTGGCAGAGATTTGCCATCATCCTGTGCATTAAATGCGGAGACGTGCCTTGAGGGAAAACTGTCACCGCTCTGTGCGTTTTGACGGAGGGACGTGCCTTGAGGGGACACTGTCACCGCTCTGTGTGCTTTGGTGGAGAGACGTGCCTCGAGGGGACACTGTCACCGCTCTGTGTGCTTTGGCGGAGAGACGTGCCTCAAGCCCTGTACGAAGCGCAGCTTTTGACGTGGCAGGCGGTTTGTCTTCTGCGGAGCGTAAAACAGCCCATGTTTGCCTGTGTAAAACAAGGCAGCGTGTTCTCTTTGTACGCGAAAGAGCGGTTTATGCCAGTAGTTTTTTAGTAAGCGCCGGTTTGGTGATATTTTAACCAAATCCTCTGCATTAAATGCTGAGATCCGCCATCATACTATGGAGCACGTCCTGAGGGGTCTGCCCCCGTTCCCAGCCGTCGTTTGGGTAGCTGTGCAGCACTTTTTGTCAGGAGTCAGAGGTCAGGTTTACTGCGTGACTGGACAATTTCTTTCCGGGAATACGAAGCGTTCCTCGTACGCTTTAACGCTGCTTTGAGAGCGGCTGGGTTTTACGCCATGGAGGCGATGAAGAACCCTGTTTTACGCTGGATGGCTCTGAAGGCCTCTGCCTATGCTGCTCTGTATCAAGATGCTGCGTAGATCTTCCAAGCATTTTTTTCATGCTTCTACAATGACTATCAGACTTTTAATGCAGTACTGACGACAGCCAAGAGTAACGAACTTACTATCCAAAGGTTGTCAACGAGGATGGGAGGCCAGAAAAGGTCCCATGCCCAGAGTATAGGCGGAGGACCAGTACCATAGACGGCAGTACCTGGTATCCGTATTCATGATTCAGTGTTGCGAAGGCCGACGACATTAGTTATGATGGCACCATCTTGGCACAAGCAGCCGAGGTATTATCAGCAATAGTAGCATCTGTGGTGCCAGTGGGATGTACTTATTGTGTCAAAGAAGGTCACACTCGGGATATGTGTAGGGCAGCGAAGGGACAGTATTCGAGGTACAGGGGTTCAGACCATAAGATAACTACTTTTCTGCAGATGTAGAGGTAGGAAGGGCCAGTCCAAAAGTTTCTAATATTACCAACTCCGGGGGTAGTGCAGTATCGATGGCCTGCATTGGCAATGAGGCCATTAGAAAAGCATCATTTGCCGATGCAGGCACGAATATTTCAGCAAAGGCAGCAACATGGTCAACAAAGGCAACAACAGTTGGGTCAGTAGAGGCCACAACAACATGGTCAACAAAGACGACAGTAGGGAGCTCAACAGGGCCAGGCTTAGGCGTTTACCTTGTCTTTGGAGGAGGCATTAGCATCGGGCGATGTAAACCCCCTCATTTATTTCTATAGATAGTCTGGTATGGGTTAAAAAATTTTGGTTTAGCAGTAGATGATTGAGGTTTAGAGTAAGGTTACAGATGTCTGATTTTTTTTAATTAAACCCTTGGCGCGCCCTACCGTTGTTAAAATATTCGGAGCCCAACATCAACCCATAAATTCTAACAGATTATTGCACTCTTGACTTGACACGCCAATTTAGGTGCTGGACTTTCCCGTCACTCAAAATTATATTTCGTTGTGCTCTAATTTAATTGCATAACTTTCCGTAACCGAAATCTATATTTAATCATGTGTCGCGTATCTGTGTCGTTACCATTAATTTTTAGATACCAACTCAACCCGTTGAGCCGGACCAATTAAAGGGTCCAAGACTGACACCAAGCCTACACCATTCATGACCTTTGTGTCACTCCCAATTGAGATCCCATGTGCCCCCATTTAATTTAAGAGCACATGACATTTTTATTCTAATTAAATTAGGGATACCAACTTTAACTAATCCTATTTTAATCCTAATTTAATTCTAATGCCCATTTAATTAAGCTCATGCAAAACACACAACACCCCCTCACCCTACAAAATACCAAACACCATTTCCCCTACAAATTTTGCATCATTTCATGTGTTTGTGCAAATACCCAAAATTAAGGGGCTTAGTTAAAATTATTGCAATAGGTGTCATAACCTCATTGGTTAAGACCAAATGAAGAAGCCCCCTCTTCTTTGACTAGTCAACACCTCCTCCCATGAATGAAAATTCTCTATATGAAATCCTAGCCACTCATTTGAATTGGGCTCATCCATACCACACAACCCTCACACAACTCCCTATAAAATGTCTCCATCACCACACTCTTCCCCATGCCGGCCCTAATCCCCAAAACCTAGAGAACACAACCCTCTCTCTCTCTCCTCCCTCTTCTATATTACAAATGAATACTCCTTCTTCTTCCCTTCTTCTTCTTCTCCTTCTTCCTTCCTTCTTCTTCTTCCTTGAAGAACCTCACCCGAGCCTACTGCCACTACCCGGCCGAGATCCCCTTAGTCGAGCCAACTCCGGCTGCTAACCACTCCCCACTCCGGCCGAATACTACCAGCTGCTACCTCCACATCCGCCCTTAGCCAAGCCTCCACGAGCCAACTCCGACCGCACACCACCACATCCGCCATTACCAGCACCTCGAGCTCCAGTCTCCGGCCAACCTTCCTCCAGTCGCCGGCTACCTCGGCGAGCCGCTGCCGAACTGTACCACCTCCACCTCCAGTCTTCCCCACAACCTCCCCCTCACCGCTGCACCCCTACTCCGACCACCCTACACCACCAGCATCATCCCCGTTCCGCCACCACCGCACAACGCCACCACTGCCACCACCTGCTGTGACCATCCGGCCACCTCCGGTTACCTCCTCCACTTCCTCCTTCCTCGCCACCATTGCCACGAGCCACCCCGGCCACTTTCTTCCGACTTCACATCGTCATCATCACCACCAGCAGCAGGACCACCCCACGACCACCCTCCGGCCAGCAACCCCCTCGTCGCCAAGGTGAACCCCTCTCTCCTCTACCTATATAAATTTATGTGGTTTACATAGTTTATGGGTTATTGTGTAATTTAATTAAGTTAGGGTTTAAGAGGTTCAAGTATGCCATGATGTGTTTAGGGTTTATATTCATAAGTATAAAATGTAATTAATGTATATACATTGAGTTTAGGGTAGGAATAAAATAGGTTTAGTTAAGGGTTATATATATGCATATGAGATTTTAGGTTTAATACATGTTATAATATGCATTAATGGAGAATTGCTAATTTAAATAATTATGGTTTAAATATGAATTGGAATATATGCATGTGATGGTTAAAAAGGTGCATATGTTGAGGTTGGGTTTTTAAATATCGAATGAGAATTATTAGGGTTGAATACGTATTATTGTATAAAATATTGGTCGTTGATTAAGTGTATGTCGTGATACCTAAGGATTGGTCGATTATTGATAAATGGATAACAATAGTGCATTGGATCGAGACAAAGTTTTATTTTGAAATCATAGTAAGTATACATATTCGAGGGGTTTAATAAATTAATTAATTGTTTATTTCGGGAATGATAGTAAATGTGTATGTTAACGTCTGTAAACACTGAGGTGAAACTGAGGATTTGATCAGAGTTAGATTAACTGAATATCGTGATGAATACAGTAAGACTGAGGAATTGTAATAAAATTGATCGAGGAGTAGTTTAAGACGAATGATAAGATGATGGTATATGATTGAGGATTATTCTGATGGTATTAAACAGGTGATTGATCGTATTTATAATGAACCCTTAGTCTACCTTGGTTAACCCTCTAGCTTCATGACCATATAACTTGTAACTAAGGTTGAACATATGATAGATGTGTGCCGCATAATATTTCAGCGTTGTGATAGTTTATTGATTGAGTTTGTATCTCGTCTCTAGGTACTACGAGACCTGCGGACTTGGATGTTGTACCAGATCCCCATCTTCTGCAGCCAGACGCAGGCAAGTGTACCTTGCCACCCTGTATTTCAGTTACCAGATATTTATTATTTTATTATATACATTGTGCGAGTGTTTGATTAAGATCGTTACTTTGCGTCCGGATCACAACCGGGTGCAGACGTTCGTCGTAACGTCTTGTAACGAATGCTAGATGTTTATAACACCTCGATGTACGTACCTGAGTATATCGTCACCCCAGGACACATTCATATACTGTTATTGTGCCAGATTTCCTGTATCCTGATACTGACATCATGACTGGAGTCTGGGACGACCTTAGGGTCGTATTTGTTGATAGTTACTTCTGTACGAAGAGACTGCCAGATAGAGGTTCTGGTTCAGCGCACAATCGTTGAATGCTTGGGAAGGGAAAGACAGTTACTAGACGTTTGGGCTCCTCTGTACGCGCTTATATATGTATATGTACTATTTCTGTAGTGATCCTGTATCTAGAGTAGTTGTATCACCCGTGTGACTCTTTGCCCGGAGCTGCGGTACATCCTGGGTGTTTCCGTGTTTGGAGCTACGATTTTATTTTGGATAGCCCACGCGTCGAACATTGTCTTTAAACTGTGTCACACTTAATTGGTTATGCTAGATTACCCCATCGTTGCACTTGTACTTTCTGTTATACTTGGCATGCTGTATTTTTGTACCTTGTGACGTCCCTCTGAGGACCTGGTCCCCTGCCAGTTTTGCAGCATAGACGATTACGGAGCCTTTGGAGTTGCTTGTCTTGCAGGCATTGGTACCAGGTACTCACATCATTTCTACCGACATTATGGTTATTTTATATTGATGATTCATCTGCTATTGTAGCCTAGTTTTTATAGACTTATATTCTTCTCGAGTCTATTCGAGTTTGTGTGTTATTGGACGGCCGACTTTAGCACATGTAGCTCATTCTTGTGTATTTTTTTTTATTGTGGATTGAGACATAGATGTTTATATTTACTGGATTATTTAGATAGTTACCAGTAGTTTACAGCTTATACGTATTCGAGTCGGATCAGAGTCTGGTCGAATGCGTAGCTGGCATATTGCGTACTCCTGGTCCTACGTATTTTGGGACTAGGGCGTGACAGGCGACTTGGTGGTATGTACCATTTCAGTTGCATCTTTTTCTGTTTTAACATTTTTTGATTCAGGGGTTTCTTATTCTTTTGTATCTACATGATTTGTGTCACGTATTGGTATGGAGTTTGAGCTATTGCTAGAGAGATTTAATATACTTACTGGTAATGGGCTTGTAGAAGTCAGTAGGGTGTGTTTAACGTGTCCGGTCCTGGTATGTGGGTATCATTTACCCGCACAGTTAATCGAGTTTCCTACGGATAACTTTGATGTTATCCTAGGCATGGACTGGTTGGGAGACAGTCATGTGACAATATACTGTCGTGGAGAGAGAGTATTGTTTATAACATTCAGAGCTTGGAGGAGTTTGTCTTTGTAAGATCCTTAGAGGGCCAGCCAGTGGGTAGAGTTGCAACGACAATAGCAGTGGAGGAACAATTTCCTAAGGTGGTCGGGGAGTTTCTTGATATTTTTCCAGAGGAGCCTCCAGGATGCCACCATTAAGAAACGTAGAGTTCTGTATTGAGTTGATTCCTGAGGCACAACCTATCTCTAGTAAGGTTTACTAGATGTCACCGTTAGAACTCAATAAACTATATCAGATATAGAGGAACTGAAGGCGAAGAAGATTATTAGAATTAGTAGATTACCCTGGGGAACACCAGTGGTTTTGATTAACAAGAAGGATGGGTCAACTCAGTTATGCATTGATTATAGTCACTTGAATGCAGTAACGATAGAGAACTAGTATCCACTACCGAGGATTGATGACTTGTTTGATCAATTAAGAGTTGCCAGAGTTTTCTCCATAATTGATCTTCGATCAGGGTACCATTAGGTAAGGGTGAGGGAATAAGATATACCCAAGACAACATTTAGGTCACGGCATGTGCATTATGAGTTACTAGTGATACCGTTTGGGTTGACTAATGCACCTGCAGTATTTATGGATTTGATGAACCGTATTTTTATGACTTACTTGGATCAGTTCATGGTAGTAGTCATAAATGATATTCTCATATATTCCAGTTCTGAGGGAGAGCACGAGGAGCATCTCCGGAGGGTTTACAGACTTTAAGGGAGCATCATCTTTATGTAAAGCTCAGCAAGTGTGAGGTTTGGCTAGATCATATTTTATTCTTGGGGCACATCATTTCAGGAGTAGGAGTATCAGTGGATCCGAGAAAGGTTGAGTCCATAAAGAGTTGGCTAGTTCTGAGAACAGTAACAAAGATTCATAATTTTTTAGGATTGACAGGGTACTACAAGAGGTTTGTAACAGATTTTGCAAGGATTTTTGCACCCTTGATGAGGCTGGCACGTAAGAAAGTGGTTTGTTTGGTCAATGGAGTGCCAAGCATCGTTTGAAGAACTGAAAAAGATTAATTTCAGCGCTAATCATGACACTTCTGGCAGGATCTGGAGGGTTCACGGTGTATTATGATGCATCTGGGAAGGGACTTGGATGTGTACTAATACAACATGGCAGGGTGATAGCTTATGCATCTAGGCAGCTTCAAAATAATGAGAAGAACTATCCAACTCATGACTTAGAGTTGCCAGCAGTGGTATTTGCTTTAAAGTTGTGGAGGTACTACTTATATGGAGATTGAGTGGAGATATATACCAACCACAAGATCATGAAGTATGTATTCAGGCAAAATGACTTAAACATAAGGTAGAGGAGATGTCTTGAGTTATTGAAAGACTAAGAATGTGGATCTTCAGTATTGTCACTTCCCGTTCCTGATATTCGTATTGCAGCGTATTTAATTTTCTTGCTAGCATAGTTGTATGTTGTAGAGAGACTAGACCCATTATTTGGTTCACTTGGCTCTTGGTTTATTTGTTTGGTTTGGTTTGATCATGAGTTGAACCCATGGTCTAAACCTCAAACCCTCCATATATAACCCAACTTCTCTCTCTCTCTCTCTCTCTCTCTCTCTCTTTCTTTCTCTCTCTTCTCATTATTCTTCTTCAATTATCTCTCTTAGGTTTTCTCTCTCTCTCCATAGGCAAATACACCTTGCACAAAGAATAAAGAAATCCTCTATTTTATTGTTTTATTATGTTTATTATGTGTTTCTCCATATATTTAGGACTTGGTATTTTTGGTTTTTGGTCAAAACCAGCTAAAGCTAAAGTTCCATTAAAGAGCGTTTCCACGGTTTGAAAAAGGATCTTAGAGTGTCTAGGGTTGGGCTAGGAGGATATCTTAACGCCTTCTTTTTTCTTTCCATCGGAGTTATTTCACAAAGACTTGTCATGGTAGTCGCCTCACTTGAATTCGCTTTTCGTACCTTCCACCCCCCTGACTTTCTTTGGCTCTCATGGGCGCTTTGGGCTCTTTTTTTTTGAATATCGGGGGGCAGGGGATACCAAAAGCTCCGCCCTTCCATCTATTGGATAGATGGAGAGGGAGGGCAGAGCTAGCTACTTATGGATATAACCATAATTAATATTACTACGTCCAGGCTATCGAACACGGAGTCAAAAGTGAATTACGAGTCAGACCAATCATCGAGCGAGCTCCCCTTGTAATGATTTGGTGGTGAACCTCTCATTCGTCTTCAGTGCTCTCCGAATCGTGCGTGGAGGTTTTCCATCACACAGCTCACCAACTTGATCTTTTGCAGGAACCATATGTCCGAACAGGCCTAAAAAATGGGTACGATCTCGCTTTCTTGCCACTCAAGTGTACGACAGATGCCGTACTTAGGCCTCTTCTTTCTTTCCCTTATCAAATAAAGAGTCTACCGTGTACCTTCCATACACTGTACGGGTATGGCATGCAGGCACTGTTAAGCCCTTAGATTTGAGGTAATTTACTATCGAAGCAAAGAAAAGGATGGATCAAGAAAAGAAAGGGGGATGGACCGGGAAGGTTATACTTGGTGAAATGGGAGTATGATTAACCTCTGGATTTAAAATCACTACTTGGTGGATGGATTAGTGTAGATCTAGAATTTTAGTTTAAAAACTTTTTCATGTGTTGAGTTTTCTTGGGTTTTGATCTCCTAAAACTTTATGTTTTTCGAAAACTTGTTCTATGTTGATGAGAACTTGATTTTGAGTAGTTCAGAACTTTACTTTGCTGGATTTGGGCATCACTTCAGGTTTCAATGAAAGAAATAATTTTTCGTTTACGAGCTTTTGGCCATGGCCGAAAAGCTACTGTTAGAGGAGACAAAGGAGTGCTATGAGGCACTGTGCTATGCGGCCTGGACTTCTCGTCTCAAGTCAGCATGCGGCCAACTTCTCCTTGAAATCCTAAATTTGTATCCTTGAAACCTAGCTTGACTTCTGTACCATTGATTCCTCGATCCTTTCTCGTCATGTTCTTGATTTGTCTTGTGTCCTTTTCCTTAGGTCTTCTCCAGCATCGTTGGGTGGAGCACCAACAATTTCAGCAGGATAATGATCTATTGGTCCACAGCGAGAGGCAACACCTATACCCGGAGGGGTCAGGGTAGAACCAGTAGAGGAGCACGAGGAGCAACATGTACCAGAAGTAGTTGTACCCCCGATCGTGCCCACAGTGCCAGTAACAATTGATATACCGACATTGCTGGAAATCATACGAGGGATGATGGCGACACAACAACTTTCGTAAATTTAACAACAAGAGCAGAATATCTTGTTAAATCAAGGATTACAGACGACCTTGGAAATGAGTGTTAGAACAGACTCAGGGGCATCTGTGAGGTTCTGCTGACTCAATCCTAAGTATTTTGATGGCACAGAGGACGCCATTACCATATACGTTTGGCTATAGAGTATAGAGACGATATTGACAGCAGCAGAGGTTCCAGCTAAGGAACAAGTTGATCAGGTCAGATTGCAACTCCAGAACCTTGCTAGAGATTGGTGGACATCAGAAAAAATTGGATTAAGATAACCTATTTCATGGGACAACTTCAGGGCCCGTTTTAGGCTTAAGTATTTTAGAGTGGTAGCACAGTATGAGCTACTAGAGGTTTATCAACCTCAATCAGTCTAGAAGGACGGTGGATGGCTACGCGACAGAGTTCTGCATGCTTAGCAGATTTTCTCCAACGGTGGTAGCAACAGAACCAGAGAGGATAATGAGGTTTCAGTACGGACTTCATTTGAAGATTCAACAACTGGTAAAGGGCCATAACTACTAGACTTTCGATGAAGTATTGATCACATCTAGGCGACATGAGCTGACGATGCAAAGGTTAGCTTTAAGGACGAGAAGCCAAAAGAGGTCTCATGCACAGAACGGATGAGGAGGACCAGCACAACTGATGTCGGCACCATCTACGGGCATTCGTATTCATGACACAACGCTAAGGAGGCCAGTGGTATCGGCAAAAATAGCACCAGTTCGGCCGTATCACCCGAGGCAGCAACAACAACAACATCAACGATTGGGAGTCCTAGTCAAATGTACGTATTGTGGCAAAGGAGGCCTTACCAAAGATGTATGTAGGGAAGCACAAGGGCTGTGCCTACGATGTGGTAGTCCAGATCATCGGATTGCCAATTGTCTGATGATGTAGAGGATTGAAGGACCGATACAGCGGTTAGCATTACCAGCACCTGGAGCAGCTCAGTACAGAGGACCAACACTAGCAATCATGCCATTGGCTCAACGTATAATGCCGACGTAAACTCAAATGTATTACTAGAGAAGCTTCCAGGAATACCTCCAGTAAGAGAAGTGGAGTTATGCATAGAGTTAAAACTAGGAGCAGAACCAGTTTCCAACAAGGTCTATCAGATGTCATGAATGGAACTTAACTAGTTGTATCGGCACATAGAGGAACTGAAGGTGAAGAAGTTTATTCGGGCTAGTAGATCACCATAGGGAGCACCAGCACTTCTAGTAAATAAAAAGGATGGTCGACACGATTGTGTGTCGACTATAGGCAGTTGAATGCCTTAACAGTAAAAAATAAGTATCCATTGCCAACGATTGATAATTTGTTTGATAAATTGAGTGAAGCAAAAGTATTTTCTAAGATAGACCTTCGATTATGGTATTATCAAGTAAGGGTCCGGGAGCAAGATATACCAAAGACAACATTTCAATCTCGATATGGGCATTATGAATTCTTAGTTATGACATTCGTATTGACCAATGCTCCAGTAATATTTATGGATTTGATGAATCATATCTTCATGCCATACCTAGATTATTTTGTAGTGGTATTCATAGACGATATTTTTATCTACTCCGATAGTGAAGAAGAGCATGGAGAACATCTTTGAAAAGTGTTACAAGTTCTGAGGGAGCATCAGTTGTATGCCAAGCTCAGTAAGTGTGAATTTTGGTTAGATCATGTGTCATTCTTGGGGCACATCATCTCAGAAGCGGGAGTGTCATTAGACCCCAAGAAGATTGAAGCAGTAGAGAATTGACACTACCAGAATAAGTCAAATTAGCGACGCCTTGGAACGTTGCTAAATGGCCTAAAAATATCGCTAAAAAAATTAGCGACGTAATTAGCGACATTTTAATGAAGTCGCATTTAAGCTAGTCACTGACAGAAAAAATGTCGCAAAACGTCGCTCTAGCGACATTTTCTAGCGACGTATTTGCGTCGCTAATATTTTTCTTATTAGCGAAGTTTAGCGACTCAACGTCGCTAAATTAGCGACGTATTTTGTGTCAGTAAACATCGCTAAATTGTTTTTGTTTAGCGACATTTTGCAACTCATTTAGTGACATTTTATTGACCTGGCAAATACTGCCATATCAGCAATTTAGCGATATTTAGTGATGTATTTAGCGACGTATTCAGTGACGTATATAAATGTCGCTAAACGACGCTAAACGTCGTTAAATTTTTAGTAAAAAAAGAATATAAAATGGTTTTCAAACCAATCTTCCCGCAGTTTATGAATTTTTAATTTATATAAATAGACCCGGAGAAACCCTCCATTGAATTTTTTAGGTTCACCGACCCTTCGATGAAATACTCAACATCGATAAATTAATATACATTTAATATGAATAAAACAAATACACAGATTCATAATAGTTCATAAAAATAGACAGACCCATAGCAACCCTCTGTTGAATTTTCTGGGTACGAAATATCACAAAAGTATATAAAATATCACAATCACACAATAAACACAAAATAAAAGTATCACAGTCACACAAAAAGCATAATATAAATGTATCACAGTCACACAATACGCACAATAAAAGTATCACAGTTACACCATAAGTCTTATCCAATTTCTCATTCTCTCAAGAAAATCCAATACGCTGGGGCAGAACCCTGTCCCTCAGATACTTCGCATAAGCAGCGTCTAGGTGATCAATCTCCGCTATAGGTGTTGGGTGACTGGAACTCCCCTTCTGAACTGGTGCCTACCCAACAGTAGGAGGCACCACTTCCTTTTTAACAATAGAAGTTGCTACTTCCTCTGTTAGCGAGATATTACCGAAGACGGTAGCAAATGTGCCATGGCCAGTCCCGAAGACGGTAGCAAATGTGCAAAGTTTTTTGGGATTAACGGGATATTATCGAAGGTTCATGGCAGACTTTCCATGGATTTTTGTGCCATTGACTCGTCTAACCCGCAAGGAGGTAAAGTTTATTTGGTCGGTAGAATGCCAAGCAACATTCGAGAAGTTGAAGGAGAAGTTGATATCAGCACCGATCCTTACACTTCCAATAGGATCAGGAGGATTAACAGTTTATTGTGATACATCTGGAAAGGGACTGGGATATTTATTGATGCAACACAAAAATGTGATAGCTTATGCGTCTCGGCAGCTTCGAGATCATGAGAAAAATTATCCAACACATGATTTAGAATTAACAGTAGTAGTGTTTGCTCCCAAGTTATAGAGATATTACCTATATGGCGATCGGGTGGAGATATTTATAGGTCACAAGAGTTTGAAGTACATATTCACCCAGAAGGATTTGAACATGAGGTAGAGGAGGTGGCTAAAATTGTTTGGTGATTACGATGTCGCACTTCAGTATCATCCATGCAAGGCAAATATGGTGGCAGATGCTCTAAGTAGGAGATACAACGCATTTATTTTGATAACTTAGAAGCACATATTAGAAGATCTTTGAGAGATATGCATCGATGTAGTGTTACCTCAAGGAGCGGGAGTACTAGGCAGAGCAACAAAGACCAACATGATTATTATTACCACTGCCTATTCCTGAGTGAAAGTGGGAACACATGATAATTGACTTTGTGACCGGTTTACCTAGATCCCTACTTGACGTGATACAGTTTGGGTAATAGTAGATTGACTCACAAAAGTGGCACATTTTCTTCTTTTCCGAGTAGGAAAGTCAATAGAGCAGTTATCAGTGATGTATATGAGGCAGATAGTAAGGCAGTATGGAGTTCCAGCAAGTATAGTGTCAGATCGTGATACTCACTTTATATCTCACTTCTGGCAAAGCTTGCAAGAGCACCTGGGTACCAAGTTGAGATTCAGTACCGCATATCATCCCCAGACAGATGGGCAATTAGAAAGGATAATCCAGACTTTAGAAGATATGTTGCGGGCTTGTACCCTAGACTTTAGTGGGTCTTGGGAAGATCATCTTTATTTAGTAGAATTCTCGTACAACAACAGTTATCAGGCCAACATACAGATGGCTCATTTTGAAAGATGTTAGAGCCTGAGATAATCACTCAGATGATCGAAATAGTTAAGAAGACCAGGAAGCGGCTTCGGTTTACACAAGATCGTCATCGTCATTAGGCAGATCAACATCATAGGCCGTTAGAGTTTTCTGTCGACGGCAACGTATTTTTGTGGATTTTGCCTACTCATGGAGTAATTAGATTCGGGGTTCGTGGGAAGCTTAGTCCGCAATACGTAGGACCGTTTAATATTCTCGAGAGGGTAGGGGATGTTACTTATCGTCTTATCCTTCCGCCTTCGTTTGGTAAAGTGCATGATGTATTTCATGTGTCTTAGTTACGTAGATGTGTCCCAAATCTGAGTCATGTCCTCGATCATTCTGTCTTAGTCATTGGTACCGACTTTACTTATGAGGAATAGTCCGTATCCATTTTGGATCAAAGAGAGAAGGTATTCAAGAACCAGACTATCCGTTGTGTTGCTTGGGGACACCACTCCTTGGAGAGTCGACATGGGGGCACGAGAATGATATTTAATCTCGGTACCCGCACCTATTCGACTCATGATGTATATTTTCTTCGTATGCCTTCACATATTTATTTTGTGATCGGCAAGCACTCATGTGAGATAATGTTACTTTGCTTCATGATAAGTGTTGTAATACTTGCTTATTTATATGTGTAGATTGCTTGTAATTAGTTGTTGCTTGTCTTGATATCTCTAGCTAGCCTTGAGTTTGAATTCCGAGAATAGAATTTTTTAAGGTGGATAGATATATCACTCCTTGTTCTCGATATTTGGATTTTGAGCGTATTTAATTTTCTTGCTAGCATAGTTGTATGTTATAGAGGGACTAGGCCCATTCTTTGGTTTACTCGGCTCTTATTTTATTTGTTTCGTTTGGTTTGATCATGAGTTGGACCCTTGGTCCAAATCTCAAACCCTCTATATATAACCCAACTTCTCTCTCTCTCTCTCTCTCTCTCTCTCTCTCTCTCTCTCTCTCTCTTCTCATTATTCTTCTTTCATTCTCTCTCTTAGGTTTTCTCACTCTATCCATAGGCAAGTATATCTTGCATGAGGAATGAAGAAACCCTCTATTTTATTGTTCTATTATGTTTATTATGTGTTTTTCCATACATTTAGAACTTAGTATTTTCGATTTTGATGGATAGATTAGTGTAGATCTAGAATTTTAGTTTAGAAGCATTTTCAAGTGTTCTTGAGTTTTCATGAGATTTTATCTCTTAAACTTTATATTTTTAAAAACTTGTTGTTCTATGTTGATGAGCACTTGATTTTGAGTAGTTCAGAACTTTACTTCACTGGATTTGGGCATCACTTGAGGTTTCTATGGAAGAAATATTTTTTTTTTGTTTTCGAGCTTTTGGCCATGGCCGAAAGCTGCTGTTGGATGAGACGAAGGAGTGCTATACGACATACTGTGCTATGCAGCCTGGACTTCTCATCTCAAGTCAGCATGCGGCCAACCTTGTTGGACGCATGACTGAATCTGCTCATGCGTCCCTTGACCAAATACATGAACTTGGATTAATGAAACTTCACAACTTGAAGAAATTTCTCTAAGTCCCAAATTTTTTTGTAAACCTCCAGAATTTTTCAGAAATTAAAAATTAATTTTTGGGATTTTTCAGAGATATTTATCTAATTAAAATAAATATTTTTTGGTATAATAATTTTATTATTTTATTAAATATTAAAATATTATGAAAATAATATTTTTGGGTGTAAAATAATTAATTAGACATACTATAATTTTCTGGAAATTATTGGACCCTAGAACTATTTTTTTAAAGACCCAAAAACTTATTTTTTTAAATAAACCTAATTGAACCATCATGAACCAAACCGGTTTAATTCTGAACCAACCCAAACCGGCCCAATTGAACCGGACCCAAACCCTATCGGATCGGGTCAGATTCGAACCCAAAATCTAACCTGACCCGAACCCATTCTCCATTGCTACAGTAACCCTAAAACCCCGCACCCGATCACCTCCCCCGCCCCCGCGGCCGTTACGACTCTACCGCCCAACGGCCGTCGCCTCTTCTCCTCCCCGCCTGCTTGCCTCCTGTAATCGGCCGACCCCATCCCTATTTAAAACCCCTCGATCGGCCACCGCTGTCACCACCATCATAAGCCACCTCCACCGACCTCAGTCCACAGCTACCCCGGTCTCCGGCACAACCACTTCTCCCCTCCGACGATACGCAGACGGACCCCGAGCCCCCGCCGCCAATCCACACCGCCGACATCCTTCGTGAACAGCCCCAGCAGCCGCAGCTCCGCCGCCGAAGAGCAGCAACCCACCGCCGTGCTTCGCCGCGTCAACCTGTCACCAACGTCAGCATCAAGGTACCTGTCTTCACGCTCGTGTAACTCCCTGTGCATTGATCTAATTTCTGTTCTGTCAAACCGTGCGCGTACCCTGCTTGACCCTTTCGAATCCCGTACAACTCATTTGGGGTATCGTGTCCTGTGTCGATCATAAACTGAGACACAAAATTAGGAAAATAACCCCCCAATTTTTGAAAATCAAAAATTATTCCGAACTCCCCAGTTCACGACCGTTTTGCGACCAACTGATAAATGTTTTCAAATTTGGCTTGAATAGTAATTTAGACCACCTAACCTAGTTTTAAAACCCTTTATTAGTTCAATTTATCGTGCTGTAATTTATAATTTATTCGATGGTAAAATTGGCCAAAAATTTGGTCTTTATAAAACCCTGATTTTCTCGGAACTGGGTGCGCTCCGCTAAACGAGGCGACTTGGTCATATACGAACTTAACCGAAAGGTGCGCACTGTCAATACGGACGTGTGAGATTTCGTAAAAGTTAATTTGGATGTGCGTGCATACCGAAATCAACGCGTATCCGTCAACAACGTCCCGTATCAGCCTGTTCTGAAACTCGTTATAACTTCGTGTGCGCTCGTCATTTCGAAACAAATCTTGCGCCATCGGACTCATTGCAATACGCTGGTCCTGTGACCCAAGTTTGGTTCGATTATGAGAACGTTGACAAAATCCCGTATCGTGGGCTCCACAGCTCCACTTGACGGGCGATTTTGTGATCAGCTCATCAGAATCCAGTTCTGGATATTTCATTAGGTTCATATCGTCGTTTTGGACTTGTAGACACTAAGTTTGACAAAATTGGAGAACATTGTCTCTGGCATATTTTTCGGTTCGAAGCTGGCCACATGTGGACCCCGCTTTGACCAAAAATTGTCACTTTTGCCCCTGTGTCCAAATTTGACTTATGGACAGGCAATTCTAACTAATTGATATCTTCTGAGCATGATGATAATGTTTATTTCAGCAACCGAAGGAATACTTGAAGATCCCGCTGATACCGGAGCGACTATTGGTATTCAAACCCCAAGTAAGTGTACCTTGCCATACTTGCAGTACTTGTTTTCTATTATTCTCTTGATTTATTTATATGATATAAATGTTCAACCTAGGACCGTGTGACATTGCTTAGCATCTGAATAATATTCGGGTGTCGACGCCGTACGCGGAGTCGTGTAACGTCACTAGAGATTGATATCGTGACCCTATATATATATATCTTCGTGCTCGAATTATCAAGTATGTCATACCATATGACACTTGACACTGTTCATGAGATAAAATCTTTCTGAGATATTCATGGTGATTTTGTATAGGTTACATGATTCGTGACATAGATTTCTATATACGTAGCTATCATTATGACTTGATGCATCAGTTAGAGGTCATGATCTTGCGTGACATGGACATGAGACGTCGTGGACATGAGACGTGTGATTACATTGGGTGGGGAGAGTATTACCATATTAAAGGCTGATTATATTATATATATGTAGTTTTATGGAGGTGCCTTAGACTCTGACACAGAGCTTTGGCACAAGTTCTGGCCCTTCGAGATAAATACTGCTATGGGTTTCTCCGACACAGAGCCTATGGTAGTTTCAGCCTGAATATGATTAATGTCCTCACTTGTATATCACATAGCTGGTTATATAGTTACCCTATTCATTTATTATTGTACTACATTTATTTGGCTTGAGTTATTCTTGTACCTTGCTATGTCCCCTGAGGATCTGGAATCCGGATTATGTCCCCAGGTTTAGCAGAGGAGATCTACCCCGAGGTGTACGGGATAGGAGCAGAAGTTGGAGTAGTACCATTACCAGAGGACGAGGTGATCGCCGAGGATTTCTTCTGAGTATCTGCTTATCTATATCAGTTATTTCTGTTATTTCCTGTTTATTGAACTGATGTATCAAACTCAATATCGGGTTGTTCCCTGAGACTTTTTATTGAGATTTGTTGGATATATTTAATCTTGATTATTCTGACATTTATTTTATGATTATCTGTTGTGGATGAGATTAGTAGCATAGAACCTTATTGTTGTATTACCGCTTAAGTTCACCCTGATGGGTCCATTAAATTGGATTTTCCCATCGGTGTGTGCTGCTAGCCATTATCACGTGTCTAGTCCCACGGTATTTTGGGACTGGGGTGTGACATAGTTTTTGTGGTGTCCCATGCAGGTCTACGACTAAATTGCTTCGGTTTCAACTAAGGGACCGAGCAAAGCTGCGAAAAATATAGGATGATTTATAGGATCTCATCCACTTGATTAAATCGTTCTTGATCTCTATATCAGATTCGAATTAAAATTCTTGACTTGCATCCTGCCTTGATTGCTCTGTGCGTCTCTTATAGTTTATTTTGGATGCAAAGTAATGAATCCACCAGCAAGCAACAAGACTCCCGCAGGATCACCACGAGGTGCTGTGGTAACCTACGAAGATGAAGTAACACCAGTGGGTGGAGGTCAATCAGCACAACCAAGAAATCAAGCAAATCAACATGCCTCGAGAATCCAGCAAGATGACATTCCACCATCGACGTAGTTTACTCCACCACTGCCCGTATTCCCACCAAGACAACCTTTGGACAAACAATAAATGTTTCAAATATTCTACGCGATGATGCAAGACCAACAAAAGGTTCATCAAAAAGCCCAGAAAAGTCAAGTGGAGAAGTTCTTTGACGGACTTAGCTCTGAGCTACAGAGGTTAATCAGCTCTATTGCAACTGCTTTAGACACGAATGTTCTTGCTGCAGCATGATCCATGGAGTGCATCACTAGGAGAGAGTCCAGTCAGAAGTGGCGGCACGCATTAGCACAAGACCGAGTACAGCAGAAAAGAGCTGCAAAGCGATCCCAGAGGAATCCACCACCGAGAGCAGCACCAAGAGCCTTATTCCTTCCTACTTGTCACTACTGTAGCAAGATAGGCCATATTGAGAGGGAGTGCAGACGCAAGTTGGGACTGTGCTTGATTTGCAGATCCAACCAACATTTAGCCAGAGATTGCATGAAGCATCGAGGAGAAACACCGATGGTTAACCGAGAAGCCTTACCAGCACCGGGAGGATATCAGCCGAGGCCACCTTTGGGAACCCAGGCAGCACTTTTTTAGCAAGTTTAGCAACAGCAGAGGGCACCACCGTAAGGACGCGGACAAGTTTTTACGATGACCATGGAGGACGCACAGACTCGTGGAGTAGCAAATGCGCGTAAGATTTAAGTTATTCATAGATATCTATTCCTAATATTGCTTTAGCACGTGCCTATTAGTTTATTTCCTTAGTCTTAACCTAGTGTTTTGAACTTGTTAATAATTGATAACCTAGTTTTTCTAAGCTGTAGTTTTCTTTGCTCTAGCCATATTTCCTTCACTCTTGAATTACCTAACTTTCATTGTCTAGGGAAATACTTTATTCTTTCCCTAGGTGTTTTGCTTAACCCTCGATTTCTCTTTGATCATGATTCCTGGATTGTGTCATGTCATGCCCCAGTCCCAAAATACGTAAGATTAGGAACACGTAAGCATGCCAGCCGTATGTATATGGCAACTCTAATATATGGATACCATAATACACACGTACGCTGTAATATGAATATAAACTCACATATGGTATATATAGTATCAAAAATCACAGATATACTAATCTCATCCACACAATAAGTCATAGAAAAAAATAACTAGACTAGAATAATGAGTCTGAATAATCCAAAATAATAGTCGGGTGGAGACAAATCCACTACCAATGACTATATCAATACTAAAATAAGGGAGAAGGATAAATCTCCAATATAAATGAGATGATGATATAAGGGTATCAGCGAAGCGATCCATCGCTAGAGATAATCAAAGATGCCCCGAAGGTAAGACCTCCTCGGAAGAGATAAGTAGTAAGTCCTGATCCGTGCTCCTGCGAATAGTCATAAACATATACACCTGGAAAGGGACCAGGTCCTCAGAGGGACGTAACAAGATACATAGAAGCATGCCAATTTGAATACAGTAAACATGCAATATAGTCAAAAAATATATAAGTACGCTGTACAAGACAATCTATATAAAATGCATAATAAGGATAACTTTTCGACGTATGGGCATGGGTAGGCTACTCTATCTAATCTCACAACTCACACACACGTCAGGAACATCATCAGCCGACATACCGCGGGGGTAGCGACCATCGTGACACCATCAACCGACATACCGCGGGGGTAGCGACCATCGGACACGACTACCATAGTGCGTGCAAGTTACTACGGTTTACCAGAGTGGTTATAGCCCATACGCCTACTGATTGTCCTCCCCTCCCATGATACTATGTGTCAAGTGTATGTCAACACACACACACACATATACACACACACACACACACACACACACACACACACACACACACACACACACACACACACACACACACATATATATATATATACTTATGACTGAAAGAAAATACACATACAATGAATATATAGAAATATAATAAGCATGCAAAGTACTGTAAGCAATTTGGCAAGGTATCTTGCTTGGCAAGAGAGCTGCAAAGTGTAACGTCCAGGAGTCAGGCACATAGGATCAGAAACTATGGCCTCCGAATGAACGTTTTCGGATGCTGAAATAAACATCACCAATATTTCCAGAATAAGCGAGATAGCTAGAAAATACTACCCTTTCGTCCAATTTGGACACAGGGGCAAAACAGTAATTTTGGGTCAAAGCAGATTAACATGTGGACCATTTTGCACCGAAAAGCGTGCCAGGGATAAAGGTCTTTAAAAGGGACAAATTATAGGCCAAACCAATTCTAAACATCAATACGAACTCAACGGTACATCCAATTTTGGATTCCGATGAGTCGAATACAAATTCGCCCAAAAAGTCAACGGTAGAGCCCACAAATAGGCGGCTTGGTCAATTGTCTTAGAATCGCGTGAAACTTGGGTCACAGGACCAGCGTGATACCACGAATCTAATGGCACAAGTTTTGTCGCGTTTTGACGAGCATACACTAAATGGTGCGATATTTTACAAATGTCGTGATATGGGGATTTTTCGTGGATACGGTGTGATTTCGACGCGCACACACGTTCAAATCAGTTTCCGTGAAAGCCCACACATCAGGACATACCATACGCGCCTTTCGGTATAATTGATATACGATCGGGCGGTCCCGTTTGGCGGGGCGCGCTCCGTATCACAAGTTTTTATTATTTTAAAAATAGGTTTTTCCAAATTTTAACCTAATTTAATTCTGCATATAACATCAAATAAAATAATATAATTGGCAGAAAATAATCTAGGTTAGGTGCTCTTCATATTGCAAAAGGAATTTCTTAGTTCGAATCTTTGTGGTGGGAGATACGAGTCTGTAAACATTGATGGTTCCAATAGTTTTTCTGAGAATAAAAGTGGTCGTTTTTCTCCAACTTTGCCTCAGTTTTCGCCTAGGGTTACGCGCTGTTCGAAGTAAACTAATACACAGTATTGGAAGAGGGATAGGTCATGAATATACCGGTAAAGACGGGGTCGAGTTTGGTCGAGTGATGGTGCGGGAAATGAGGCGTGAACAGGGGTAAGTTGCTGCTCAAACTGCTGTCGCGGTGCGCGGTCACGCGGGTGTGCGGTCATGGCGGCAGTGCTTCTGCGGTGAATGGCGGCGGCGGCGTGTCGGTGGTATCGCAGGGTCGAGATGGAGATGAAGAGATTTAGGGTTAGGGTTTAGGGTTTACTCTCTCTCTCTCTCTCTCTCTCTATATATATATATATATATATATATATATATATATATATATATATATATATATATATATATATATATATGAGCGGCGGGAGAAACGCTGCACGCTGCTGCTGCGGGTGTACGGGCCACTAGATGCTGCTGATACTTTGCGGGTTTTGGGTCTTAGCTTAGCGGGTAGGTAACTAATGGGTTTGGGTTATAGTTTTTAATCTTTTTCCTTTTTCTTTTATTCCTTTTCCTTTTTCTATTCTATTTCTTTTTCTTATTCTACTCTTTTTCTATTCTTTTCTTTTCCTTTTCTATTTATTATTTAATTACATTATTATTATTATTATTATTATTATTATTATTACTATTATAACTATTACTTGATACTTATTATTATTATTATTATTTTATTTATTTATTTGCACATATATTTGAGGTGTATAAAAATACATTTGTACCCAAAATAAATTCTAAAAAAAAATCTATCCCTCTTCTGCAAATATTCCTAAAATAAAATAATAGGTTTTTGTACAACAATTCTAAATGATTAATTATCTAGGTAATTAAATCACTATGTATATATTATCTAAATAATTATAAAATAATATAAATAAATTCAATAATTAATTAAATAAATAAATATAATATTTAAAATATGGGGTTTTACATTCTACCAAACTTACAAAAATTTTATCCTCGAAATTGACACTAACCCATATTCATAATAAATCACTATAGCTATTATACTACATTACATCTAGCGGTATTTTCTAAAAGTCATGGTCTGTCATTCTAACACTTCCTTATTTATTGTCGATATACTATTCTATTTCTAACTTATCTACACTACCCAACTTACAAAAATTCTACTAGTAGTCAAATTTTCTTGAGTCTATTGTCTAGGTTGTTAGACGAATTTATTTATTAGGTCGAGAATCTTGGGACACCTGTCTGGAATCTCACAACCATGATTTTTTTTTGTAACCGTTAAGTATCGTAGTCTAATACTGCCATGCCACCTGACCAGTATGTCTGTAAATACTTCGACTACTCTACTATAACGGTGTAGCTGCAGCTGTCGCTACTTCGCCAGCGAATTATCGTAGTTGTCAGTTCATAACAAGTGCCTTCAACTATTTTCTAAGCTTAGTCTAAGTTTTTAGGGCAACAGTTATGGTCTTGACTAACTTTACAAAACTATTTGAAGTATGAACTATTTCAACAATCCCACTAATTTCTGTTAGACTAAGGGATGCTATTCATGTTTTAAAATAATAAGAGGATACATATATTGCTATAGTGCATATACATAAGGGTTATTATTATGTACTCATCTTTTAGTTATTAATCATTACTAACACATTTATGTTTTAACTGACAAAATAAGGGTGAGGTTGAGTTAATTCAAACAATTTATAATGGCATGAAAGGATATGACTATGATAGGAAGAGTTAAGCACGATATAAGGGATGGAGATTGAAGAGAAGATGAGCTACCCAAGGGGGCGAGATGGTGATAGGAGGAGAATACTACTATGGCTACTCGTGTCATCTATTAGCATCGCGGGTATGCCAACTGGGTAGAATATCAATATATCCTCATAAATGCTAAGCCACCATATATAATTCTACGTCTACTATGCACCTAAGATCTTGTGTCATAAAGGGGGTCATGAGTATGCAATGACAAATATAACTAAAGGTCGTACATGTATCTACGACTTCCTGTGCCTGCGCTCTCTTATTTGTCATCATGAGTGCTTGGCCCATGGGGTATATCTAGTACTATTCGTGTATCAAACTTATACTAAGCACGAACGTTCGTCTTTCCGAAATAGGGGAAGACGAAAAACAATAATAAAGAATTCAAGGAGGAGGTGTTATAATACAAGTACGGGATTAGAGAATTTGAAAGGGAGTTGCCAAGACAGTTATGGATTAAAATCTTATTTTGGTAAATTCCTATTCGCATGTTCAAATCAGAATAGTTATGTACCTGACATGATATGCTCTGACCACTCTAGAGGGCAAGTATATTCGTCTAACAAGTTGAGTCAACTATATCTTAATCCATGTAATGTAGTGATACGAAGAGTGAACCAAGCGCACTACGGTTGATCAGACGATAATACACTGATTCTGATTTAGACAATGTATTAGTGTGGGCCCCAATAATACATATGTCATGAACAAGCTCGATACAAGAATAAGATTGCAAAACTAGGCTATAATAGCAGCATAAGTCGAGGTAGTAAAAATATAAGTATGCTTGATTATGATAGAGGAAGGTACAAAATAATTTAAGTTCACCAAGAAGATCGGTGTTGTGCCTCTACAGTTGCCATACTAATTCCTTGTCTAAGTCTAAAGTCAACCAAATGGGTGTATGGGCCTCTAAGTTCTATAGTCTAGATAAACACTAAAGTTCTATAGTCTAGATAAACACTATCTTCTTATGCAAGCCTATAGTTGGTGTCATTTATTTATATTTTATTAATTGGTCAGAAGGACTATGTGATACTAGGTTGTGAGGCATACTACCAAACTTACAAAAATTTAACTAATAGTGTTATTGAATACTAGAGTGTATATACCTTGTACAAGGCATATTCCTAACCCCTATCAAGCACGAAGAAAAGATTGACGTTGAGAAGGGATCAAGCAAGATGCAATATAAGTAATCAAATAAGAATGCGGAACAAAATCAAGGAAGGTGATAATTAAGTGGATGAGATCCTATATTCTAATTCTATGCGCAGGCTTGCTCGGTACAGTAACATAACCGAGACAATATGCTCTCGATCTGCATGGGCCACCACAAAAATATGTCACGCTCCAGTCCCAAAATACGTAGGACTAGGAACACGTAAGCATGCCAGCCGTATGTATATGGCAACTCCAATATATGGAAACCATAATACACACGTACGTTGTAATATGAATATAAACTCATATGTGGTATATATAGTGTCACAAGTCACAGATATACTAATCTCATCCACACAACAAGTCATAAAAAAGAAATAACTAGACTAGAATAATGAGTCTGAATAATCCAAAATAATAGTCGGGTGGAGACAAATCCACTACCAATGACTATATCAATACTAAAATGAGGGAGAAGGGTAAATATCCAATATAAATGAGATGATGATATAAGGGTATCAGCGAAGCGATCCATCGCTAGAGATAATCAAATATGCTTCGAAGATAAGACCTCCTCGGAAGAGATAAGTAGTAAGTCCTGATCTGTGCTCCTGCGAATAGTCATGAACATCTACACCTAGAAAGGGACCAGGTCCTCAGAGGGACGTAACAAGATTCATAGAAGCATGCCAATTTGAATACAGTAAATATGCAATATAGTCAGAAAATATATAAGTACGCTATACAAGACAATCTATATGAAATGCATAATGAGGACAACTTTTCGACGTATGGGCATGGTAGGCTACTCTATCTAATCTCACAACTCACACACACGTCAGGAACATCATCAGCCGATATACCACGGGGGTAGCGACTATCGTGACACCATCAGCCGATATACCGCGGGGGTAGCGACCATCGGACACGACTACCATAGTGCGTGCTAGTTACTACGGTTTACCAGAGTGGTTATAGCCCATACGCCTACTGATTGTCCTCCCCTCCCATGATACTATGTGTCAAGTGTGTGTCAACATATATATATGTATATATATATATATATATATATATATATATATATATATATATATATATATATATATATATATATATATACTTATGAACGAAAGAAAATACACATGCAATGAATATACCAAAATATAATAAGCATGCAAAGTACTGTAAGCAATTTGGCAAGGTATCTTGCCTGGCAAGAGAGCTGCAAAGTGTAACGTCCAGGAGTCAGGTACACAGGATCAGAAACTACGACCTCTGTCACTACCACATTTTAGGAAAAAGGGTATTTTAGTAATTTTCTATTTAAATAAATATTGTGCATGGTAAATAATTTTTGTTGTATTATTTAATTGTTGTTGGATATTATTTAATTATTTTGGACTTATTTTAGTGGACCCAACTAGTGTAGTTTGGACCCATGGACCAACATGAATTAAATAGTTAGACTTGGCCCATTTAGAAAGCCCATGGTTAAGGAGATGGATTAAATTAATTAAGTGATTAGACTAGAAGCTTCCTTCCTTAATTATTTCTTCATGAGAGGCCCCAAGGGGTACATTGGACATTTTACAATTGCTTGGAGAAGGGGGCATGGCCGGCCTATATTAGAGGGGGGAAAATTTCTCTCTCCTCTCATTCTCATTCCAAATTTAGATCTAGAATTTCCCACTCCCAAATTCCCTCCATTCCCATTCCAATTCTCCACCAAATTCATTCCAAATTCTTCCCAATTCACCATTAGAAAGTTGAGAAGCAAGGATCTAGAAGGAGGAAGTAAGGATCTACAAAGAGGAGCAAGGATCTACAATTTGGAAGCAAGTTCATCTCAATTGGAGATTTCATTGAAAATCCATCTCCCAATAGGTATAATTCAGTTTTTTCCATTAAAATAGCTTCTAAATCTGAGATTTAATCATATAAAATCAACCTATATGTATGTACTACCCATAGGACTTTGTTTTGTGTTCATAGGAGACCCATGGAGAAAGTTATGGTACTTTTTGTGTCAATTTTGTTGGAATTCTGAATTTACATTTTGTTGTGTGTGTCAATTGATCCTATAGATCAATTGGGTATGTGCTTATATTTGGGGCTTGTGTCGTGTCCATATTTGGGTACATGTGGTTCGTATCCCAACTATTTGGTGATACGTGTCATTTTGGGGGCTTCCTCCGACACGGGACTTTGTACATGTCGTATTTTGACACGGACACATAGATCTACTTTTGACACTTTGATTTATTCATAAATATTATTTGTGACTTGTTTGTGTCCTTCGGGGTACAATTGGTTGTGTGTTGGACTCGTGTCACATGCGTATCCTAGATCTAGTGGGATACGGTATGATACTCTCCAATTTGGTGTGTTTATATGTAGATTTAATTATTTATACTTTAAATTCTTCATTTATAATTAGTAAATATATATAGATATTATATATTTATTTTAGTGTATTTATTATGGTATTTATTGTAGCATAGATCTATATATTTCTATGTGTTCTAATGTGGTGTATAAATATATGTATGTAGCTTTCTTGCATGCAAATATATATGTACTTATGTTAATAACATAAATTATACATAAAGGTTTTGTAAAATATATTTATGTGTAATTATATTATTTATAATTATTATATAATTATTTGTATATTAATGAATGTATTTTTATGTGTGCTTCTAGCCATGTAAAATATGTACATTAATATGTGCATTGTGTTTAGTAATTATTAATATTTAAATGTGTAAGTTTATGTGTATATAAATATAAGTGTATATATTTATATTAATTGTTTTATATATATAGATATTGTTTTATATATTTATGTTTATATATATATATATATATATATATATATATATTTATATATATATATACTTTACTTTTGGTAACAGTGGGTTTAATGACAGTTGAAAACTGTCATTATTCGGTCGGATACAGCAGCCGCTGTAGCTTTGGGCATTTAATGACAGTTCTGTCATTAAATGCAGCGGCGGAAAAATGCAGCAATTTTTTGTGACAGTTTTCTGCGACAGTTTAACTGTCAGCAATCCGAGGCAGCAGTGGTTTATTATTCGGCTTTTCTGTGACAGTTCTTCTGTGACAGTCAGACTGTCACTATAAGTCTATTTTATATATTTGTATTTCAGTTCACTGTTTCAGTGATAAATTGGCAGATTTAAATTATATTTTATATATTATAATTGTATATATATATGTATATATATGTGCTTTTGTGTAGTATAATACTAGTAGTGATATATTATTTTATTTGTATAAATATTGGTTTGTATATACATTATATTAGAGTGTATTATATTGTATTATTAGTATACTTTGTGTGGGTACCAATTGGGATCAAGACCTTGATTCCTAATTGTGTATTTTATTCTATATTATTTATATAGTTGTCTTGTGAGGTTGACCTTGGTTTGACCATGTTTGACTTTAGTTGACTTTAGAGTTGACCATAGTTGACTTTTAACTTAGAATTGATTTATTGACCTAGAAGTTGACTAGTTTGACTTGTTCTCTTTCCGGGACCTTGTATTAATGTGGTATTCCATATCTAGGTCTTCGAGGCACCGAGTCAGACATCTGTGAGACTTTTCATTGGACTTCAGGCGAGTACATTCTCTGATAGTTTCTCATTTATGATATCCTCTATGTTCGTTGTATCTAGTGTAGATATACATGTTTCTCTTGACACTATGGTTACACGGATTGGTATATCCGGATCTCGTCATGAGATGTTATTCCTTGGTATATGGTGTATATGGTGCAAGTATTGTTTCATTGGTTATCTTGTACATGTACAGACACTGATTTTCGGGAGGAGTCGCTCTCTTCTTGGGGAATCTAGTGCCGTAGCATACCGTGGTTGGATCTATTATACCAGTTGGGGGTGGGGAGTATTAGTATAGATATGTGATCAAATCCCTATTGAATAAAGTATTGGTAAGCGAATAGTGTTGATCATGCACCGCACGTATGATTAGCCAGGCCGCATTGTATCTTGCCCAAGCCGATCACATGTTAAGCTAGTACTCACACACTTAGTCATTAGTATTATTGTTTCATTGGCATATTGTTCATTATTGTATTTCTTTCCAGTATTTCCTTATTGTCTATATATCTCTTGTATCTATTGTACATCTTGTTTATCCACAACTATTTACTGTTACATAGTTTTTATCATGGATTAGAACTGCTGTTAGAGATGTACTCAGCTTCTTTCCTGACTGGATATATTTTTTCAGATGACACTAAGGAGTACCTTACCTATTATGGACCCCAGGACGTTGTGGGTTTAGATTCGGAGACCCTGGCTCAAGAGGGACTTATCCCAACTGAGACAGTTGACCCTGGAGTGGTAGCTTTGTAGTATGATAGTATTCTTTTGTACTGGATTTGTCTCCAGCTTATTTGTTACTCTTCAGACTCATTGATGTATTATTTTAAACTCATGAGTTGTATGATGACTATTCTATTCTTATCTGATTCGTGCTCATTCTATCTTAGTTCTGTGATTGAGTATTCTATCATTATTGGTGGTTCATTACTTTAGATAGACTATCTAGACAGCGTTCTACCGCCGATTCTGCGGCGTAGGCTGGGCGTTGTTTCCGACTAGTATCCTTACATCGGGTACGGGTCGTGACAACCTCAGAATGAACGTCTCCGGATGCTAAAATAAATATCACCAACGTTCCCAGAATAAGCGAGATAACTAAAAAACACTACCCTTTCTTCCAATTTGGACACAGGGACAAAACGATAATTTTGGGTCAAAGCGGGTCCACACGTGGGCCACTTTGCACCGAAAAGTATGCCAGAGGTAAAGGTCTCTAAAAGGGATAAATTATAGGTCAAACCAATTTTAAACATCAATACGAACTCAACGGTACGTCCAATTTTGGATTCCGGTGAGCCGAACACAAATTCGCCCAAAAAGTCAACCGTGGGGCCCGCAAATAGGCAGCTTGGTCAATTATCTCAGAATTATATGAAATTTGGGTCACAAGACCAGCGTGATACCGCGAATCCAATGGTGCAAGTTTTATCACGTTCTGACGAGCGTACACTAAATGGTGCAGAGTTTTGCAAAGGTCGCGATACGGAGATTTTTTGCGGATACGGTGTGATTCCGATGCGCACACACGTCCAAATCAGTTTTTGCGAAAGCCCACATCTCAGGACATACCATACGCACCTTTTGGTGCAATTGGTATGCGACAGGGCGGTCCCGTTTGGCGGGGCGTGCTCAGTATCACAAGTTTTTATTATTTTAAAAACATGTTTTTTTGGATTTTCAACCTAATTTAATTCTACATATAACACCAAATAAAATAATATAATTGGCAGAAAATAATCTAGGTTAGGTGGTCTTCATATTACAAAAAGAATTTCTTAGTTCGGATCTCTGTGGTGGGAGATACAAGTCCGTAAACATTGATGGTTCCAACAGTTTTTCTGAGAATAAAAGTGGTCGTTTTTCTCCAACTTTGTCTCAGTTTTTGCCTAGTGTTACGCGCTGTTCGAAGTAAACTAATACACAATATTGGAAGAGGGATAGGTCGTGAACATACCGGTGAAGACGGGGTCGAGTTTGGTCGAGCGATGGCGCGGGAAACTAGGCATGAACATGGGTAAGTTGCTGTTCAAACTGCCGTCGCGGTGCGCGGTCACGCTGGTGTGCGGTCGTGGCGGCGGTGCTTCTGCAGTGAACGGCGGCGGCGACGTGTCGGTGGTGTCGTAGGGTCGAGATGGAGATGAAGAGATTTAGGGTTAGGGTTTAGGGTTTACTCTCTCTCTCTCTCTCTCTCTATATATATATATATATATATATATATATATATATATATATATATATATATATATATATATATATATATGAGCGGCGGGGGAAACGCTGCGCGCTGTTGCTGCGGGTGTGCGGGCCGCTAGCTGCTGCTGATGTTTTGTGGGTTTTGGTCTTAGCTTAGCGGGTAGGTAACTAATGGGTTTGGGTTATAGTTTTTAATCTTTTTCTTTTTCCTTTTTCCTTTTTCTTTCTTTTTCTTTTATTCCTTTTCCTTTTATTATTCTATTTCTTTTTCTTATTCTACTCTTTTTCTATTCTTTTCTTTCCCTTTTTATTTCTTATTTAATTACATTATTATTATTATTACTAATAATAATAATAATATCATCATTATTATTATTATTATTATTATTATTATTACTATTATAACTATTACTTGATACTTATTATTATTATTATTATGCTATTTATTTATTTGCACATATATTTGAGGTGTATAAAAATACATTTGTACCCCAAATAAATTCTAAAAAAATCTATCCCTCTTCTTCAAATATTCCTAAAATAAAATAATAGATTTTTTTACAACAATTCTAAATGATTAATTATCTAGGTAATTAAATTACTACGTATTTATTATCTAAATAATTATGAAATAATATAAATAAATTCAATAATTAATTAATTAAATAAATACAATATTTAAAAAATAGGGTTTTACATGTCATGCTTCGAACATTTTGCAACCGTGTCATCTCTTCAGACCGGTTATGTTTTGTTCTTTTTGATTGCGAGGACGCAATCCTCTTAAGGGGGGTAGATTGTAAACTCCCAGATTTTTCAGAAATTAAAAATATATTTTGGGGATTTTCTGAGATTTTTAACTAATTAAATTAAATCTTTTCTGGTATTAAATAATTTTGTAATTTTACTAAATGTTAAAATATTATGAAAATAATATTTTTAGGTGTAAAATAATTAATTAGACATACTACAATTTTTCTGGAATTTATTGGACCCCATAACTATTTTTTAAAAGACCCCAAAACTTATTTTTTTAAATAAACCTAATTGAACAATCATGAACCAAACCGGTTCAATTCTGAACCAACCCAAACCGGCCCAATTAAACCGGACCCAAACCCTATCGGATCGGGTCGAATTCGAACCCAAATCCCGACCCGACCCGAACCCATTCCCCATTGCTACAGTAACCCTAAAATCCCGCACCCGATCGCCTCCTCCTCTGCCGTTACTCCCCCTCCGCCGGCGGTTACGCCTCCCCCGCCCCCGCGGCCGTTTCGACTCCACCGCCCAACGACCGTCACCTCTTCTCCTCCCCGCCTGCTTGCCTCCTGTAATCGGCTGGCCCCGTCCCTATTTAAAACCCCTCGATCTGCCACCGCTGTCACCACCATCACCAGCCACCTCCACCGACCTCAGCCCACAACCACCCCGGTCTCCGCCACAGCCACTTCTCCCCTCCGACGACACGCCGATGGACCCCGAGCCCCCGCCGCCAATCCACACCGCCGATATCCTCTGTGAACAGCCCCAGCAGCTGCAGCTCCGCCGCCGACGAGCAGCAACCCGCCGCCATGCTTCGCCGCGTCAACCTGTCACCAACGTCAGCATCAAGGTACCTGTCTTCACGCTCGTGTAACTCCCTGTGCATTGATCCAATTTCTGTTCTGTCGAACCATGCGCATACCCTGCGTGACCCTCTCGAACCCCGTAAAACTCGTTCGGGGTATCGTGTTCTGTGTCGATCGTAAACTGCGACGCAAAATCAGGAAAATAAACCCCCAATTTTTGAAAATCAGAAATTATCCCGAACTCCCCAGTTCACTACCGTTTTGCGACCAACCTAATAAATGTTTTCAAATTTGGCTTAAACAGTAATTTAGACCACCTAACCTAGTTTTAAAATCCTTTATTAGTTCAATTTATCGTGCTGTAATTTGTAATTTATTCGAGGGTAAAATTGGCCAAAAATTTGGTCTTTATAAAACCCTGATTTTCTTAGAATTGGGTGCGCCCCACTAAACGAGGCGACTTGGTCATGTGCGAACTTAACCGAAAGGTGCGCATTGTCAATACGGACATATAGGATTTTACGCAAGTTGATTTGAATGTGCGTGCACACCGGAATCAACGCGTATCCGTCGACAACGTCCCGTATCGGCCATATTTTGAAACTCGTTATAACTTCGTGTGTGCTCGTTATTTTGAAACAAAACTTGCGCCATCGGAATCGTTGCAA
This sequence comes from Iris macrosiphon, assembly GCA_036927795.1. Taxonomy (NCBI): domain Eukaryota; kingdom Viridiplantae; phylum Streptophyta; class Magnoliopsida; order Asparagales; family Iridaceae; genus Iris; species Iris macrosiphon. The sequence goes on along the minus strand of JAYESA010000002.1, from coordinate 71,995,444 downwards.
TACGCTGGTCCTATGACCCAAGTTTGGTTCGATTCTGAGAACGTTGACAAAATCCCGTATCATGGGACCCACGACTCCACTTGACGGACGATTTTGTGATCGGCTCATCGGAATTCAGTTCTGGACATTCCGTTGGGTTTGTATCATTATTCTGGACTTGTAGACACTAAGTTTGACAAAATTGAAGAACATTGTCTCCGACATATTTTTCGGTGCGAAGCTGGCCATATGTGGACCCCGCTTTGACCAGAAACTGTTACTTTTGCCCCTGTGTCCAAATTTGACTTATGGACAGGCAATTTTAGCTATTTGATATCTTCTGAGCATGATGGTAATATTTATTTCAGCAACCGGAGGAATACTTGAAGATCCCGCTGATACCGGAGCGACTATTGGTATTCAAACCCCAGGCAAGTGTACCTTGCCATACTTGTAGAACTTGTTTCCTATTATTTTCTTGATTTATTTATATGATATAAATATTCAACCTAAGACCGTGTGACATTGCTTAGCATCCGAATAACATTCGGGTGTCGACGCCGTACGCGAAGTCGTGTAATGTCACTAGAGATTGATATCGCGACCCTATATATATCTTCGTGCTTGCATTATCAAGTACGTCATACCATAGGACACTTGACACTGTTCATGAGACAAAATCTTTCTGAGATATTCATGGTGATTTTGTATAGGTTACATGATTCGTGACATAGATTTCTATATGCGTAGCTATCATTATGACTCGATGCATCAGTTAGAGGTCATGATCTTGCGTGACATGGACATGAGACATCGTGGACATGAGACATGTGATTATATTGGGTGGAAAGAGTATTACCATACTAAAGGCTGATTATATTATATATATGTAGTTTTATGGAGGTGCCTTAGACTCTGATACAGAGCTTTGGCACAAGTTCTGGCCCTTCGAGATAAATGCTGCTATGGGTTTCTCCGACACAGAGCCTATGGTAGTTTCAGCCTGAGTATGATTAATGCTCTCGCTTGTATATCACATAGCTGGTTATATAGTTTACCCTATTCATTTATTATTGTACTTTATTTATTTGGCTTGAGTTATTCTTGTACCTTGCTATGTCCCCTGAGGACCTGAAATCCGGATTATGTCCCCAGGTTTAACAGAGGAGATCTACCCCGAGGTGTACGTGACAGGAGCAGAAGTTGGAGTAGTACCATTACTAGAGGACGAGGTGATCGTCGAGAATTTCTCCTTAGTATCTGCTTATCTATACTCAGTTATTTCTGTTTTTTCCTGTTTATTGAACTGATGTATCAAACTCAATATCGGGTTATTCCCCGAGACTTTTTATTGAGATTTGTTGGATATATTTGATCTTGATTATTCTGACATTTATTTTGTGATTATCTGTTGTGGATGAGATTAGTAGCATAGACCCTTATTGTTGTATTACAGCTTAAGTGCACCCTGATGGGTACATTAAATTGGGTTTGCCCATCGGTGTGTGCTGTTGGCCATTGTCACGTGTCTAGTCCCACGGTATTTTGGGACTGGGGCGTGACAAATTTCAAGCGGCCAAGTGTGTATACAGCCAAGAGGAGTATGCGACCTCGTCGACCATGCGGCCAAGAGTTATGCGTCCCTCTTCTTCTGGACGCATAACTTCTCACCGACTTGGCATGACTTTGTATGATTTTGTCTTTTTTTGACACACTTTATTGCTTGTCATATCAGTCACATCTATCACTTTATGTCTCTTCTTCTAACTTGCATTTATTGATTGTCACATTATATATTTTTTGAAGTGTGGACTTTGCTTACCCATGCGTCCAAGCCAACTATGTGGCCTTGATCGCATGCGACCTTGACCCTGTCTCATGCGGCACCCTTCTTCATGCGACAGCTTGCCTATGCGCCTATTGTTCCTATACGATACCCTATATCTTGCACACTTAGACACTTACTTGATTTAATATTTTTAATTGATTGATTGATTGTGATGGTATGTGTTGAACTTAGAAATGACTTGTATGACCTAGATGTGACCATGTACTAAATTTGACTAAGTACCTGACATGAGCCCTGTAGATGTGGCTCTATATGCACTTACTTGCCAATTAAGATTACCTTCCTCCTTGATCATTTTATTATACGTTGGATAAAATAATGGACGTAGTTCAACTCGAGGGAGGGTCTGCAATTCCGGTCCTTGTTTGGTTTAAGGATTATGAGTCTAATTTTGAGGGATTCTCGTACTACTCTTATTCTCATCTATCGATATTAAAAGGTGACAAATTAATGTGACTAGTGATTGAATGTCCTGTCTTGAACAACTTGCTACGTGACAACTGGTCCATGATCTTGATTCTAGAACTTGTTCCTGCCCCTGACTTTTGTATCCGTACTGGTACACTTGAATGCACCAAGAGTGCTACTTAATAGATATAAATATAGTGAGCCATCGTGCCACATACTCTTGCTATCTGATATATGTAATTATTTCCATACACGGATCTGGTAATTGGCCAGTGACTTTAGTCGTGGCTAGGTAGTACTGATTGTTGTGTCACACTTGGGTGAATCCATATTTAACTTTCGAGTGACATATGAATTCGTATCAAGAGTGCCAGTACTTAAAGTACGACATATAAGAAGGAATATTCATATGACCACGGCATGAGATTCTAAATTACCTTAGGGTTAACTAGGCAACTAAATTTGTAGGACATTATGAGGAAACAATATCTCGAGATCGTGCAAGTGAACCACCCTAAATCAGCTGGGAGTAAAGGCTGGCCATCACGGATACTGTATATCATCCGCACTAGTGGAGTGCAGTATCTGACTTAATTATAAGACTGAGCCAGTATATTTTCTATAGAAAGCTTGAATCTGTTACTGATTAATAATTAGCTTAGTGCCCTTGGAAGGGACTGGTGCGTCATTTTACATATATACTTGCTCGTATATCATTGGTTCATCTAGCCCTGTTCGATTATGGCACGATATGAGGGTACTCATATATTGCATTACTAGGTAGCACAGAGATCACACATCAAGCTGTAATACATGATTGGCCGTCTAGTTTGCTTATATTATATGTCTAGCCAGAAAAGTGGGCTATCATGGTATGATAATTCGACCCATGTCCTTGTTTGGTTGTTGGGTTGCATCTCTATGTTAAGATAATCCATGGACCGAAGCTATGTTATTTCTTACATTATATCTTTACTTGCGTATTATGCCTTCTGTTGAGTGGAATTAGTGACACAAGTTGTTGTGGCATGATAGTTCAACTCATGTCCTTATTTGGTTGTTGGGTTGTGTTGTTGAGTTACGATAGGCTGTGGACTTAAAATATGACGAAAAATTATTTTAGCTTGACCATAATCAAGGGATGTATTCTATCTTGATGTGATAGGGTACTTCCTATCCTTGTTTGGATAAGGAGGGTCGTATCATATCATGGATGGGATATATGCCATTGATCATTGGCTCATGTATCTCATGTTGTAGAAATGGTTTTGTTTCTTCATTTTGTGCTTCCTTTGTGGTACTTGCTATTTGTGTTCTGACCCCACTGGTTTTGTATGGCCAGGTTTAGAGCCAGCACCTGAGGACCAAGCTTACTTATCCCTTACTGATGGCACGCACCTGAAGGATGGTTGTTGAGGGTTGCGAGTGGGCTTCTTGCTTCACTGCTCATCTTTTGTAAACTAGTTTATTTGGGCGTTTAGCCAACTGGCACCTGTTAGTCAGAGAATCTGGACACTAGTTCCTTACATGACTGTATTATATATTCAGACTGCAGCTAACTCACTGTCATGTATACTTTTGATTGTGTATCTGACATATCATTCTGTATCGCTGGATCTCTAGAACATTATGATGCGACATTTAGGACGCCTTACTGCTTGCTCTAAAATATTCTATGTTATTGATACTTGTTTTAATGGTTGAGATAATATAAGTTTTTGATCCTAGGAGACTTGATTGTAGTATACACCCCCTTGTCTCTAAACAACCTTAACACATTGCGAGTTGCTTAGGTATTCCGGAAGGTATGGTTGGCTGGGTCAATCCCTCGCTCTCTAGTATTCTGGTTCTGAGGCGTGACAAGGTTTTAGTTGTGGCCCATGTAGGTCCGGTTTTTCAGACTTATGGGGTGGCTTGATCATAGGATGTCTCAATCAAACATGCTTCTCCTTGAAATCATGAATATGTCTTCTCGAAACTCAGCTTGACTTCTGTACCATTGATTCCTCGATCCTTTCTTTTTCTATTTTTGATTTGTCTTGTGTCCTTTTCCTTAGGGCTTCTCCAGCATCGCTGGGTGGAGCACCAGTAATTTTAGTAGGACAAGGATCAGTTGGTCGACAGTGAGAGGCAATACTTGTACCTGGAGGGGTCAGGATAGAATTAGTAGAGGAGCACGAGGAGCAATATTTACCAGAAGTGCGAGTACCCATAGTGCTAGTAGCACTTGATACACCATCATTGCTAGAAATTATATGAGGGATGATAGCAACACAACAACATTAGTAGCTTCAGTAGCAAGAGCAGAATGTTATGTTAAATCAAGGATTATAGAAGGCCTTGGAAAGGAGTGTTAGAACCGACTCAGGGGCATCGGTGAGGTTCTGCTGACTCAACCCTAAGTATTTTGATGGTACAAAGGACGCCATTACCGCATTCGCATGGCTGCAGAGTATAGAGGTGATATTGACAGCGGCAAAGGTTCCAGCTGAGGAACAAATTTGAACAGGTCAACTCCAGGACCTTGCTAGAGATTGTGGGCCACTAAAGAAGTTGGATTAAGATAACCTATTTCATGGGACAACTTCATGGCCCATTTTAGGGTTATATATTTTGGAGTGGTAGCACAGTATGAGCTACAATATAGGTTTATCAACCTCAAGCAGTCTGGAAGGACGGTGGATGGCTACGTGGTAGAGTTTTGCAGGCTTAGAAGATTTTCTCCAACGGTGGTAGCAACAGAATCGTAAAGGGAAATGAGGTTTCAGTACGGACTTTATTTGGAGATTCAGCAACTTCTAGAGGGCCATAACTACCAGACTTTTAACGAAATATTAATCGCATCTAGGCAACATGAGCTGACGATGCAGAGGTTAGCTTCAAGGAAGAGAAGCCATAAGAGGAGGACCAGCACATCGGACGTCAGCACCATCTCCTGGCATTCGTATTCATGATACAACGCCAAAGAGGCCAGTGACATCGGCAAAAATAGTACCAGTTCGGGCGTATCAGCCGAGGAAGCAACAACAACAACATCAGCGATTCGGAGTCCCAGTCAGATGTACATATTGTGGCAAGAGAGGCCATACCAAAGATGTGTGTACGGAAGCACAAGGGCTGTGCCTACGATGTGGTAGTCCAGATCATCGGATTGTCAATTGTCTGATGATGTAGAGGATTGAAGGACTGGAACAGCGGTTAGCATTACCAGCACCAGGAGCAACTCAGTACAGAGGATCAGCAATAGCAATCAGGCCATTGGCTCAACGTCCATTGCCGACGCAAACTCAGATGTACAACTAACAGAGAAATTAGCAGTATGGGCAACAAGAAGCCAAAACTGTGTATTCAAGGAAGGCAGCAACAAGGAGCACAATAAGGAGCACAACAAGGCTAAGGGCAAGCTTTTACCGTATCTCTGGAGGAGGCCTTGGTATCAGGTGACGTGGTGGCAGGTAACATTCTCGTTACATCTTTTTCTATCATAGAATTATTTGATTCGGTAACATCCTATTTGTTTGTATGTGCACGATTTGTGACATGTATTGTATTAGAGTTTGAGGTATTACCAGAGAGGCTGAATATACTCACTGGTAATAGTCTCATAGGAGTCAATAGAGTATGTTTATCATGTCTAATCGTAGTGTGTGGACATTTATTACCTACAAGGTTGATCGAGTTCCCTATAGATAATTTTGACGTTATTTTAGGCATGGACTGGTTGAGAGACAGTCATGCAACGATAGATTGCCGTAGGGGTAGAGTATTATTTAACATCCCGGGAAAGAAAGAGTTTATCTTCAATAAAATGGTGAAGGACTAGTATGAAGATGACAATGCAGAAGTAACATGAGTTGAAGATCAATTTTCTAGAGTGATTGAAGAATTTTTTGACGTATTTCCGGAAGAGCTTCCAGGAATACCTCCAGTAAGAAAAGTGGAGTTATGCATAGAGTTAAAACCAGGAGAAGAACCAGTTTCCAACAAGGTCTATCAGATGTCACGAATGGAACTTAACAAGTTGTATCATCACATGGAGGAACAGAAGGCGAAGAAGTTTATTCGGACTAGTGCATCACCATGGGGAGCACCAACACTTCTACTAAAAAGAAGGATGGGTCAACACGGTTGTGTGTCAACTATAGGAAGTTGAATGCCTTAACAATGAAAAATAAGTATCCATTGCCTAGGATTGATGATTTGTTTGACCAATTGAATGAAGCAAAAGTATTTTCCAAGATAGACCTTCGATCAGGGTATTATCAAGTAAGGGTCCGGGAGTAAGATATACCAAAGACAGTATTTCGATCTCGATATGAGCATTACAGATTCTTAGTTATGCCATTCGGTTGACTAATGCTCCAGCAATATTTATGGATTTGATGAATCGTATCTTCATGCCATACCTAGATCAATTTTTAGTGGTATTCATAGACGATATTCTTGTCTACTCTGACAGTGAAGAAGAGCATGAAGAACATCTTCGGAAAGTATTACAAGTTTTGAGGGAGCATCAGTTGTATGCCAAAGTCAATAAGTGTGAATTCTGGTTAAATTATGTGTCATTCTTGGGGCATATCATCTCAGGAGTGGGAGTGACAGTGGACCCCAAGAAGGTTGAAGCAGTAGAGAATTGGCCAGTCTCGAAGACGGTAGAAGATATGGAAAGTTTTTTGGGATTAACAGGATATTATCAAAGGTTCGTGGAAGACTTTACATGGATTTCCATGCCAATGACTCTTCTAACCTGCAAGAAGGTAAAGTTATTTGGTCGGTTGAGTGCTAAGCAGCATTCGAGAAGTTGAAGGAGAATTTGATATCAGCACCGATCCTTACACTTCGAATAGGATCAGGAGGATTCACAGTTTATTATGATGCATCTGGGAAGTGATTGGGATGTGTATTGATGCAGCACAAAAAATTGATAGCTTATGCGTCTCGGCAGCTTTGAGATCATGAGAAGAATTATCCAACACATAATTTGGAATTAGCAGCAGTAGTATTTGCTCTCAAGTTATGGAGACATTACTTATATGGCGATCATGTGGAGATATTTATATATCACACGATTTTGAAGTACATATTCACCCAGAAGGATTTGAACATGAGGCAGATGAGTTGGATAAAATTGTTTGGTGATTACGATATAGCACTTTAGTATCATCTGTCATGCCCTGGTCTTTCGAAGGATCGACCATTCCCGCTATACGTGAATCACTGCGCCAACGCTCCCACAGGACGATTGTTTCTATCAAGAAGTGATGCCACGAGAGCACAAGCTTCATACGCGCAAGGCCATATTCCGAACATGCGGTAAAATAACTAAGCCACAGAGTCGCACAGATAGTCTCCAATGCAGCAAAAAATTGAACGATACGAGTAAATGACCGTTGGATAACTAGTTCACCAAGTCGATATAGCAAAAGCATAGAATAAACACAAGTATGATACATAAACAAGCTCTTTTATTGATAATCAAGAAATATTACAAGTGGTGCTAGGCCAAGGTTACAAGTCGCTCAAGCTCTCTCTCAAATAATAAAGGCGTGCCAAGCGGCTTACAACTTGGGATGATACATAGATGATGTTCCAATATATTATGTCTTGTATATGTGTCTCAGCTCTGGATGCAACACTCTAAGGCTTCAGAAAGAACTTCACGCCTTAGCACGCATGAAGGGATTCTTCGTACCGAACGAGGTTCTTTCGTACCCTGCAAGCAACCTAGTGAATTATCAGTATATGAATGCACTGGTGGGGAACAAATCCAAACACGTTCAATTAGTTCCGTGCACAAGCTATTTTTTTTAATTCTTGCCTAAGGATTAATTTTTATAGCAATAATGTAAATCCTAACTCGTGTGGCAGTACACCGTGCGATATAAGAGAAACACGACAAAACTTTCCATTCATCCTTCCCTGAACAAAGATAAAACCAAGTTAAACCGAGCACGAATATTTATAATAAAATCAAAGATCGCATAAGCAAGAATGAATACTACGGTGTGTTCTGACTGAGGCGTATGATGTTACTCGAATACCCATGTGAATGTTATACACAGATTACTCAGATATCTTATACTCAGATTGTATAGAGGTGTTATACTCATATTACACATATGTTTCAGATTTCTTATTCAATACAATAACTCGCATGTAGATTGTTGCAACCGAGCCAACTTAATCTATATGAAGGTCACTAGCATAGCCATTCAGGACTAGTCTCTTTCAGAACTAAGACTACAGTTGAGATAGATGGGTATACCAAGTGTATGATGACATACCTTGGGCCCTAACCCGATATTTGCGTCGCCCCAACCCGGTGGAGCATCCTATAGCAGTTTGGTCATGCAAATAACCTATGATTCCTTCTAGGTCGGCACGATCCCGATGCCCTGGTGGTCGTCCGAGGAATCCATATACCTCGTGCACGAGTTATCCGTGACCATTTATGATTCTTCTCTTTATCTTTATCTTTATCTTTTCTTTCTCTTTATCTTTTCTTTATCTGTGTAACGACGATGGTTGTAGATGCGGTAGGCCATTACTAGCTATAAGCTATCCCGAGCGATTCTTGGATTATCGACTAGGTTGATAGCGCTCCATACAGCGCGGGTAGCGAGCCCCGCTATACGTCCCCTATATACCCGTCTATAACCTATCTTCTTTTTAATCTTGCTTATCACTTCTTTATCTTTTCAATCTTGTATTATGCGGTTCCCGGTATGAAAAACTGCCCTGGCGAGCTTTTTCATGTTTTTATTACTTGGCTCAAAAATGACTATTTTGATAGTCGTTCCGCCTCAAGTGAGTGAACCTTAATTAAGTGAAGTGCATTGATTCGTGGGGTGACATTATAGCGAGCATTAAAATGAGAGAAACGAGTACTAGTTAGCACATAAAGCCGACAAGCATTGCCTAAGTATGAAACATAAGCATAATAAGAAACGTGCGACATGCTCTACTAGAAACATCATTCGTTATACTAGCATGGTCTAAGGGGCAGTGTGAGGAACCATATATAATCCAAGTTTCATGTCCATGTTCTACACAAGCAATACAAGATGGCATTATTCTCTTAGCTAGGTGCATTGTATTCTTTATTAGCATGCAAGGGTGATTCACCTAGCGACTAGCATGTATCATCCATATTTTATGGTATATAGGCTAAGAAAATACAGGTTTATCGTAGCCACCCACCTTAGCAATGATCTACCTCGGACGAGCGATACTCTAAGCGCGTCTTTGAAAGTCTAAGTTTGAACTCCTGAAGGCCCAAGTCTGAATCCTTTGTCTCAAGCAAGTCTTCTCCCAGAGCGAGGCGGGTCGGGTCGCCGCACTTGTGCCATTTGAATCGTCTATCCACATTGATGCATAATAGGTCGTTATATTATGCACCACTCAGAATAAGTCTCATCCACGAGACTTCCTAAGCGCAAACCATTTTATCGCACACTATCAATTCTAACTCAAGTATAATACTTCGTATCCTTAGACCCGTTTAAACACAACTTCCTACTCATTTTATTACTTCGTGTCGAATGCGTGATGGGTCCATTTTATTGAATGACTCTATCACTCAATTTGAGCTGTCTATAGTACACGAACGTCATATTCTCTGACTCGGTCTCTACTGTGCCTTAGCACAAAACTTATATCGCTTAACACGGGACATGATCTATTGTGTACGATGATCCTAGGTTGAGGCCAACTTATCCAAATCGTTATACTCATCCATGCGAATCGAACATATTCCCTTGCACTAGCATTCGAGATCAGCATATCGCGAGTCTGGATCGTACACATATTTAAAGCGTCCCCCAAACATATGCTTAGCGATAGCGAAGTTTTTGCACTCGAGTTCAACATATCACTGAGTCTTGGATTGTGCACACGTTCAAGGCATCCCTCAAATATATGCATTCAACTAAACTTAGTGGTAGAAAAATCGGACAAGCTACTCTCAAAAATCTCAAGGGTCCTAGTATATGGAGCACCATGATACCTCAAGCGAGGTCAATCAAAATCTAGTTATTTTTAATTCAACTCAAAACCAAGAATTTCACTTCTGTCAAGCATGATCTATCCAATTACCGACTAGCGTACAAGTCCCATCATCTATTCCATTCGTTTCAAATACAGCGTACACTTATCGTCCCAAGCCTAACTCTAAGTTGTTGTCCCAGAACTATGGCTTGCTCAAGCAATACTCTAAAGTTGGTCACACAAATTCTTTCACTCGGCATAGGATCGTCTGCCTAACCACTAGGTCGGCTCACAAAGTCATAGGCACATCACAAGTTTATGATTCACATCGTGCAAATTTATTGCACGATACTCGCCTCAATCTCTAAGGTCAAACCATTGTTCTTTCGTATGGGGTATTCTACCCAAGCTCATTTTACTCAGATTTCTAAACATCGAGCATAGATCATCCTACACATATCAACACGTTTGTTGCACAGGGTCTGAGTCCGTTTAGTAAAGCCGTTCCTAAGATACGATCATTCCACCGAATCCTCGATATATTTACGTCTCATATCAAACCAAACGACTCGCATAGTCTATCTCCTCGAATATATTTTTGATAGAATTCACATATCCAATCTTTTTTAAGTCTAGACCACCAAGTCACGATTATATTCTAAATCTTTGATCTCAATCAAAAACTCTAAGTCATCCAACACGATTCACGTATCCGTTCACGAAATCATTAAGCGTGTCTCACTTCATGTTCTGGACTAACTTATCTATAAAACTCTTTTGATTTACTTGTATCCTGAAACTCGTCTTATCGTGTCAAACCATAAGTCAAGATGATCCTTTAATTATCATGCTCCTGTCTCCAATAAGTTAAATCATCCATTTTGGACGTAAAATTACCACGCCAATGCTCCCACAGGATAATCGTCCTAATTCGAGCGTGTCGCATTGCAAGCAAGGAGTTGCGCTCGTAAAAGACAAGAACCTCAATATTATAGTTATCATCAAAATGATCAAGATACCTTATCATTATAATTTGTTTCATCCAAGTTATATATATTAACCCACCAAGTCAGGTTCATCTAATAACCGTTAATGTCGTAATCATAATTCGTCTAGCCAAAATCGTTCAACTTCAAAGTTACTATTCGATCAATTCATTATCTATCTCTAGCATTCCTCAAACAACCAACTAAGTCCAAATCCTCTAGCAGAAGTCTATTCATTTTTGATACATTCTATTTTATCGAGTTCGTCTGAATAATTATCGTATATGTTCCCGCGAGTTCGATCATCCCCGCTAGACGTGAAATCACCACGCCAACGCTCCCACGGGATAATCGTTCTCATTCGAGCCTCATGTCGAGTGTTATCTTTTCGAACTAGATTCAAGATCGTTCCTCCAAATCAAGATTAAGTCCTTTATCGCCTAACTCAATCATTGAACCATAAATTTGCTAACTTGCATCAATCCTTACTATCTTACAACTTATCGATATCGTATCAAGTCTTATTAAAATCCGAACTACAACATCTATAATCAAGCTAAATACTAGTGAGCGATATCCTACTCAATCCTAAATTTTCCATGCGCGCTGCTTTAATCGCGCTAACTCTGATCGCATATTCGATTATTCTATCTCAAACTTAAGTTTGAATTCGTTTGATTCTATTCGAAATCGTTCGTACGATTTACTAGCTTTCCTAAACCAAGATATTGATTTTAATACTCTAAATTTCTATCTGATATAAGCCTTATCATTTGATCAATGCATTCTAACTCGATCAAATAAAATCTCGGACGATTCCTTTGAATTCGCTTACTTACTAGGCATTATCTATACTAAGGTTTTACACACTCACGTCGTTTGCTGCTAGACTCATTTGCTATCATGAAATCCTCAATTTGCTCAAACAAATCAGGGTTCGAGCTATACTCTATGAATCATCAAATCGCTTATTCGTTCCTGAGTTATCGCATACACCACTCAGGAATCGAGTCACCTAAGTAAATTCTTAATCGTGTTTACATCAATCCACTCAACTCGTTTATTTGACCTTAAGAACGATCCTATGCATTGCCTCAATAATCTTAGTCTCGTATATACCTCTATCGATAATCATCCACACAAACTATATTTTTAAGATATAACTTATCGATACGAATAACTATCTGAACTATATCTTAAAACCCAAGCACGACTCTCTAGGTTCGCCTTAGCGATAATCTGGTAATGTTTCTATTGGTAGCCATTCTAAGTCTGACTTATTTTATCTGAACGATATCCCAATCGCTTGCAACTCACTAGCACCAAGGGTCTTGGCTTACGATACTCAACAAAACTTAGCCGAAAGGCTGTGTGCATAGCTATCCGTCCGAAAGATATTCTATCTCGCCCGCTAACCCACTTGGTAATTATTTATGGGTATTCAGGTTCGCACATAACTTGCAATCTCAATCTCAAGCAATACAATATGGGATTATTCTCTTAGCTAGGTGCGTTGTATTCTTTATTAGCATGCAAGGGTGATTCACCTAGCGACTAACATATATCTTCTATATTTTATGGTGTACAGGCTAAGCAAAGATAGGTTCATCGTAGCCACCCACCTTAGCGATTATTCGCCTCGGCCGAGCGATACTCCGAGCGCATCTTTGAAAGTCTAAGTTTGAACTCCTGAAAGGCCAAGTCTGAATTCTTTGCCTCAAGCGAGTCTTCTCGCAGAGCGAGGTGGGTTGGGTCATCGCACTTGTGCCGTTTGAATCGGCTATCCACATTAATACGTAACGGGTCGTTACATCATCCAAATATGGTGGCAGATGCTCTAAGTATGAGAGGCAGCATATTTATTTTGACAACTTAGAAGTACATATAGAAGATCTTCGAGAGATGGGCATCGAGGTAGTGTTACCTCAAGGAGTAGGAGTACTAGCTAGTCTTCAAATATAGTCAACTTTGGTAGAGAGGATCAAGGTAGCCCAAGTAGAATATTCTCAGATTCAGAAGCTTTGGACAGAATGTGATTCAGGTCTTAGGATGGAATTAAATATTTAGAAGAAGGAATTGCGTGCCAAGTGGAGATATCAGATAGGAAGTAATGATCGAGGTACACAGTTCTCAATATTCTATACATCCAGGAGACACGAAGATGTACCAGGATATAAAGAAGCATTTTTAGTGGAACAGAATGAAAAAAGAGATAGCTCGATTCATTTTATGGTGTCTCGTGTGTCAGCAAGTGAAGGCAGAACAACAAAGACCAGCATGATTATTACAACCACTGCCTATTCCAGAGTGAAAGTGGGAACACATTACGATAAAGTTTGTGACCGGTTTACCTAGATCCCCTACTGTGCATAATGCATTTTGGGTAATAGTTTATCGACTTACGAAAGTGGCATATTTTCTTCCCTTCAGAGTAGGATAGTCCATAGAGCAGTTAGCAGAGATGTATATGCGGCAAATAGTAAGGCAATACGGCGTTCTAACAAGTATAGTGTCAGATCGTGATACTCGCTTTACATCTCGCTTCTGGCAAAGCTTGCAAGAGCGCCTGGGTACCAAGTTGAGATTAGTACCGCGTATCATCCCCAAACAGATGGGCAATCATAAAGGACAATCCCGACTTTGGAAGATATACTGCGGGCTTGTACTCTAGACTTTGGTGGGTCTTGGGAATATCATCTTTATTTAGTAGAATTTTCGTGCAACAACAGTTATCAGGCCAACATACAGATGGCTCCTTTCGAAATATTGTACAGCAGGAAGTGCAAGTCACCCTTAGCATGGGATGACATTAGTGAACAAAGATGTTGGAACATGAGATAATCACTTAGACGATCGAAATAGTTATACAGATCAGGGAGCGGCTTCGGGTTGCACATTATTATCATCGTTATTGGACAGATCAACATCATAGACCGTTAGAGTTTTCTGTCGGAAGCCACGTATCTTTACGAATTTTGCCTACCCGTGGAGTCACTAGATTCGGGGTTCGCAGGAATCTTAATCCGCGATACGTAGGACAATTCGATATTCTCGAGAGGGTAGGAGATGTTGCTTATCGTCTTGCCCTTTTGCCTTCACTTCGTGAAGTACATGATGTATTTCATGTGCCTCAGTTTTGTAGGTATATCCTGGATCCAAGTCATGTCTTCGATCATTTTCAGTTAGTCGTTGGTACCGACTTGACTTACAAAGAATAGCCCGTGTCCATTTTGGATCAAAGAGAGAAGGTATTCAAGAACTGGACTATCCATCTTGTTTGTGTTGCTTGGGACCATCACTCCTTGGGGAAGTCGACATGGGAGCTCGAGGACGATATTCGATCTTGGTACCCGTACATATTCGAATCATAAGGTATATTTTCTTCGTATGCCTTCACATATTTTATTTTGTGATCGGTATGCACTCATGTGAGATAATGTTGCTTTGCTTCATGATAAGTGTTATAATACTTGCTTATTTATATGTGTAGATTGCTTGTAATTAGTTGTTGCTTGTCTTGATATCTCCAGCTAGCCTTGATTTTGAATTTCGAGGACAAATTTTTTTTAAGGTCCTCAGAGATGTCACTTTCCGCTCTTGATATTCGTATTTGGAGCATATTTTTGCTAGCATAGTTGTATATTATAGAGAGACTAGACTTATTCTTTGGTTCACTCGGCTCTTGGTTTATTTGTTTGATTTCATTTGATCATAATTTGAACCCATGGACCAAACCTCAAACCCTCCATATATAACCCAACTTCTCTCTCTCTCTCTCTCTCTCTCTCTCTTCTCATTATTCTTCTTTCATTCTCTCTCTTAGGTTTTCTCGCTCTCTCCTTAGGCAAGTATACCTTGCATGAGAAATAAATAAACCCTCTATTTTATTGTTCCATTATGTTTATTATGTGTTTCTTCATATATTTAGAACTTGATATTTTTGGTTTTGGTGGATAGATTAGTGTAGATCTAGAATTTTAGTTTAGAAGCTTTTTTATGTGTTCTTCGAGTTTTCTTGGATTTTGATCTCCTAAAAATTTATGTTTTCAAAAATTTGTTATTCTATGTTGATAAGCACTCAATTTTTAGTAGTTCGGAACTTTACTTTGCTGGATTTGGGCATCACTTAAGGTTTCTGTGAAAGAAATAATTTTTTATTTTTGATCTTTTGGCCATGGCCAAAAAGCTGCTGTTGGAGGAGATGAAGGAGTGCTATGTGATACTCTATGCTATATGGCCTGGACTTCTCATCTCAAGTCACTATGTGACTAACCTTTTTGGACACATGACTGAATCTGCTTATGCGCCCCTTAACCAAATGCATGAACTTGGACGAATAAATCTTCACAAGTTGAAGAAATTTCTCTAAGTCCGAAATAATTTTTTGCGACCAAGTGTGTGTGCGGCCAAGAGGAGTATGCGGCCTCGTCGACCATGCGGCCAGGAGCTATGCATCCCTCTTCTTTTGGACGCATAACTTCTCACCAATTTGGCACGACTTTGTATGATTTTGTCTTTTCTTCAGACACATATTATTGCTTGTTACATCAGTCACATCTATCACTTTATGTCATTTTTTTTTACTTACATTTATTGATTGTCACATGGCACATTTCTCGAAGAGTGGACTTTGCTTGCCCATGCATCCAAGCCAACCGTGTGGCCTCGATCGCATGCGACCTTGACCCCGTTTCATACGGCACCCTACTTTATGCGGCAGCTTGCCTATGCACCTATTATTCCTATGCGGCAGCTTGTTTCATGCACACGTGGACATTTACTTGATTTAATATTTTTAATTGATTGATTAATTATGATGGTATGTGTTGAACTTAGAAATGACTTGTATGACCCAGATGTGACCATGTACTAAATTTGACTAAGCACCTATCATGAACCTTGTAGATGTGGTCCTATATGCACTTACTTGCTAATCAAGATTACCTTCCTCCTTGATTATTTTATTATATGTTGGATAGAATATGGGATGTAGTTCAACTTGGGGGTGGGTATGCAATCCCGGTCCTTATTTGGTTTAAAGATTATGAATCTGATCTCGAGGGATTCTCGTACTACTCTTATTCTCATCTATGAATATAATAAGATAACAAATCAATGTGACCAATGATTGACTGTCTTGTCCTGAATAACTTGTTACGTGGTAATTTATCTATGATCTTTATTCTAGAACTTGTTCCTGCCCTGACTATTGTATCCATGCTGATACACTTGAATACACCGAGAGTGCTACTTGATAGATATAAATATAATGATCCGTCATGCCACACACTCTTGCTACGTGATATATGTAATTATTTCCATGCACAGATCTGATAATTGGACAGTGACTTTAGCCGTGGCTAGATAGTACTGATTGTTGCATCATACTTGGGTGAATCCAGATTTAACTTTCGAATGATAATATAGATTTGTATCAAGAGTGCCCGTACTTAAAGTATGACATCTAAGAAGGAATGTTCATTTGACCACGGTATGGGATTTAAATTAACCTAAGGTTAACTAGGCAACTAAATTTTTCGACATTGGGAGGGAACGGTATCTCAAGATCGTACAAGTCGAACCACCCTAAATCAGCTGGGAGTAAAGGCTGGCTACCACGGATGTTGTATATCATCCGCACTAGTGGAGTGCAGTATTTGACTTAATTATAAGACTGAGCCAGTATCTTTTCTATAGAAAGCCTAGAACTGTTACTGGTTAATAATTAGCTCAGTGCCATTGCAAGGGACTGGTGCATCAATTTACTTATATACTTGCTCGTATACCAGCCCTGCTCGATTATGGCACAATATGAGGGTACTCATTTATTGCATTATTAGGATAACCCAGAGATCACATATCAAGCCGTAATACATGATTGGCCGTATAATTTGCTTATATTATATGTCTAGTCAAGAAAGTGGCATATCGTGGAAAGATGATTCAACCCATCTCCTTGTTTGGTTGTTCGGTTGCATTGTTAAGTTATGATAATCCATGGACGAAGCTATGTTATTTCTTATATTATATCTTTTCTTGTGTATTGTGCCTTCTGTTGATTAGAATTAGGGCCACAGGCTATTGTGGTATGACAGTTCAACTTATGTCATTGTTTGGTTATTGGGTTGTGCTGTTGTGTTACGATATGATGCAGACTGAAACTATGATGCAGAATTATTTTAGCTTGACCATAATCAACGGACGTATTCTATTTTGATGTGATAGGGCATTTCATGTCCTTGTTTGGTTAATAGGTGTCATATCATGTCATGGATGGGACATATGCCATTAATTGTTGGCTCATGCATCTCATACTGTAGAACTGGTTTTGTTTCTTTATTTCGTTCTTCCTTTGTGGTACTTGTTATTTGGTGTCTGACTCCAATGGTTTTGTATAGCTAGGTTTAGAGCCAGCACTTGAGGATCAAGCTAACTTCTCCCTCACTGATGGTACGCACCCGAAGGATGGTTGCTAAGGGTTACAAGTGAGTTTCTTGCTTCACTGCTCATCTTTTGTAAACTATTTTCTTTGGACGTTTAGCCAACCGACACCTGTTAGTCAAAGAATCTGGACACTAGTTCTTTACATGACTATATTATATTCAGACTACAGCTGACTCATTGTCATGTATACTTTTGATTGTGTATCTGGCATATCATTATGTATCGCTGGATCTCTAGAATATTCTGATGCAGCATTTGGGACGCCTTATTGCTTACTCTAAAATTTTCTTGTTATTGATACTTGTTTGAATGATTGAGACAATATAAGTTCTTGACCCTAGGAGACTTGATTGTAGTATGCACCCCCTTGTCTCTAGACAAACTTAACATATTACGGGTTGCTTCGGTATTCCACAAGGTGTGGTTGATTGAGTCAATCCCCCGCTCTCCAGTATTCTGGTTCTGGGGCATGACAAGTACCATCTAGGCAAGGCGAATGTGGTGGCAGATGCCCTAAAAGGAGGGTACTATATTTATCTTGATATCTTAGAGGCACATCTTGGAGGATATTCAGGAGATGGGTAATTAAGGTAATTCTTCCGCAGGATATCGGGGTTTTGGCCAGTTTGCAGATTCAGTCTACTTTGGGGAGAGGATTAAGGTAGCTCAGGCAGAAGATCCGTAGGTTCAGAAGCTTTGATCAGAGTGTGAATTCGTTCTTCGAACAGAATTGGTGATTTATGAGGATGGGACACTTAGATTTAGAATTCGTCTCTGTATGCCGAGTGGAAATATTTGGTCGAAAGTTATGGCCGAAGCATACTATTCTCCGTATTCTATTCACCCAGGGGGCACAAAGAGGTATAGGAATATCATACAATATTTCTGGGGGAATGGGATGAATAGGGAGATAGATAGGTTGGTGTCCCGGTGTTTGGTGTGCCAACAAGTGAAGAGTGAGCAACAGAGGCTGACATGATTAATGCAACCACTCCCTATTTTGGAGTGGAAATGGGAGTATATTACGATGAATTTCTTGACTGGTTTACCTAGATCCCCGACTGGTCGAGATACTGTTTGGGTGATAGTGGACCGACTCACAAAGATCGCTCATTTTTTCCCTTCAGAATAGGGCAGTCCACTGAGTAGTTAGCAAAAATGTATATAAGGAAGATAGTAAGGCATCATGATATTCCGATAAGCATAGTATCAAATCGAGACACCCGGTTTACCTCTCACTTTTGACTGAGTTTGCATCAGAGCTTGGGCACCAGATTAAGGTTCAGTACAGCTTATCATCCATAAAGGGATGGGCAGTCGGAGAGGATCATTCAGACCTTGGAGGATATATTACGGTCATGTACTTTGGACTTTGAAGGGTCTTGGGAGGATCATCTTCATCTGGTTGAGTTCTCTTATAACAACAACTATCAGGCAAGTATTTAGATGGCTCCATTTAAAGTTTTGCATGGAAGAAAGTACAGATCTCCATTGGCATAGGATGATATTGGTGAGCGAAAGATGTTGGGACCAAAGATGTTACTCGGACGGTAGAGGTAGTCAGAATGATCAGAGAGTACTTCGAGTTGCGCATGATAGGTATCGTCATTAGACAGATCAGCATCGTAGGCCATTAGAGTTCAGTGCCGGTGACCACGTGTTATTGCGGATTTTGCCTACCTGTGGAGTCGTTAGATTTTAGAGTCCGAGGGAAGTTTAGTCCGCGATACGTCGGTCCCTTTGATATCCTCGAGCGGGTAAACGATGTTGCTTATAGTCTTGCCCTTCCACCTTCGCTCTATGATATATATGATATCTTTCATGTATCTTAGTTACGTAGGTAAGTCCCATATCCGAGCCACATCCTCAACCATTCTTAGCTAGTCGGTACCGACTTTTCTTACGAGCAGTTCATGCTCATTTTGGACCGGAGGGAGAAGGTACTCAAGAATCAGACTATCCGCTTTGTTCATGTCGCTAAAGGCCATCACTCGACAAGAGAGTCGATGTGGGAACGCGAGGATGATATCTGAGCCAAATACCCATACTTGTTCGATTTTGAGGGTATATTCCTTCATATGCCTACATATCTAGTTCTAGTGATTATCAGCCATCCATATAGAATGTATGTTTCTTTCTCTTCATTGCATGACTTGTTTCTTAGTTATGATGGTATGGTAAATGTATCTTGTAGTTAGCTACTTGTTTTCGTGACTTCTCTCTTGCCTAGTCTTAGCAAAATTCCAAGGACAAAAGTTTTCAAAGTAGGGTAGAGATGTTACTCAAGTTTCCTAATATATATATTTAATACTTGTACTGACTTCTTGTATTATTAATTATAGTGTCCCACTTCTAGCGGTCCACTATGTAATATCTGCGGCTTGTGACTCAGTTTAAACTGAGTATCAGGAAAACCTTACGACCTAATCGATCACGGACGGAATGCAATAAACCTTTCCATACTCATGGATTAGCTTTTATTGAAATGAGTCCAAGAGTTTTCGTTGGATATTTTTGCTGCTTGGTTTTGTTGATTTGCATTTTCATGTTGCTTTCGATGATTTATTTTCATAGTTCATTTTTCTCGCTTGTACATTCATTTCGAATTGTAAGTGAAAGAGATCAAAGGATGCTAACCAAGTGTTGGTACAATTTTAAAATGCATAACCAAGGAGTGATCGCTGCGTGAGGCTTTCCCATTCTCTCGAGTTGATTCAATCAGTAAGTGGCTTCATTCCTTTGATGAATTCTTTGTCTTCATGCCTTAATAAAATGAATCTCTAGACCATTCAGGTTACATGTCCCTACGTTAATGATACCACAATAACAAGATACAATTTAAAAGGGATGCATTATATAATTGAATATAGAATTGCTGTTATGCTTGCTCAATTAGATTTTACATATTCTTTACTTATATGCTACACAAATGAGATGTATAGAGAAACCTCGTATGGTTTGCAAAAGAAAAGAGAAAAGATAATAGAGAAAAGAGAAAAGAGATAGAGAAGTTCACTTGTTGTCTAATGGTTGCACAGTAAGAGTTTATCTGATAGAGTTGTATACCATGTATCGGTCTTTAGACAAATTGTGCACAAGAATAATCTTACGACTAGTTTTGGGATACCAGAATCGTTCGGCCTAGGGGGGATCAGAGGAACACCCTGAGGCAACGAAGTCCTCGTGATCAGAGGGGTATTTATGTCTATTAGTTATATGGGCTCGTACGTCCCAACTGCTAATCATGGATTTTCTATGGACCATCATGTAGTTAGGGCGTATGCTAGGATAACCTTCTTGCATACCTGATACTTGATGCAAAGATTCATAAATGTCATAGATATATGCAAATGGTGCTAATGCTTTTCTATTGCAGGGATAACCGTTCGGTCGTGGGTAATAATTATTATATACGTGGTTTACTCTTATGTTTATGTTTTCTTACATGAATTGTTAAAAAGAACCTAGACAAGTAGAAAGATCACTTAGTGTTGATTTTAGGTGAGTTTAGCTACAGTCGCTCACCAGTACTAGATGAGTACTGACCCACATTTGTAGGCATCTCCAAGTAGCGGGAGTCTGGAGGATCTTCTGAGGAGTTAGGAGCTCATCCAATACAGTGGAACTGTGCTCGTCGCTTCCAAGCTTTCAATTTCAAGTTTTGCAAGTTTCTTTTCAAGGTGTTTTATTTTTCTGTCATAGTAAAAGGATATGATGTATGGGCGTTGTGTCTAGTTTTGGATTTCAAATAGATGTAATCCAACTATGGCATATATGTATCAACCAAGCAAAAGTACATTGTAATCCAATTTGAAGGTATCAATAAAAAAGTATTTTATATTCATAATGTGTTCAATATTTGGTTTCCTACAAATAAAGTTCTATATTTCTGTATCCATTGTCTATTTGGTATTTTGTGCAGGTACTATGTCTTGTGTAAGCATAATTTAGGCTTATACGATATCACGTGCAGTGGTGACTTTTGATTCTTCGGGATCGGGGCGTGATATTGATTGACCAGGATTTTAATTTTATGACATGGCTAGATTACTTTTTTTGCACATGCATATATATACTACTATTTTTTCTATCTCCCCTCTCTGTTTTCATTTATCTTCTTCCTTCTTCACTTTTCTTCTCCCTCAAGCCCCAAACCCCCAAACCCTAGAATCAAGAACTTTTGAAGTTTTATTTCCATCCTCTTTGGAAGATTAGAACTAGGTTAGCTAGCACTTAAGGCAAGTACACCTTGCTCAAGTGGAGAAGCCATAATTTTTAGAATTATTTTTATTATTAGTAAATTAAAAATATTTTTGATCAAAAATGTTCATCTTTGTATTCTCTTCATCTTTAATATCTAGAATTTTTGATTTTGATGGATGGTTTTGAGTAGATCTAAATTTTAAAATGATGCTTCTATATTTTTCATGGAATTGATCTATTAAATCTTAAAATTTATGAAAATAAATTATTCCATGTTAGAATTCAATTTCATACTTTTTGACTTTTGAAACGTTGGATTCGACTTAAATTAAAGGTTTTAAGGCCAAAATAAATTATAATTTTTTTATATTTTTGGACTTGATCTATCAGGGACGATGAATAGTGCTGCGGGTGCATAGCACATAGTGTCAAATGGCTCATAATGCATAGTGTCGCTATCGCATAGTGTCGCTATCGCATAGTGTCGCAGAGTGCATAGTACCGTAGTGCATGAATGTGCATAGTGCCGCTGCCGTATAGTGCATAGTATCGTACGGTGCATAGTATCGCACGGTGAATAGTGCCACATGGCGTATAGTGCCGCATGTGTATAGTGTCGCGTGCATAGTGCCGCATAGAGGCTATTTTGACTATTTCATGACCGGTTTGGCTATCTTTGTAGTTAATATCTCAAAAACTCAAAAACATAAAAGTTGTAGATTTTTGTCTTAGCTTTTCGAATCTTTTTGAATCACCTCATTTGGAGTTCGGGTGAGAGAGTTATTCTCTATTTTTTAAAAGGTGTCAAAATTGTCCATAACGCATAAAATTATTTCATTCGAGGCATTACCTATTTGATCGTTTTGTCCGTTTTTGCTATTTTCTTAACTGTTTTGATTCCTTAACTTATTCTTGTGATTTTCTATGTAATATTTAAATTTAGAACTTATGTTGTTCCCAATCACCTGAATTTTACTTGACTAGATTTTACTTGTGTTTTGTATGTGATATTGAACTTTAGAACTTATGTTGCCTGAGGCATTCTAGGATAGAGTTGTAGGCTCAATTAGAGCACTTGTTAGACTATTATAGTAGAGACATTGACTGTATACCTGACCTGACGTATATGCTACGATATGAGCATATAATTTCACTTGACTTACTGATTGACCTTAGATCCTGACTTAACTACTTGTATCCATGCTGATACTCCTTGACATTGCACCGAGGTGCTACTACATGTATTATGCACCAAGTATGCTATCTTGCATGCGCACTGAGGTATTACATACGTGCTGAGGTGCTACGTTATGTTATATTCTTATTAGTACAATATATTGAGATTCTGTATGGGCATTCCTGTAGCTAGTCAGTATAACGTGGTTAGGATGCTTGAATGATTGTTGAATTACGCTCGAATTAAATCTAGATTGGGACCACATGAACTAATGTAGATTATGCATAGTGTACTCGTATTGAGATACGACATCTAGGAGGGTGATCGTGTGACCACGACACGAGATTCCAGATAATCGTAGGGAATTAGGTAACTAAAAGTTGTAGTAGCATTGAGAAGGAATGGGACCCCGAGATCGTGCATGTCGGCCATCCATATATATTAGTCATAGAGTGCAAGGCTGGCCATCATGGATGCTATATATTATCTACATTAGTGGAGTACAATATTCGACTATTATATTCCGAGCCAGTCTTTCCCCAAAGGAAAGTTGGAACTGTTACTGAGCTTGCTTGGCGCGGTGGCCTTACGAGGGACCAGAGCATATTACTCTTATCATTACTACTTGGCTCAGCTAGCCCTGCTCGGACATAGCATAATTTGAGAATCCCTATGTATATTACTTTTTGGGATAACCCAGATACCACATAGCAAGACGTAGGAATGATTTGACGTTTTACTTAAATACTTTGCCTTTGATTGTATATTGTACTATCTGTTTGTAGTCTAGGGATATGGACTATCATTGTGCGGAGGTCCAGACCTTGTATTTGTTTTAGGATTGGACTACTGTGCTACGATAGGCTATAAACCGAAGCTATGACACAAATACCTTTAGCCTGCCCATAATTAGTGGATTGTACTCTATATCGGCGTAGTATGACACCCATTATCCTTGTTTGGTTTTAGAGGTGACCTACTTCCTCGATGACAGAATACATGCCTATAATTTTGGTATATCTCGGGCTAGTTTTCAACTCTCCCGTATGCGTGACTCGGTCAACTGGACACGTAATAAGAAGTAACTGTGTGAAGATCTTTTTGGTTGCAAGATGAAAGTCGCATAATATCTTGGCCGTATAGTGTATTGGCCACATATGTGCTCTCCTTTGGCCTTGGTCTTATGGACACTTTGGCCGTATGGCTTTGTGATCGTATACAAACTCTCGTCTAGCCTTGGTCGAATGGACACTTTGGCAGCATAATGATGAGGCCGTATAGGGCCGTAGCATATGAGGAAACACGTGGCATGGCATGTCTGACGACATATATATAAATTTTTGTCTTTTTATGAACCGTCGCTTCTTTCACGATTGTCGAAGTGCTATGTGTGACAAGTGGGGTGTCAGAACTTCTAACAGGCATTGAATGCCGTGTTAGGGGATCTCATGTGGCCCTTACTTCGTAGCTGTTCAGGCCGAATGAATTCTACTATGTGGCTTCCTCTTTGGCTTAATTTCTCTCGAGTCAAACTTGGGGCGCATATTTGTTGGACGCATGGATTTGGATTTTTTATGCTTCTACAAAAATCCTTCAAATTTTCTAAAATGATAAGTTTGGAATACTTTGAACAAGAAGCATGATCGAGCACTTTCCGCTGCATGGTTGTGATGCTGCATAGGCACGTTGCTGCATAGGCGCTTCTGTCAGGCTGTCAGATCATTAAATGTTGAGATTTGACTCGATCTCCGAGGATATTTCTTGGGACTCTAAGTCAACGAAAGTTTTCGAGGAGATAAATATAGATAACATAAATCGAGGCATCATGTTCATCCTCATAACTGCCTAGTTCATCATTTCAATCTTCCCATGCGCCCTAGGAGCCTATAAATAAGCTGGCTAGGGAGGAGAGAGAACTTTTGTCTTTCGGCTTTTCCCTATTTTGTGAACGAAGATACCCAGGGCTACTGTCTATCTGGCCTAGGGGTTTATCAAGAGCGGCGTCAATGCGTGGCCCCCTGATGTTGGCATTCTTTTTGGAAGTAAGGGTGTGTTATGATGGCAAGGACACAAAGACAAGTACACGGTCTCACAGTGTGGATGAGAAATCATCTAGAACACGCGTAGGCCCCCCACAAAGTTATATCGTATGGGTGAGCAATCATCTGCAACATGCGATGTGGCTTGGCCGCATGGATGGGAACTTATTTGCAACATGAACGCAGAGCCTATTTGTAGCTTAGACACATAGATAAGGAATCAGTCCATCTGTAGCTTGGCCGCATGGATGAGACCTCCTCCTGCTCATGCGTACGGACATAGCTATCTCGAGACATCCCCTCCTACGTATGGCTGCGACCTGGAAGCGACATGCGGCCGCTGTACACTTTTGCAATCTTTATTGAGACTGATATGTATTATCTTTATGCAGGTTTTACCACCCTTCGCGGTGCCCATGATGGAGCATGGAAGGATATTATAGAACCCGTCATTGAAGAGAATGCCAACCTTATACGGCTGTTTGCCAAGATCTGATCCAGGAGATGAGTGAACATCATGCGTCATGCGCGGAGCTGTCCCTACTTATGTAGCATGCTATCTGTGTTTCTCCCCTTTATGCAGCTTACTACCGGCCGGGGCATGCGGTGTCGATGACAGGATTTAAATTAATTTTTATTCCTATTTTGGTCTTTTTGTATGGTTGAAGAGCACCTGATCCTGCTTCTCCCTTGCTATCCATCAGTATATATTCTTTTCCATATATTGAGGTTTGCACTGTAGAGGGATGATCTAGAATGTGTTGCTGCCTATTGCTGGCTTCACTTATGTCAGTAGCAAAAATAGCACGGAGGGACGTCTCTAATGGAAAAGGTTCATGCCAGCGAGACTTCATAGAAACCCTTAAAAATAGATTTTTATCATATGTACTAATGACCTTGAATACTAATAAATAATTCTTAAAAATAGATATCCATCATATGTACCCATGATCTTGATATTAATCAATAAAGTCTCTCCTTTTCCATAATTTCTTTTTGTATTTGTCATATTACATGTTATGGACTTTGGGTATTGTGCTAAAGTTTGTTAAGGATATCCTACCGAGGGACTTTTTGGTGGACCTTATTACCTTCTGCGCACCTGAGTGCAAGTAATAAGTTCTAAGCAAAAATCCTATCAGAGGTGATATAGACGTAATAGGTTTTGTGGAGCCATCACTTCTTGCGCACCTGAGTGCAAGTAATAGATTTGAGACAAGTCCCCAAGGAAAGGAAAGGAAAGAATCGGTTATATTTTTCATGTGTTCTTCTCTTATAGATAGGACTAACAAAGAATAGAGTTCTTTTTGTATCACTTTATTTGCCCTTTTTTTAGGTGATATGGACGTGGCAGATTTTGTGTACTTAACACCATTGGCGTCCTTAGAGTTAAGTACGTGTGATAAGTTTAGATGACGACCGATATCAAAGGTAATATGGATGTGATAATCGATAGTCAAGTGTAACACCCCGTTCCGCTCAAGCGGACTGCCGTCTCAAACGGCAATCGTGCAGCTGTCCCGACCTGCTTTGCCTCAAAGGAGAAGCAAAGGATATCCAGACTTGTCCCTACAGGAATCCGGCTTGGACTTTCAGAGGCTCGCTCGGCGTATCGCTCTACCGAGGCGAATCATCGCTAAGGTGGGTGGCTACGGTAAACTTGTCTTTGCTTAGCCAGCACACATAAAATCTAGAATATTCATGTTAGTCGCTAGGTGATTCACCCCCTGCATGCTAATAAATCTAACGCACCTAGCTAAGGGAATAATCCCAACTTGTATTGCTTGCTAGAACATGGAAATGGAAATACTACTTATATTCAGACCCTCGCATGCTAAGTCCCTAACGGTTTCATCCCTCGGCTTACCTTCGGGTCCGAGCAACGTGTTTACTTATGTTCCTTAGAAATGCATGCTTGTCTGCTTGTATGTTGCCTTGTATTCATCCAAACCACGGAACAAACCTGCCTTGTCTACTAAGTAGTCGTTCCGTGCCTGAACAAACCTGCAAGTATCCGGGACCGTTAGGTCACCAAGGCAAATTTTGAACCAGGGAATCTGCACCAAGAATGAATAAATCCCTGAATTACAGCTCGAGGAGCAAACTACTGAATCCTGTCTCAACAAGTTCATATATATATTCTGTTTCGAACTCGTTCCATACCGGACTTGTTCATATATATATTCTGCCACGAACTTGTTTCTGTATCTGACCTGAGACCCTGACTTGCATGTCGCGGACAACTTGTAAAAGGTGATCTTCGGATCTCGTTCCGTGGGCGGTCACCGGGGCACTGGGGCCGACCCGGTCTAGACGGAACTTCTGGTAGTCGTCTGTTTCGGCGGAATAAGTGCAAGGCTCTCCGTTTCTGTATGCTTGCACTTCATCCTCGACCCTGAGACTACAGTAGTCGTCTGTTTCGGCGGGATAAAGTGCAATGCCCATCGTGTTCATTGCTTACACTTCATCCTCGACCATGAGACTACAAATCTGGTCCTTTATGGCTATGCCAGCGACTTCTGTTCATATAGATAAGTCATCCTCGCTTAGCGGCTATCCGCGTGCGAGTCACTGCATCGCATTAAGAACAACTAAACACCTGAACGATCATGTTATAAAATGACCCTCGTGTTTGCATATGCTATGCCTCCTGAATGTTATACTTGTCCGTGCTTGAATTAACAATGTTTGCCTTGGACAGGAAAGGAGATTGTAAGTTGGTAAGTCTCGCCGTGTTTCCTCTCATGTTGCATGGCGCACTGCTCGACACGTTAGGCTATTCAATGTTTGCATGAAACTGATCCTAAGGCAACTAGAAAGACAACTTAATAGTTGTGCACGAAACCTGTATTACGTATTTTGGATTTGTCGAGCGGGCGAGTAGCTTCCCCACCAGTGCATTCAATGTACTGATAATCCACCAGTTTGTATGCAGGGTGCGGAAGAACCTCGTTCGGTGCGGATGCCTCCAACGTGCGTGCTAAGGCCAGGAGTTCCCTCTTAAGCCTTGCAACGGTGCGTCCGGGACTGAAGCGCATATACAAGACTTAATATTGAAACATCGCCTGTACAATCATCCATAATTGTAGCCACTTGGCACGCTTTACTGTTTCAGAGAGAGGCTTGAGCGACTTGTAATCTCGGCTATACGCCGCCTGTAACACTTGTTCATATCAATAAAAGAGCTTGCTTTACTTCAACTTGTGTTTCAATGCTTCCGCTATATTTATTGACTCAGTAAACCTGTTACCGAATCGCTATACGTTCATGACTCCGCTGCACTCGGATAATCTGTGCGACTCTGTGGCTTAGAACTCTTGCCGCCAGCCAATGAACCATGGCCTTGCACGGGCGTGGATCACGCTCGTGCGGCATCACGCCCGGATGGGTCAAAGCGATCGTTCCGCGGGAGCGCTGGCGAGGGTGATTCCCGCCTAGCGGGGACGGCCAAAATAGCCTGCAGGAGATCGGGGCGTGACATGTTGGTATCAGAGCCTGGCTTCTACGCCTTTGGACTTCGATTCGATATCTCTGTTTCGAAAGCTCGTTCGTGGGTTATGTGCACGCTCTCACTCAATGCCTCGATGGGATGTTCCAACAATAAGTCTAAATACTTTCAAAATGCGTTTTGAATGATATGATTGCTTGTCTGGTTGTATTCTGCGAGTGGCCTTTGTGCCAACCTGTGCGAACCCTTTGAGAGTATCGCTAGTAGCTTGCCCGATTTTCACTAACTCTAAGTTTGGTTGAATGCATCTATTCGAGGGACGCCTTGAACTAGTGCACCATCCAAGACTTAAGAAAAGGTGAAACTCGAGTGCTAAGACTTCGCTATCACTGAGATGGTTGACGTGTTCACGCTAGAAGGGCCCTTCAAAAGTGCGCACGATCCAGTCTAAGCGATATGCTAATTTCGAAGCTTGTGCAAGTGAATATCCAAATGAACAAGTACAAACGACTTGTCTAGGATTGCCTCAACCCTAGATTACTGCTTGTCCTTAGTAAGTCTCGAGGACGAGATTTTTTCTAAGTTGGGTAGGATGTAACACCCCGTTTCGCTCAAGCGGACTACCGTCTCAAACGGCAATCGTGCAGCTGTTCCGACCTGCTTTGCCTCAAAGGAGAAGCAAAGGATATCCAGACTTGTCCCTACAGGAATTCGGCTTGGACTTTCAGAGGCTCGCTCGGCGTATCGCTCTACCGAGGCGAATCATCGCTAAGGTGGGTGGCTACGGTGAACTTGTCTTTACTTAGCCAGCACACATAAAATCTGGAATATTCATGTTAGTCGCTAGGTGATTCACCCTCTGCATGCTAATAAATTCAACGCACCTAGCTAAGGGAATAATCCCAACTTGTATTGCTTGCTAGAACATGGAAATAGAAATACTACTTATATTCAGACCCTCGCATGCTAAGTCCCTAACGGTTTCATCCCTCGGCTTACCTTCGGGTCCGAGCAACGTGTTTACTTATGTTCCTTAGAAACGCATGCTTGTCTGCTTGTATGTTGCCTTATATTCATCCAAACCCCGAAAGACTACTAAGTAGTCGTTCCGTGCCTGAACAAACCTGCAAGTATCCGGGACCGTTAGGTCACCAAGGCAAATTCTGAACCAGGGAATCTGTACCAAGAATGAATAAATCCCTGAATTACAGCTCGAGGAGCAAACTACTGAATCCTGTCTCAATAAGTTCATATATACATTCTGTTTCGAACTCGTTCCATACCGGACTTGTTCATATATATATTCTGCCATGAACTTGTTTCTGTATCTGACCTGAGACCCTGACTTGCATGTCGCGGACAACTTGTAAAAGGTGATCTTCGGATCTCGTTCCGCGGGCGGTCACCGGGGCACTGGGGCCGACCCGGTCTAGACGGAACTTCTGGTAGTCGTCTATTTCGGCGGGATAAGTGCAAGGCTCTCCGTTTCTGTATGCTTGCACTTCATCCTCGACCCTGAGACTACAGTAGTCGTCTGTTTCGGCGGGATAAAGTGCAATGCCCATCGTGTTCATTGCTTGTACTTCATCCTCGACCCTGAGACTACAAATCTGGTCCTTCATGGCTATGCCAGCGACTTCTGTTCATATAGATAAGTCATCCTCGCTTAGCGACTATCCGCGTGCGAGTCACTGCATCGCATTAAGAACAACTAAACACCTGAACGATCATGTTATAAAATGACCCTCGTGTTTGCATATGCTATGCCTCCTGAATGTTATACTTGTCCGTGCTTGAATTAACAATGTTTGCCTTGGACAGGGAAGGAGATTGTAAGTTGGTAAGTCTCGCCGTGTTTCCTCTCATGTTGCACGGCGCACTGCCCGACACGTTAGGCTATTCAATGTTTGCATAAAACTGATCCTAAGGCAACTAGAAAGACAACTTAATAGTTGTACACGGAACCTGTATTACGTATTTTGGATTTGTCGAGCGGGCGAGTAGCTTCCCCACCAGTGCATTCAATGTACTGATAATCCACCAGTTTGTATGCAGGGTGCGGGAGAACCTCGTTCGGTGCGGATGCCTCCAACGTGCGTGCTAAGGCCAGGAGTTCCCTCTGAAGCCTTGCAACGGTGCGTCCGGGACTGAAGCGCATATACAAGACATAATGTTGGAACATCGCCTAAACATCGCCTGTACAATCATTCACAATTGTAGCCACTTAGCACGCTTTACTGTTTCAGAGAGAGAGGCTTGAGCGACTTGTAATCTCGGCTATATGTCGCCTGTAACACTTGTTAATATCAATAAAAGAGCCTGCTTTACTTCAACTTGTGTTTCAATGCTTCCGCTATATTTGTCGACTCAGTGAGCCTGTTACCGAATCGCAATGCGTTCATGACTCCGCTGCACTCGGATAATTTGTGCGACTTTGTGGCTTAGAACTCTTGCCGCCAGCCAATGAACCATGGCCTTGCACGGGCGTGGATCACGCTCGTGCGGCATCACGCCCGGATGGGTCAAAGCGATCGTTCCACGGGAGCGCTGGCGAGGGTGATTCCCGCCTAGCGGGGACGGCCGAAATAGCCTGCGGGAGATCGGGGCGTGACATCAAGTAGGGAGGTTTGTTCAGAGGTAAGTGTCACGACCCGCACCCAGATAATTCAGGCACCGGTTCACGAGTACATCCAGCCTACGCCGCAGTGTCGGCGGTAGTACGCTGTCTAGGTCATATTCACAGGTAATTTAAAATCTAGCTCATTCACAAGAATAAATAGGCAAGGATAATAACAGGAAATAGGAATGCTAAGATTTCATAAGACAAATTTTGTGACATCCAAATCCACAGTTAAATACAGAACCAGAAGATAAATCGAGGACAAACCCGAGTACTATGCTGAAAGAAAATACTAGCTAACTGGCTAACTACTCCTCAAAACTAGTCTCCTGAGTAGGAACCGGCTCCTCAATAGTATCATCTGCTACGTCACATGGGCCATAAAAGATGGGGGCATAGTCCTCATCATCGCCTAAATGTCAACGGATCCAGTCAGGAAAGAAGCAAAGTACCAATACACAACAAGCTTAAACTAAATAATTATGACAAGTAGTAAAAATTGACTAAGTATCACGATAAAATTTTATACATAATAAGTAGTAAAATTAACTAAGGGTTAATTGCTATAAATCAGGGATATGAGTAAAACAGGAATATAATGAGACAAGAAAATGGAACTGCAACAAGACAAAGAAACTATGTGTGTGAAATTGTGTATTTAGAATACATAGTTGACATGTAGGGGGTTATAAGGCTAATAAGGCATGTCATAGACGGCTAGCAGTCAGGGACAATCGAGTATAAGGCTGATGGTACAGTCGCGTACTCAACAGCTAGCAGTCATGACATGGTGGAAGGGTAGACCACATGCCTCCTAGTATCCTCCCTCCCGACACGAAAATTGAGACATGAAATCCAAATTCTAACACTAAGTGTAATCATCCAATGGTGCTAGTAGAGCAAGGAACTAATTATCATAATATAAAGAATAAACTTGAAGTGCAGGTATTTGCCTGATGTTTGGATTCCAACTACGGTTCTGTCCTCGAGAAATTTCTAGATATGCCTCCGGATGCTGAAACAAACATCACCATTAGATCAAAAAAATATTAAATAGCTAGAAACGCCTCTCTTTGAGTCCAATTTGGAGACAAGGGCAAAAATGACAATTTCGGGTCAAAACGGGGTCCACATGTGGGCCCGCTTTGCACCGAAAAACGTGTCAGGGACAAAGGTCTCCAAATCTATCCAACTTAGTGTCAACAGGTCAGGAATGATGATACGAACCCAACGGAACTTCCAGAATTGGATTCCGATGAGCCAATCACAAAATCGCCCGTCGGATGGAGCCTATGGGGCCCACGACACGCAATTCTGTCAACGTTCTCAGAATCGAACCAAACTTGGGTCACAGGACCAGCGTATCGCTATGAGTCTGATGGCGTAAGTTTCGTTTTGATCCGACATGTGTACACAAAGTTAGGACGCGTTCCAGATCTGACGGATACGGGACGGTGTCCGGGGATACGTGTTGATTCCGGTGTGCACGCACATCCGAATCAACTTTTGCGAAATCCCGCACGTCCGTATCGACGGCACGCACGTATCTGTGAAGACCGCGTGCGACCAAGTCGTCCCGTTTGGCAGGGCGTACCCAGTTCCGGGGTGAATCAGGGCGTTGTTTTCCTATTTTTGGATCGCGGTTCACGATCGCCACAGGACGCGATGCCCCGAGCGGGTTGTACGGGCACCGAGAGGGTCACGCAGGGTTCGCGATGCAAAAGACAGAATCAAAAATGGGTAAACAAGCAGGAAGATACGTGTACCTGAACAGGGTTCAAAAATCCAAAATTCACTGTGTCCGACACGTGTCCGACACGCGTCTAGGGCTGAGTCGCCTAAGGTTAGGGTTTTGGGGGTTCTGACGGAGCTCCGGCGGCGCTGCGGCGGGGGAGGCTGGCCGGAGGGGGCTGGGGCGGCGCCGGCGAGGCTGGGCGGAGGCAGCGCTACGGGCACGGCGGCCGAAGGCGGCGCCCCTGGCTGCTGCTGCTGCTCGGCTGGGAAGAATGAGGAGGGGAGGAGAAAGGGGGAAGGAGGTGGCGGCCGGGGCGACGCCGGCATGCTGAGGCGGCGCTGGAGGAGAGGGGAGGCCGGAGTCTGGCGGCGGTGGTCGGGGCGGAGAGATCTGGCCGGGGGGGTTCTAGGGTTGGGGGTTTTATAGGCGGGGGCTCGGCCGGGAGAGACGGAGGAGGGGGTCGTCGTGGCCGAGGGATGCGGGCCGGGTGGAGACGTGGCTGGGCGGAGCGGATCCGGCGAAAGAATCGGGCTGAGGGAACGTGGGGAGAGGGTCATACGGGTCTGCGGGTTCGGTATGACAAACTCTACTGAGGAGGATGTGAGGACAATAGCTCAGAGATAACATGGACGTGAGCTAATCGATAGTCATACAGAGAGGTTAGGTACGATGATGGTATTTTTTTTGGAAGAAAAAGGAAACGAGCCAGATGTAATATTGACATGACTATTTTTTTGGATGGAGAACATTGGCAGCTCATAGTTCAGAGGTAATATGGATGTAAACTATTTTCTTTTGTTGAGGACCTCCCACTGAAAGATCTTTAGTAGACATATTACTTCTTATGCACTATAGTACAAGTAATAAGTTCGGAACGAAACCCTATCAGAGGTTATATGGATGTGATAGGTTTTATGGCCTCAATACTTCTTACGAACCTGAGTGCAAGTAATAAGTTCAAAACGGAACCCTATTAGAGGTGATATGGACGTGATAGGTTTTGTGGCCTTAACATCGCTGGCGTAATTAGAGTTAAGTACGAGTGATAAGTTTAGATGACGACCGATATCAGAGGTATTATGGACGTGATAATCGTTAATCATACAAAGAGGTTTGCTCAAAGATAATATAGATAATACAAACCCTAGTCATATAGAGAGGTTTGCTCAGAGGTAATATTGACATGACAAACCCTGTTGGGGATAACGGTTAGGACAGTAGTTCAGAGGTGATATGAACGTGAACTAATGTCCAAAGGAACTGATTATGAGTGGTCTGCCCGAAAGTGTGGATAGGCCTGAAGGTGGCTCCGCTGGAGAGATTTTTTAGGATCCACAGTCTATTGCGTATTCAAGATTCCTGAATACAGACAATAGATTTTATCAAACTTCTATGGAAGAGAAGTACATATTGTTCTTACACACTTGCTAAGAATAAACAACGAGGAACGTATACTGTATATTTTGGTTGTCCAGCTGATAGTAAAGGAAGTATAAGTCTAGCTTAGACATAGTAATTTTTGAGGAACTTGCCGTTGATAGGCATCATGAGCAAGTCGCCATTGGGTTTTGCGAGCCGGTAGGCGCCGTTGGAGAATACAGACTCCATAATGAACGGACCTTCCCATTTATTTTAGAATTTATCGGCCGTCTTGTGGATCATAACCATCGGTCTTCTTACTATCAAGACGAGGTCACCCACTTGGTAAGTTCTCTTCTTGACCTATTATTTGAAGCGCTCGACGAGAAACGTCTCTTAGCTCAATAGCGTATTGAGTTATACTAAGCATGTGATTATCGTTAACGGTCAATCGGTTGGAAAGAGCCACTCTGAGTGACAGAATTTTGATCTTGAGTGGGAGGACCGCTTCGCTTCCGTAAATCTAGGAGCATGGCATGCTGCTAGTAGGTGTCCGGACTGTGTGCGGTAGGGCCAAAGGCACCCACCTAGCTTCTCATTCTAGTCGTGCTTATTGAATGACATAAACTTCTTGGGTAGCTTTATGATGATCTTATTGAATGCTTCTGTCAGACCATTTATTGCTGCATTGTAGGCAGTCGAGGCTATATTCTGGATTCAATTTTGTCACAAAATTGGTAAAAAGAATAACTAGCAAACTGTGGACCATTATCGTGGATGATCCTCCATGGCAAGCCGAAGCGGTATATGACGTGATGCATGACTAAGTTGATCACGTTTGAGGTGTTAACTTCAGCGAGTAGAACAACTCTTGCCCATTTGGAGAAGTAGTCGATGATAGCTAAGATGAACCGATGTCCCTTAAAAGAAGGTAGACTAATTATCCCGATAATGTCCACTCTCCATGCTTCAAACGACCAAGATGCTACCGTTAGGTGTAGGAATTCTGAGGGCTGGTGGATAAAGTCTGCGTAGATTTGGCACGCTTGGCACTTCCTCGCATAGTCAACAACCTCCGCTACCAATATCGACCAATAGTAAACCATTCTTCGGAGACGGTCCTGTAGCTTGGGTCTGGGCTGATGGGTACCACAAACCCCATCGACAGCCTCACGGAGAGCCTGTTTCGCTTTTATATTTAATAGTCATCGTAGAAGAAGACCATCGTAGGAACGACGATACAATATTTTGGTAGCCGCATCATAATAGAACCAGAGGGAACGTCTTCTGATGTAAGTGGCTTCCTTTGGGTTCTCAAAAAGAATTCCATAGACTGCATAGTCGATGAATGGGAGCATCCAGTCTTGGATGTCGGTGTCTACTTCTGCTGTGTAGCTTAGGCATATGCAGAGGTTATTTTTTGGGTAGACCAGCTCTTGACTGACCACTGTGATCAGCTAATAGGTTTTGACCGGGACTGCCAGGGTGGCAACGAGGCCAGCCAAGGCGTCAGCCTCGATGTTCTACAATCGAGGGACGTGCTCTATGAATAACCCCTCGAAGGTGGAGATCATTTCGAGCGTGGCTTAGTGGTAGGGAATCAAGTTTTCGTGTCGGACATCGTACTCGTCCCAGACCTGACTGACTATCATCTTGGAATCGCTGTAGGCTGTAGAAGCATAAAAAAATACGCCGGATAACTATACGTGACATATTGGTGCAGAGCAGCGTAAGCAGAGGCCTTAAGAGCCATCAAGCGTGCAACAGAGCTCTTTCCGCTAAAAATGTAGCGTGAAAATATGAGAGCTCAAAAGGACCATCCGCGTAAGGCAGTACGTCTAAGCCGCCTCAGCGTAAACAGGGTGCTTGATCGCCTCCAGGGCGTAAAACTCATCCCCTTTCAGACGCAACATTAAGGTGTACAAGAGACGCTTCGTATTCTCCGAGGTGAACCTGTCAAACCCTGCAATAAAGATCCTGTAATGAACTTGATGTCTGGACTTCTGACAAAGGGATACGGCTCGACTACCTAGACGACGGCTATAATGATGACACAGCACTGCGACCCAGGCTATCAAATACCGCCATCCCCTTTGCGTAAACTGCTTTTACAAGCACTATGGGATACGCTGCCTTATTTTACACAGGCAGACACGAGCTGTTTTACGTTCTGCAGTAAACAAACCGCCTGCCACATCAAAAGCTGCACTCCGTACGGGGTTGAGACACGTCTCTACGTCTAAATGCACAGAGCGGTGACAGTCTCTGCAAGATATTTGATTATATCTTCAAAAGCTGTAATTCCGGCTAAGACGTCCACATCAGCACTCTGGCACGGTACGCAGCGGCTTCTACGCCCATTCAAGATCTGTGCTCATCCGGCTTCTACGCCCATTCGGCTTCAAATGCCCACTCGGTCTCTACGACCATTCGGCTTCAAATGCTTACTCAGTCTCTACGACCATTCGGCTTCTACGCCTACTCGGCTTCTATGCCCATTCGGCTTCTACGCCTACTCGGCTTCTATGCCTATTTGGCTTCTACGCCAGGGTGACAGTCATTTGGCTTCTACGCCAACCTCTTCTACACAAGGGATACCTACCTACGTGGCTTCTACGCCGTTATCTTCGCAGCAGATATACGCATTTTGTCTCCATAGTTGGACACGCGTCACATGCTCACTCAAAAGGTCATCTATACGCAGGTATTGGTTATTTTAACCGTTGTGTAAAAGGGTGCTGTACTTTCCACTCCTCGATTTTTATACCGACGGAGTGGTCACTGTCACCAAAACTCTATAAATAGAGACCCCTATCAATGGGGAAAAAGGTCGAAAAACTTCAAACTTGAAGATCGAACAAGGTCAAAACTTTGAAAGAAGGATCGAACAAGGTCGAACTTCCCAGAAAGATCGAACCGGAGGTCAAGAGAGAGAGAGAGAGAGAGAGAGAGAGAGAGAGAGAGTCCGGAGCTCAGGCAAAGAGTAGGGATCGACGACTTTGGCATCGTGCATCCACCCTCCTTTGCAACCTTCGAAGCTGCTACCTGTCTTCCACGGCACTTCTTCAACATCGTGTGGTCCAAGGGTTAAAGTGATCGACTGCAGATCAGACACCTATAGCAATATTTACCCAGATTAAATAAATTATACTCCCATATCCTCGTATAGGATCAAATTGTACAAGTTTGTTTGTAAACCAAAGAAGGCGGGTTCCGTGTGAACCCCATATTGAATTCATCTTCCATTCTTTCGTTTAATACCACAAATAAGATGGCGACTCTGCTGGGGACATCTTTCTCTTCTGATGAGGAAGCGATTGCTCAACACGATGCGGTATCCGTGCGATCCGTGAAGAAGACACTGGTCGTCCAGTTCGACCAGTCTGACTACGAAGACATGCTTCGAACCGGGGTAGCTCTCACCCTCTCTCCGTCCAAGACAACAGGAAGCTGCACAAAATCTGGATGCCCAAGACATCCTCTACCATTCCTGTGGACTCTCCGATTTCTCTGATCTCTCCGACTAATGAGGTTGTAGCCTTGCTCCCTCCGTGCCCCGCACGTAAAATTCAGTCTCCCGCTATGCGCGGTACAGACAAAACTTCGGGCAAAGCCTCAGCGCTAACCCAGAAGTATCCACTGCGCTCTACGCGTAGAAACCAGTCTCCCACTACGTGCGGTACAGACAAAACTTCGGGCAAAGCCTCAGCGCTAACCCAGAAGTATCCACTGCGCTCTACGCGTAGAAACCAGTCTCCCGCTACGCACGGTACAGACAAAACTTTTGATGATACCTCAGCGCCAAATCGGAAGTACAAATTATGCTCCGTGCGCAAGACAACATCTGACCTCTACGGGGAACCAGATGAGCGCTGTGATCTCCGCAAGTGCAACGACAAGTCTGGGGGTAGTCTCCCTTGACAAAACTGAGCAACATCCAAAGCTGGGGGTAGAATTCCCTCAGAATCCAAAGATGATGCAACGATGACGATCTTCCCAGAAGACCATAGAACTCAAGCATCAGGAGCCCGAAGGCCAAAAGGGACTTTCTCCTTCAATGAAGATGACATCAGTGAAATCTTCAATACGTTGATGAAGGAAAACAAACATCAGCTACCCAACATCAGATACCCTGAGAGGGCTGGCAAAGACGATGACCCAGATTATTGTCTCTTTCATCAGTACATTCATCATCCTACAAAGGCGTGCTATGTACAAAAAAGGAGAATTCAGGAGTTGATCGATGCCAAGGTCATCACTTTGCATCTATAAACGAGGAGACGATCACTGCAAATTGGTTTCACTTTGAAGTGACAATTTGCTCCCTCAAGAAAAAACCAGATGAATCTAAAAAGTTTTCCAGTGGATTCTTCAGGTCCATCCCAGGGAGTTTGTCATATTCATATTACCTCTGAAGAAACCTTCCTAAAATCGGCTATCGATTATCATGTCATATTATCTCTGATATCGATTGTCATCTCAACTTAGCACCCGTACTTAACTCTAAGTACGCCAGTGGTGTTGAGTCCACAAAAACTGCCATGTCCATATTACCTCTGAGCAGATGTGTGCCTCTATCCCCGATAGAGTCACAACCCAGAGAGTTTGTCATGTTCATATTACCTCTGAACAAACCTTTCTGATCCGGCTATCGATTATCATGTCATATTACCTCTGATATCGATTGTCATCTCAACTTAGCACCCGTACTTAACTCTAAGTACGCCAGTGGTGTTGAGTCCACAAAAACTGCCATGTCCATATTACCTCTGAGCAGATGTATGCCTCTATCCCCGATAGAGTCACAACCCAGGGAGTTTGTCATATTCATATTACCTCTGAACAAACCTTCCTATAATCGGCTATCGATTATCATGTTCATATTACCTCTGATATCGATTGTTATCTCAACTTAGCACCCGTACTTAACTCTAAGTACGCCAGTGGTGTTGAGTCCACAAAAACTGCCATGTCCATATTACCTCTGAGCAGATGTGTACCTCTATCCTTGATAGAGTCACAACCCAGGGAGTTTGTCATGTTCATATTACCTCTGAACAAACCTTCCTAAAATCGGCTATCGATTATCATGTTCATATTATCTCTGATATCGATTGTCATCTCAACTTAGCACCCGTACTTAACTCTAAGTACGCCAGTGGTGTTGAGTCCACAAAAACTGTCATGTCCATATTACCTCTGAGTAGATGTGTGCCTCTATCCCCAATAGAGTCACAACCCAGAGAGTTTGTCATGTTCATATTACCTCTGAACAAACATCCCTGATCCGGCTATCGATTATCATGTCATATTACCTCTGATATCGATTGTCATCTCAACTTAGCGCCCGTACTTAACTCTAAGTACGCCAGTGGTGTTGAGTCCACAAAAACTGCCATGTCCATATTACCTCTGAGCAGATGTATGCCTCTATCCCCGATAGAGTCATAACCCAGGGAGTTTGTCATGTTCATATTACCTCTGAACAAACCTTCCTAAAATCGGCTATCGATTATCATGTTCATATTATCTCTGATATCGATTGTCATCTCAACTTAGCACCCATACTTAACTCTAAGTACGCCAGTGGTGTTGAGTCCACAAAAACTGCCATGTCCATATTACCTCTGAGCAGATGTGTGCCTCTATCCCCGACAGAGTCACAACCCAGAGAGTTTGTCATGTTTGTATTACCTCTGAACAAACCTTCCTATAATCGACTATCGATTATCATGTTTATATTACCGCTGATATCGATTGTCATCTCAACTTAGCACCCGTACTTAACTCTAAGTACGCCAGTGGTGTTGAGTCCATAAAAACTGCCATGTCCATATTACCTCAGAGCAGATGTGTGCCTCTATCCCCGATAGAGTCACAACCCAGGGAGTTTATCATGTTCATATTACCTCTGAACAAACCTTTCTAAAATCGGCTATCGATTATAATATTCATATTACCTCTGATATTGATTGTCATCTCAACTTAGCACCCGTACTTAACTCTAAGTACGCCAGTGGTGTTGAGTCCACAAAAACTGCCATGTCCATATTACCTCTGAGCAGATGTGTGCCTCTATCCCCGATAGAGTCACAACCGAGGGAGTTTGTCATATTCATATTACCTCTGAACAAACCTCCCTGATCCGGCCATCGATTATCATGTTATATTATCTTTGATATCGATTGTTATCTCAACTTAGCGCCCATACTTAACTCTAAGTACGTCAGTGGTGTTGAGTCCACAAAAACTGCCATGTCCATATTACCTCTGAGCAGATGTATGCCTGTATCCCCGATAGAGTCACAACCCAGGGAGTTTGTCATGTTCATATTACCTCTGAACAAACCTTCCAAAAATCGGCTATCGATTATCATGTTCATATTACTTCTGATATCGATTGTCATCTCAACTTTGCACCCGTACTTAACTATAAGTACGCCAGTAGTGTTGAGTCCACAAAAACTGCCATGTCCATATTACCTCTGAGCAGATGTGTGCCTCTATCACCGATAGAGTCACAACCCAGAGAGTTTGTCATGTTCATATTACCTCTGAATAAACCTCCCTGATCCGGCTATCGATTATCATGTCATATTACCTCTGATATCGATTGTCATCTTAACTTAGCACCCGTACTTAACTCTAAGTACGCCAGTGGTGTTGAGTCCACAAAAACTGCCATGTCCATATTACCTCTGAGCAGATGTATGCCTCTATCCCCAATAGAGATAGAGTCACAACCCAGGGAGTTTGTCATGTTCATATTACCTCTGAACAAACCTTCATATAATCGGCTATCGATTATCATGTTCATATTACCTCTGATATCGATTGTCATCTCAACTTAGCACCCGTACTTAACTCTAAGTACGCCAGTGGTGTTGAGTCCACAAAAACTGCCATGTCCATATTACCTCTGAGCAGATGTGTGCCTCTATCCCCGATAGAGTCACAACCCAGGGAGTTTGTCATGTTCATATTACCTCTGAACAAACCTTCCTAAAATCGGCTATCGATTATCATGTTCATATTACCTCTGATATCGATTGTCATCTCAACTTAGCACCCGTACTTAACTCTAAGTACGCCAGTGGTGTTGAGTCCACAAAAACTGCCATGTCCATATTATCTCTGAGCAGATGTGTACCTCTATCCCCGATAGAGTCACAACCCAGAGAGTTTGTCATATTCATATTATCTCTGAACAAACCTCCCTGATCCGGCTATCGATTATCATGTCATATTACCTCTGATATCGATTGTCATCTCAACTTAGCGCCCGTACTTAACTCTAAGTACGCCAGTGGTGTTGAGTCCACAAAAACTACCATGTCTATATTATCTCTGAGCAGATGTATGCCTCTGTCCCCGATAGAGTCACAACCCAAGGAGTTTGTCATGTTCATATTACCTCTGAACAAACCTTCCTAAAATTGTCTATCGATTATCATGTTCATATTACCTCTGATATCGATTGTCATCTCAACTTAGCACCCGTACTTAACTCTAAGTACGCCAGTGGTGTTGAGTCCACAAAAACTGCCATGTCCATATTACCTCTGAGCAGATGTATGCCTCTATCCCCGATAGAGTCACAACCCAGGGAGTTTGTCATGTTCATATTGCCTATGAACAAACCTTCCTATAATCGGCTATCGATTATCATGTTCATATTACCTCTGATATCGATTATCATCTCAACTTAGTGCCCATACTTAACTCTAAGTACGCCAGTGGTGTTGAGTCCACAAAAACTGCCATGTCCATATTACCTTTGAGCAGATGTATGCCTCTATCCCCGATAGAGTCACAACCCAGGAAGTTTGTCATGTTCATATTACCTTTGAACAAACCTTCCTAAAATCGGCTATCGATTATCATGTTCATATTACCTCTGATATCGGTTGTCATCTCAACTCAGCACCCATACTTAAACTCTAAGTACGCCAGTGGTGTTAAGTCCACAATACCTATCACATCCATACTACCTCTGATAGGGTTTATTTTGAACTTATTATTTGTACTTAATGTGCGCAACAAATAATAGGTCCATTAAAAATCCCCCAGTGGGATGTCCTCAACAAATACGGTATCGTACTATGTCAGCTTATCATTCAGAGAAGGCGGACAGTTAGCGAATTCGTAAAGTTTTTTGCGCAAAGCAGTTCAGCGGTTCCTACGCTAAAGGAGCTTTCTACGCTCGACAGCAACATTTTTACGGTTTTACGCTCGCAAGCTATCAGTCTATAGTTTTATGCCCGGGTGCCTTTGTGATCAGTAGCTTTTACGCTCGAGAGGAAACAAACCTACGACTTTACGCTCAGCAGATACCAAATCGATGATCTCATGCTCGATGGTGTTTAGTTTATGCTCAGAAGCTGAAGACTAATAATTTTACGCTCCACGACTTCCCGTACATCTGAAGGATACGCCGGCCAGATCACGCGTACATCTGAACGGTCCTCAAAAGCGGTTCATGCTTTATTCAAAGCGTTTCAACTTTCGAGGAATTTGAAAGCTTTGAAGGGGGTCTTGTAGAAGCATGAAAAAATACGTCGGATAACTATACGCGGCATATTGGTGCAGAGCAGCGTAAGCAGAGGCCTTAAGAATTATCAAGCGTGCAACAGAGCTCTTTCCGCTAAAAACGCAGCATGAAAATATGAGAGCTCAAAAGGACCATCCGCGTAAGGCAGTACGTCCAAGCTGCCTCAGCGTAAACAGGGTGCTTGATCGCCTCCAGGGCGTAAAACTCATCCTCTTTCAGACGCAACATTAAGGTGTACAAGAGACGCTTCGTATTCTCCGAGGTGAACCTGTCAAACCCTGCAATAAAGATCCTGCAATGAACCTGACATCTGGACTTCTGACTAAGGGATACGGCTCGACTACCCAGACGACGACTATAATGATGACACAACACTGCGACCCAGGCTGTCAAATACCGCCATCCCTTTTGCGTAAACTGCTTTTACAAGCACGAAGGGATACGCTGCCTTGTTTTATACAAACAGACACGAGCTGTTTTACGTTCTGCAGTAGACAAACCGCCTGCCACATCAAAAGCTGTACTCCGTACGGGGTCGAAGCACGTCTCTACGTATAAATACACAGAGCGGTGACAGTTTCTGAAGGCACGTCTCTGCGACGGATGCACAGAAGGGCTGCAGACCTTCAAAACACGCCTCCGCATTTAATGCACAAGATGGTGGCAAATCTCTGCAAGAGATTCGATTATATCTTCAAAAGCGGTAATTTCGGCTAAGACGTCCACATCAGCACTCTGGCACGGTACGCAGCGGCTTCTACGCCTATTCAAGATCTGTGCTTATTCGGCTTCTACGGCCATTCGGCTTCAAATGCCCACTCAGTCTCTACGACCATTCGGCTTCTACGCCTACTCGGCTTCTATGCCCATTCGGCTTCTACGCCTACTCGGCTTCTATGCCTATTTGGCTTCTACGCCAGGGTGACAGTCATTTGGCTTCTACGCCAACCTCTTCTACACAAGGGATACCTACCTACGTGGCTTCTATGCCGTGATCTTTGCAGCAGATATACGCATTTTGTCCCCTTAGTTGGACACGCGTCACATGCTCACTCAAAAGGTCATCTATACGCAGGCATTGGTTATTTTAACCGTTGTGTAAAAGGGTGCTGTACTTTCCACTCCTCGGTTTTTACACCGACGGAGTGGTCACTGTCACCAAAACTCTATAAATAGAGACCCCTATCAATGGGGAAAAAGGTCAAAAAACTTCAAACTTAAAGATCGAACAAGGTCAAAACTTTGAAAGAAGGATCGAACAAGGTCGAACTTCCCAGAAAGATCGAACCGGAGGTCAAGAGAGAGAGAGAGAGAGAGAGAGAGTCCGGAGCTCAGGCAAAGAGTAGGGATCGACGACTTTGGCATCGTGCATCCACCCTCCTTTGCAACCTTCGAAGCTGCTACCTGTCTTCCACGACACTTCTTCAACATCGTGTGGTCCAAGGGCTAAAGTGATCGACTGCAGATCAGACACCTATAGCAATATTTATCC
Organism: Iris macrosiphon; assembly: GCA_036927795.1. Taxonomy (NCBI): domain Eukaryota; kingdom Viridiplantae; phylum Streptophyta; class Magnoliopsida; order Asparagales; family Iridaceae; genus Iris; species Iris macrosiphon. The sequence goes on along the minus strand of JAYESA010000002.1, from coordinate 71,951,168 downwards.
AGATTAAATAAATTGTACACCCATATCCTCGTATAGGATTAAATTGTACAAGTTTGTTTGTAAACCAAAGAAGGTGGGTTCCGTGTGAACCCCATATTTAATTTATCTTCCATTCTTTCGTTTAATACCACAAACATAGGCCTCTAGGTAGTCTACTCCTACTTGTTTAGGGAGTTGGAGTCCAATAACGAGAGCATTTTACTCTGCCACATTATTGGAGCATGGATCTATGAGGGAGTAAGCATGGTTGATGACCAGATCGTATGAGAAAATTAGTATTATCTCGACGCAAGCCACAATATCGCCTTTGGGTCCTGTTCTTGAAGCACCGCCAAAAAATATTCGCCAAACGGCTTCTGCTCTTGTAGTCATGTTTGAGTCTGTTACTTCATTTGGGATCTTCTCGTAAAGCTTCAAGAATTTCGTTACAGGGTGGGCTGCTAGGAAATCTGTCAACGCTTGGCCTTTGATCGCCTTTTGTGGGATAAATACCATGTCGTACGATGATAGAAGTATTGCCCATATGGCTAGGCGAGAGTTGAGCTCTCCGGGTTTAGTCATAAAGACCCTGAGATGATTAACTCGCGAGATCACATAGATGGTTTGTCCTGCCACTTAATGCCGGGTCTTCTGAATGGCGAAGAGCAGAGCGAGGCACTCCTTCTCAATGGGGTTGTATCTGTACTTTGCATCGGCCATTATTTTGCTGAGATATTAGATAGCCTATTCAAGTCCTGCATCACTTTTATGGGCCAGTAGAGCTCTGAGGAAGTGATCTATTGTTCGCACATATAACAAGAAGGGTCTTCCCACAACGGGGGCCACCAATACTGGGGGGTTCATGAGATACTCCTTGATGTCGTCGAAGGTGTGCTGACATTCTTTATTTCAGACAAAGGAGACTCCCTTCTTCATAAGATGAGTGAACGGCTGACAATGTCCAGAGAGATTTTATATAAACCTCCTGATGTATACCAATCTTCCTTGAAGGTCGCAAAGTTCTCTGAGGTTCTTCGACGGGTACATTTCAAGGATTGCTTTAGTCTTGTCGAGGTCTACGTAGATACCCTTCGAAGTTATGACAAAACCCAAAAAAATTCGCTGGAGACTCCCAGAAAGGATTTGGCAGGGTTTATCTTGAGCTTGTGCGCACGTATCGAGTCGAACACAGTCTTCAAGTCATGTCACGACCCGCACCCGGTTATTCGGGCACGAGTGCGTGGGCACGTCCAGCCTACGCCGCAGTGTCGGCGGTAGTACGCTGTCTAGGTCGTCATCACAGGTAATTTTAAATCTATCTCATCCACAATAAATAGACAAGGAAAGTAACAGGAAATAGGAATGCTAACTTTTATAAAACAAATTGTGACAACAGATCCATAGTTAATACAAATCCAGAAGATAGATCGGGGACAAACCCGAGTATGTGCTGAAAGAAAATAAAATAATAACTAACTGGCTACTCCTCCTGAAAGGTAGTCTCCTGAGTGGGAACCGGCTCCTCATATGTGTCACCTGCTAACTCATAGGGGCCATAATAGGTAGGGGCAAAGTTCTCATCATCGCCTAAAACAACGAATCCAGTCAGGAAAGGAGCAAAGTACACAATGCACAACAAGATTAAACTAAATATTCATGACAATTAACTTGAGTATCATGTTGAGAAAGTTGTATAGAAGAACATCAATATCTCAGAGTTAATGCTATAAACAGGAATATGAGAAAGCAGAAAATAAATAAGACAGAAAATGAAACTACAACAGTCAGCAAGAACTATAACAAGACCAGAAGCTATCTGTGTGAACTTGTGTTTATTTTAGAATACATAGTTGGCATGTAGGAGTTTATAAGGCTAATCCGGCCGTCATAGACAGCTATTAAACATGAACAATCGAGATCCGGCTGAGGGTAAAGTCGCGTACCAACAGCTATTAAATATGATAGGGGGAAAGGTAAACTACATGCCTTCTAGTATTCTCCCACCCGACATGAAATACAGTATCCAAGACATGAAATCCAGTATTCTAGCACTACGTGTAATCATCAAGGGTACTAGTAGAGCAGGGAATTAACTATCACAAAATAAAGATTAAACTTGAAGTGCAGGTACTTGCCTGTTGTTTGGATCCTGATTAATTGTACTTGGGGAAATTTCCAGAGATGAGTCCAAAAGCTGAAATAGACATTACCATCACGCTCAGAAGATGTTAAATAGCTAGAAACGCCTGTCCTTGGGTCTAATTTGGAGACAAGGGCAAAAATGGCAGTTTCGGGTCAAAATGGGGTCCGCCGGTGGGCCCACTTTGCACCGAAAAACGTGTCCGGGTCAAAGGTCTCCAAATTTACCAAACTTAGTGTCAACAGGTTAGGAACGCTGATACGAACCCAACGGAACTTCCGGATTTGAATTCCGATGAGCCGAACACAAAATCGCCCGTCGAGCGGGATTTGTGGGGCCCACGACACGCGATTTCGTCAACGTTCTCAGAATCGAACCAAACTTGACCCACAGGACCAGCGTATCGCTACGAGTCCAATGGTGCAAGTTTTGTCTCGATACGACGAGTGTACAAGAAGTTAGGGCAAATTACAGAAAAGTCAGATACGGGGCGATGTCCTTGGATACGCGTTAATTCCGGTGTGCACGCACACCCGAATCAGCTTCTGCGAATTCTCACACGTCCGTATCGACGGTGCGCACGTATCTGTGAAGACCGCACGCGACCAAGTCGTCCCGTTTGGCAGGACGTACTTAGTTCCGGGGTGAAACAGGGTCTAGTTTTTCCTGTTTTTGGATCGTGGTGTGCGATCACCACAGGACGCGATGCCCCGAGCGATTTATCCGGGCACCGAGAGGGTCATACAGGCTTCACAACGTAATTTACGGAATTGAAAATGGGACAGCGAGGAGAAAGTTACACGCACCTGAACAGGGCTCTGAAAACCGGATTTTTTGTGTCCGTGTCGTGTCCGACACGCCGACACGAAATTGGGGAAATTAGGGTTAGGGTTAGGGTTTCCTGGACGCTGCGGCGGGTAGCCGGCCGGAGGTGCGCCAGAGGGGGCCAGGGAAGCTCGACGAGGCCGGGCGGAGGCGGCGAGGGAACGGCGGCGGCTCTCGGCGAGGCTGGGGCGAGCGGGGCGCTGGATCGGGGAGAGATGAGGAGCAAGCTGGGCGGCTCGGTCGTCTCTGCCGGCGGGGGTGGCGGTGCTGGAGGGGAGGAGGACGGCGGGGCGAGGTCGTCCGGCGGCGAGGCGGTGGATGGTCGACGGCCAGGAGGGGGAGGGGACGACCGGGGCTAGGTTATATAGGGAGAGTGAGGGAGAGGGTGCCGCCGGGCAAGGCGGAGGGGCCGGTGGGGAGAGGAGGTCGTGGGGTGAGGCGCGGCGGAGCGAGGCGTGGCCGAAGGCGCAGGCGGTGGATGCGGCGCCGGACGCGGGGAGGGAGGCGACCGGGTCGTGGGGCTGGGGTGTTCGGGTTCGGGTGCGGGCGGGTCGGGTTCGGTCGGGCGGACCCGACCCGACCCGTTAGGGTTAATGGGCCGGAGGGGACTGGGCCGTGGGCCGGGCTGGGGGAAATGGGCCGGGCTCAGATAATAATAATAATAATAATAATAATAATAATAATAAAAATGATAATAATTAATAATTAATTAATTAAATAAATAAATAGTTTTTAGGCATTTAAAAATAGGTCTGAGGTCCAATAAATTCCAGAAAAATTATCCTAAGTCCAGTTTTCCATTTTACACCAAAAAATGATATTTCCAAAATATTTTAATATTATTTATTAATAATTAAAAATCATTTAGTAATTTAGAAACCCTGATTTTAATTACAGAAAATCCCCAAAAAATTCCAAAAAATTGTGAAAAATCCCAAGTTAAAATTCTTACAAAATCTGGGGGTTTACAATCTACCCAACTTATAAAAATTTCGTCCTCAAAATTTAAAATTAAGCCATAATCTGTTAACCCTTCATGTACATAGGGCAAGTCGATCGCCATCTCTTTGCGATAATTAAAAGCCTAATCATATCCACTGCAATCACTTCAAAGTTTAAGATGACTACTTATTCCCATCAAGAATTCAACCTATGGCTATTACTTCTTACTTCCTCAAATTATCCACAGGCAGATTTTAGACTAAGTCCATATAGCATCTTCCAGATTTGCACGTGCTTATGAATTTACCTCACGATCGAAATTTTTTCTGGAAGTAATTCGAGTCCATTAGTATTACCATTCACTTGTATGCTTCAACTTTTTAAATTTCATTCATCTCCTCAATAATCCAACTAGTTAGTCCAACCATCAAATTTTAATTTGTAATTCAAATCATCAAGTTGAAAAAATAATTTAAGTGTAGTCCACCACTGTTCAAGTCTGAATCATATATCCCCTAAATTCAAATTGGCGATTTTACTTTCATTATTCAAGATTTAAATCATGTATCCAAGATACAACTTATTGGGTCCTCGATATCAATTCATTAATCATTTTAGTCACTCCTCTAAATTTTCAAAATTATAATGGCTTGCTTCTTCCAATCTGACCTTACTCGGTCACGATCCAAAGGACATTCCTCTCGAGTTGACAAATGCATTGCTACCCAACTTAGAGTTTACCCATTCATCACAAAAGACTATATACCTTAAGAAAAATATTCCTTAATATGCTTACCTACGTCATTCAATCCTCGAACTTCAACGCCGATCATGTCATATATGATATGTCCTCAATTACGAAAGTTTAATCCCCAAGTATGTGATCGGCCTATGTGGCATATCTAGTACTACCTATGTACTAACTTATACCAGGCACGAGATTTTGTCTTTCCGAAATAAGGGAAGACGAAGATCAATAATAAAGAGTTCAAGGGTGGGGTGATAGAAAAGAAATATCGGGGTCAAGGCGTTTTAAAGTATTCAGGTGGGAATTGTCAAGCGATTGTGGATTGAATCCTATCTCGGTAATTCCTATTCACATGCTCGTATTAATACAGTTATGTAATCGATACGATATGCTCGGACATATCTAGAGGGCAACTAGTCAACTATATATCTCAATACACGTAAGGTATTATTTCGAAGGGCGAATCAAGCGCACTATGGTTGATCAGACCGTAATACATTGATTCTGAAATGTATCATTGTGGGCCTCCCCAATAATACACTTGTCATGAACAAGCTCGATAAAGAGTAAGCTTGCAAAACTAGGCTATAAAATAGCAGCATAAGTCAAGTACATCAAAATTTAGTGCACTAGATGATGATGAAAGGAGGTACAAATTATTTAAGTTCACAAAACAACCTACAATAAGCACAATAACAAAAGATTCTACAAACTCTACAGTTATCAGATACAAAAACATACCAGGTTATTAGCAAGTTTAAAGTTACTAGGTTGGGGCTGAGGTCACGAACCAATAGGCACGAGCTAAATAATACTAGAAACGATAGCTAAAAATCACTTACGCAAATTAGTTACTCTAAGAGTCTGCACGTTCTCCATGGTCATCGTCTAAGCTTGTCCATGTTCTTGAGGTGGTGCCCTCTGCTGCGCTGCTGGGGCCTGGCCTGAACTGGAACTTTTGTGCAGTTGTGCGTCTTTGAGCAGCAGGACAGTCCTTCATTTGATGTGCTGCTGATCCACAATATAGACAGGCACCTAGTCTCTTTCTACAATCCTGCCAAATGTGACCTTATTTTCGACAATAGCCACAAGTGGGAGCTTGTTGGTTCTGTCCTTGAGTTGGATTCATCCGTGGTTGCTTTGCAGCTTTTTCCTGTTGTGCTTGGTCTGGTGCTGACGCAGACGGCCGCTTTCGGCTGGACTCGATCCTTGCGGTGCACTCCACAGGTCGCGCTGCAGTAAGAACGTCCTCGTCGAAGGTAATTGCATTTGAACTGCTTGGCTTCCGTGACTCCGAGCTAATTCTGTCGATGAAGTTCTCCACTTGGTTTTGCTGAGTTTCTTGTTGAACCTTCTGATAGGCTTGCATCATTATGTAGAACATGCGAAACATCTGCTGTTCGTCCATAGGCGGTCCCGGTGGGAAGGAAGGCATCGGTGGAATAGGCTGTGTCGAGGGTGGAACGCCATCTTGACGGATTATTGAGGCAGGCTGACTTGCTTGACTGCCTTGTGATGATTGGCCTTCACCGACTGGTATCACATCGCCTTCTTGGGTAACCACAACGGTTTATGGTATTTCTGCATGAGCCTCGTTGCTAGCTTGTGGGTCCATTTCCCTGTATCCAAAATAACCAATAAGAGGCACACAGGAATCAAGGCAAGATGTAAGCTCAAATTAGTTCGAATACGATACAGATATCAAAGACGATTCAAGCAAGTGGATGAGATCCTATAAACTTATCCTAGCTTTATTGCAGGCCTATTCGGTCCCTGAGTTGAAACCGAACAATTTAGTCGTTGGACCTGCATGGGCCACCACAAAAATGTGTCACGACCCGTACCCGGTTATTCGGGCACGAGTGCGTGGGCACGTCCAGCCTACGCCGCAGTGTCGGCGGTAGTACGCTGTCTAGGTCGTCATCACAGGTAATTTTAAATCTATCTCATCCACAATAAATAGACAAGGAAAGTAACAGGAAATAGGAATGCTAACTTTTATAAAACAAATTGTGACAACAGATCCATAGTTAATACAAAGCCAGAAGATAGATCGGGGACAAACCCGAGTATGTGCTGAAAGGAAATAAAATAATAACTAACTGGCTACTCCTCCTCAAAGGTAGTCTCCTGAGTGGGAACCGGCTCCTCATATGTGTCACCTGCTAACTCATAGGGGTCATAATAGGTAGGGGCAAAGTTCTCATCATCGCCTAAAACAACGGATCCATTCAGGAAAGGAGCAAAGTACACAATGCACAACAAGATTAAACTAAATATTCATGACAATTAACTTGAGTATCATGTTGAGAAAGTTGCATAGAAGAACATCAATATCTCAGAGTTAATGCTATAAACAGGAATATGAGAAAGCAGGAAATAAATAAGACAGGAAATGAAACTACAACAGTCAGCAAGAACTATAACAAGACCAGAAGCTATCTGTGTGAACTTGTGTTTATTTTAGAATACATAGTTGGCATGTAGGGGTTTATAAGGCTAATCCGGCCGTCATAGACGGCTATTAAACATGAACAATCGAGATCCGGCTGAGGGTACAGTCGCGTACCAACAGCTATTAAACATGATAGGGGGAAAGGTAAACTATATGCCTTCTAGTATTCTCCCACCCGACATGAAAAGCAAGACATAAAATACAGTATCCAAGACATAAAATCCAGTATTCTAGCACTACGTGTAATCATCAAGGGTACTAGTAGAGCAGGGAATTAACTATCATAATATAAAGATTAAACTTGAAGTGCAGGTACTTGCCTGTTGTTTGGATCCTGATTAATTATACTTGGGGAAATTTCCAGAGATGAGTCCAAAAGCTGAAATAGACATTACCATCACGCTCAGAAGATATCAAATAGCTAGAAACGCCTGTCCTTGGGTCCAATTTGAAGACAAGGGCAAAAACGACAGTTTCGGGTCAAAACGGGGTCCGCCGGTGGGCCCGCTTTGCACCGAAAAACGTGTCCGGGTCAAAGGTCTCCAAATTCACCAAACTTAGTGTCAACAGGTCAGGAACGCTGATACGAACCCGACGGAACTTCCAGATTTGGATTTCGATGAGCCGAACACAAAATTGCCCGTCGAGTGGGGCCTGTGGGGCCCACGACACGCGATTTCGTCAACATTCTCAGAATCGAACCAAACTTGACCCACAGGACCAGCGTATCGCTACGAGTCCGATGGCGTAAGTTTCGTCTCGATCCGACGAGTGTATAAGAAGTTAGGGCAAATTGCAGAAAAGTCAGATACGGGGCGATGTCCGCGGATACGCGTTGATTCCGGTGTGCACGCACACCCGAATCAGCTTTCGCGAATTCTCACACGTCCGTATCGACGGTGCGCACGTATCTGTGAAGACCGCACGCGACCAAGTCGTCCCGTTTGGCGGGACGTACTCAGTTCTGGGGTGAAACAGGGTCTGGTTTTTCCTGTTTTTGGATCGCGGTGTGCGATCACCACAGGACACGATGCCCCGAGCGGTTTATCCGGGCACCGAGAGGGTCATACAGGCTTCGCAACGTAATTTACGGAATTAAAAATGGGGCAGCGAGGAGAAAGTTACACGCACCTGAACAGGGCTCTGAAAACCGGATTTTTTGTGTCCGTGTCGTGTCCGACACGCCGACACAAAATTGGGAAAATTAGGGTTAGGGTTAGGGTTAGGGTTTCCTGGACGCTGCAGCGGGTGGCCGGCCGGAGGTGCGCCGGAGGGGGCCAGGGCAGCTCGACGAGGCCGGGCGGAGGCGGCGAGGGAACGGTGGCGGCTCTCGGCGAGGCTGGGCCGAGTGGGGCGCTGGATCGGGTAGAGAGGAGGAGGAAGCTGGGCGGCTTGGTCGTCTCTGCCGGCGGGGGTGGCGGTGCTGGAGGGGAGGAGGACGGCGGGGCGAGGTCGTCCGGCGGCGAGGCGGTGGGTGGTCGACGGCCAGGAGGGGGAGGGGACGACCGGGGCTAGGTTATATAGGGAGAGTGAGGGAGAGGGTGGCGCCGGGCAAGGCGGAGGAGCCGGTGGGGAGAGGAGGTCGTGGGGTGAGGCGTGGCGGAGCGAGGCGTGGCCTGAGGCGCAGGCGGCAGATGCGGCGCCGGACGCGGGGAGGGAGGCGACCGGGTCGTGGGGCTGGGGTGTTCGGGTTCGGGTGCGGGCGGGTCGGGTTCGGTCGGGCGGACCCGACCCGACCCGTTAGGGTTAATGGGCAGGAGGGGACTGGGCCGTGGGCCGGGCTGGGGGAAATGGGCCGGGCTCAGATAATAATAATAATAATAATAATAATAATAATAATAATAATAATAATAATAATAATAATAATAATAATTAATAATTAATTAATTAAATAAATAAATAGTTTTTAGGCATTTAAAAATAGGTCTGAGGTCCAATAAATTCCAAAAAAATTACCCTAAGTCCAGTTTTCTATTTTACACCCAAAAATAATTTTTCCAAAATATTTTAATATTATTTATTAACAATTAAAAATTATTTAATAATTTAGAAACCCTGATTTTAATTACAAAAAATCCCCAGAAAATTCCAGAAAATTGCGAAAAATCCTAAATTAAAATTCTTACAAAATCTGGGGGTTTACAAGTCATGGAGGTGACAATCTTTGGAGCAACTCTTGACAGCGATGTCATCAACGTAACACTCCACTGTCTTGTGTAGATGTTCACGAAAGATGGTGGTTATAGCTCGCTGGTATGTAGCACCTGTGTTCTTCAAACCGAAGGGCATGACTCTGTAGCAGTACACTCCTATCGACGTTCAGAACGATATATGCTTCTCGTCGTCAGGAAATATCTTGATTTGATTATAGCTTAAGAATCCGTCCATGAAGGACTTGCGCTCGAAACCACAAGTGTTGTCGATTATTATGTCTGTGATCGAAAGGAAAAACTCATCCTTAGGGTATGTCGCATTCAGATCATAAAAGTTAATACAGATTCTAATCTTTCGATTCTTTTTGACGATGGACACGATGTTGGCTACCCAATCCGGATGTTGTTCCTCACGGATGAAGCCATTAGCTATCAATTTGTTGACTTTAGCTTCGATGGCATTCATGATGTTCGGCCATAACTGTCGTTGTTGTTGCTTGATCGGCTTAGCGTTTGGCAAGATCTTTAGTTTGTGGACCACGATTTGGGGTCCAGTCCCGATATGTCTTTGTAACTCCAGGCAAAGACATCGATGTACTCCCTAACGAGCTGTAGTAGGGATTCCCGATCCTCATTAGACAGACATTTGCTGACGAAGATAGGTTTAGGGAATGATTTATCGTCCAGATCGATTGGTACAACTTTGTCCTCAGTGGGAGGTTCCCGTAGCTCGAACCATATCTCCCATTGTGAGTCTAGGCGTTGGTCCCATGGTTCTACTTCAAAGAGTTTAGGTGGATCCTCATCATCTTCCTCAGGGTCAGCTGATACCATATTGGCAGACAATATTTGTTTGAGCATCTCCCCGATACTGATATCGGAGTCCAAAGCGGAAGATTCTGAAGAGTGAGAGTGTAACTTATCTTCTTTATTCGAGCCTTCGGGGGTCGTGAGAGGCGTGACGTACCCTAAGCCATGCTTGGTCTTATGATAGTAATCCTCAGACTTGCCTGTAGGAGCATACAGACGCAGAGGCAGCCATCGGCCTTTGCCGTAGTTGAAGCCCCTAGCGGCTTTTAGATCGTATCCTATCTTTTGGATAAGGTGCTTGGTTTGAGAGCTGTACCAGTGAAGTGGTATTTTGCCGGGGTCGAGTTGTGGCTCCAGTTCATCTGGGATGAAAGATTGGGGACTTTTCACTCTGCCAAAGATGATGAGTTGTCTCCCCTCTTCCTTGCTGGAACTATAAATTAGGAGTTTTGACTGGGGATAATTCGGTTCACTACATAGGTGGTAGTCACATGTGTATGAAGGTGCTAGTCTAGAACGTGCTCAATGGAATATAATATGCTGAGATGTGCAACATCCGAGTAGTTCAAAGATAGCCCTTTATTCATAAAATAAGGTATCTTATCCTCAAGAATTATATCGTCAAGAGAAGGGAATTAGCATGCACGGCTACGTACTCTTCCAGTTCGTCCTTCCCGAGATCTACCCCAGTGTGAGCGACGGCTTCGGAGCTCTCTTGCGCAGCTTTACCACTAGAGGTTCGGAAGTCGTGGTAGATGCCAGATCTTCTTTTAGCGGTTGACTCATTCTATGAAGGCGAACGACCAGAGGTTCGGGTGCTTTCTTATGCAGTTTTACCATGAAGGAAGGGGCTACATTGGGAGAACATGCTTTAAGATGGACTCTCAAGGGCTCATCCGATGTTGTCCCAGTCTCTGCCTCATCGTCGGTATTATTGTCACCTTCATCTTGGTGGACTTGCTTGTAGAGGATCAAGTCAGAGTAATAGGCCTCAACCCTTTTTAATGGATCAACGTCGGCAAATTCTGTCTTGACGATGTCATGATCGTCCATGTACTTCAAGCACTGGTGCAAGGTTGATGGTACGATCATGTACTGATGTATCCACGGACATCCCAACAGGACGTTGTAGGATATGTCTACGACTATAACGTAGGTGGCCTATGTTTTCAAATCGATGATCTGATACTTCAAGCGAATATTGCCCAGAGGGTACCTCCTCTCTGCGTTGAAGCCACTGATGGCAGTATTGGTTTCTACCAGGAGATGCATCGGGATGCCCAAGGTCTGAAGCAAACTCTGTAGGATGATTCTGATTGATGAACCAGGGTCGATGTGCATCTGGTCCACCTTGATGGCGCCAATGTACCCTATGTAATACATAGGACGATCGTGCCTATTGTTCTTTAACAACATGTCTTGTTGCGAGAACATGATGTTGGGTATCGCCTCCATCATATTATTGCAGTGGGGGCATGCGGTAGGATTCTCTGCTGGCGGCTTGACCTGCGCCAGGTATGTGTTGGCATTTTGTAATGCCTTACTCAAAGCAATCCGAGCATGTTTGGAGAGTCAAAAAAGCTCGAATAGTGATAACTTCGCTGGAGTATTGGCCAGTTGTGCCAAGATGTCTAAGTTTTAGGGCTTCTCCAGCCCCTGAGATGTATCTTTGTGCAGCAGTTTGTCGAAGCTAGTTTCTTTCTACTTGGACTTGTCCACTATCGGAGGCAGGGATGGACCCGGATCGGATATTGTATGTGTGGCGATTCAGAGCACACCAGCATCAAGGATGTCATATTCTCTTTGGTACGCCAGTCCTGATCTTTTCGTTCTTGCCATAGCTTCTTCAGAAGGGAGATAAACCGTGTAGCAGGACTTGGACTTTCTACCCTTGGACTTGGTAGTGGAACGTGTTGCCTGCTGCATCAAGTCTAGAGCAAGATCTGGATGAACCCATATGATCTCCTCCCATGATGTGGTAAGCGGTATCAGTCAGGCTGTTTGGTCACGAGCTGGCGGGAGATTGACAACCTCCATTGTTGCCCTGGGGATGGGGATCACTACGTCTTGGGCTTCCGTTGTCGAGAAGTTACCAAACTGGAAAGATACCATGTTAGCGACAACTGTTTTGTCATCGAAGTCTAAGGTGAGGGCCTTGGTGTCGAGCAGACGCTGGATGTACCGCTTCAGTGTGTTGAAATCCTGCACCGCATAGTGGACGTATCGATGGTAGTGGTAGTACTTCGGATTATTCACATCGACTGCCTCAACAAGGCGCTTGACGTCGGAGAGCCAAAGCTTGTTTTTCTTCATTAGCACGTCAAAGATTTCTATGACATCATCATCTTCGAAAGAATAAGTTTTATTCAGTTTTGGGACCTCTGTGGGCTTTTGCTCGGGCTTCTTGGTTATATTGGCGACAAGAGCCTGCTTCCCCTTATGATTCTGGGCAATATTGTTGTTGTTGTTGTAAGGCCATTTTTTATATCATCAGTTACGGGGATCTGTATTCCCAATAGGCGGGCGTCCTTTGCTTTCTTCTCAACACCGACAACATTTATGATTAACGTCGTCCAGTCTTTAAACTGAGAGACGTCCATCCAGATTCTGACTGTGGAAAGGAGATTTCTTCGGCATGTGTCCATCAGCGTGAACTCAAGGTTACCGGGGGGTAACTTTAGCGCCGCTTGCCTGTATCGCTCGATGTATTCCCGTACACTCTTTCTCTCTTTGTGTGAAGTCCATTAAAGAGGATATCGTCATGTCGTTTCCTCCGTTGTAGAACCGAGCAATAAAAAGACCTTTGAGATCATCAAACGACCAAATACAGTTGTCCTGTGTCACGCCCCGATCCCGAAAGGGTCATTACTCCTCGCCGGATCCTTTACGAAACTGATTCGTCCTCGCTGGGGCGTGATACCGTGCGAGCCTGGGTTGCGCTCGCACAAGGCAAGAACTTACAGTTTTAGGAACCCGTTTTTGAAACACAATTTATAAAACACATTCACAGAGATTTGAACACAAGTGCGGAAGAAACATGCTTTTTCATTGATAATTCAGAGTAATTTATATAGAGTTTACATTGATGCACCTTCTCGGCTATTTAAATTGCATTACAAAAGATAACTCAAAATGCAGGGCGCGCTCCATCAGATAGTCCACGTCGTTTGTATATTATGCCCTTGTATAGATTGAAGTCCATGCCTCCAAAATGAACTGACTCCAGCTATACTTCAAAATAGAGGTGCTCCTAACGCTCATTGCTATGCACTAGCGTTGCACCGTCTGATTGCCTGAAATAGTTGCCCACAACGTGGGTCAGTACTCAACTTGTACTGGTGAGCGGGATGAACCCACTCGACTAAATCGACACTATCTTGTTAGGGGCGAGCATGCATTAAGATATCTTCTATAAGGAAGCAAGTAAAATCAATTCATATCAGTTGTATGTTTTGATAGGAATGAAAAATAGCATCGAATCCAACCAGTACACCGATTGCTTACTCAATCGATGCATGCCTTCCCTGCAATGAAACACAAGTATACTAACCATCTGCACAAGACAATAAGTTAGCATACGTTCTATACTATACGGTCATTGGTGTGATCGACACCTTAGGGACATATTTCAAGCATTAGCGGCGCGCCCTATCAGCCCGGGTAGCAAGCCCTGCTGGAGGTCCCGCTATGCATCATGACGAGCACGAATCAAATATTTTCCTTCGGATCGATACGGTTCCAGTGCCCCGAAAAACCGTTTCGAGGAAATGCCAAACCTTGTGCACAAGTTGTCCCAGACCATGCAAATGCATGAATAATTTATATCTCATACAATGCATCGAAATAAACAGAAGAAATAAAGCAGCAACATATATATCTTATGCAACAGTTTATATTTTCTCAAGCGGTATTCCGATTCAGTTATCCCATAAGTCCAAACTCTATCCGAGGCACTAAGCCGCCACCAACAACCAAATTTTCTTATAAACAAGCTCAAATTATAAGGTGTGCAAGCATATAATAAATTAGTCTATAATTCCCATGTTCCTTTCTTAGTGGTTGGCATGCCTTGTGGCTAAGGATTTCCTAGGCGTCCAACCGGGCATCATCGAGTGAACGTTTGAAACATTAGAGATGTTGGCGTGAAGAAGTAAGAAAGAAGGGACCAAACCACTCACTGGTTAAGGGAAAAGAGGCTGAAACAAGGAATCCCGCTAGCGACGATCAAACGTCAGTTACGCGGACCTGAAACAGCACGAGCAACGAGTTAGAAATCTTGCCTTTCCTTCCTTGCCGAACTCCGCAAAATCCAAGCTCCAAACGATAAAACCAGCAGCAAAAACCAAGCAAATCGAAAGCAATACCAAATCAAAATCCCAAAGTGGCAATAAAGAAAACCAAGCAACCAAAATACGAAAACTATTGGACTCGTTTCAATAGAGGCCTTTCCATGAGTTGGAAAGGATCATCGTATTTCGTCCGTGGCAAGAAGATGCCGAGATCTAAGTTATGACTCAGACGGACTAGCCACAAGCCCAATTATATAGTGCTCGTCCCGGTCGGATCGGTATTTGAGGCACTACATAATATACCACTAAGAAAAAGTTTCGACCAGAAACTTAAGAACAAGCCTTACCTCCGACTAAATGAACAACGAAGGATACTTCTCCTTCATCTCCGATTCCATCTCCCAAGTTGATTCCCCAACTGTATGGTTCTGCCACAGCACGCGAACCAAGGACATCGTACGGTTGCGAAGTACTTTTTTCTTACGATCCAGAATCTGCACCGGCTCCTCTGAGTATGACAAATCCGTGTGCAATTCCAATTATTTGAAGCTAACCACATGACTAGGGTCATGCACATACTTTTGAAGTTTAGAAACGTGGAATACGTCGTGCACTCCAGCCAAGGCGGGAGGTAGTACAATCCGATATGCCACAGCTGCCACCTGTTCTAGTATCTCAAAGGGGCCGACAAACCTGGGACTCAGTTTGCCCTTCACGCCGAAACGCGTCACTCCACGCATCGGCGTCACTTTCAAGAAGACATGATCCCCGACCATGAACTCCAAGGGCCTACGATGAGTATCGGCATAGCTTTTCTGTCGGCTCTGCGCAGTGCGGAGTCTTTCCTGAATTAAGCAAACTTTCTCAACTGCCTGCTCCATCATCTCTAGCCCGAGTACCTGCCGCTCGCCGACTTCGTCCCAACAGATTAGAGATCGACACTTGCGCCCATAGAGTGCTTCTTACGGTGCTATCTGGATGCTCGATTGGTAGCTGTTGTTGTACGCAAACTTCGCCAATGGAAGGTGCGTGTCCCAACTAGTCTTTAAATCGATCGCACACAGCCGTAACTGTCACTACCACATTTCCAGATAAGGGCATTTGTGTAATTTCACTATTTTGAATAAATATGTATTAATTTTATCTGCTGAGTTTTATAAACTATTTATATATTGTTAGTGGTTTTTGGTTTAGGTCAAACCCTAGAACGCATTAGGACAAACCCTAATGAGAAACCCTAATTTGAAAACCCAATTCTAGTAAAACCCTAGAATTTTAATTTTTGGTGGAACCTCAAATCCTAGAAGGGCTAAACCTGAGTTATTTGGGCTCTACATGACCTAACCTGGGGGTTTAACCTAAAACTATACATTAGAAACCCTAACTTGGTTTATTATAAAAGGGAACCCTCTTTTCTTCATGTAGAAAGAAGAAACCTTAGCCTCCATCAAGAAAGCCATCTCCCTCACCCCAAATTCAGAATTTAAGCCCTAGGATTCCATCTTCCTCCTCCAAAGCAAGGAAAGCAAGGAACTTGGGTCAAGAAACCTTGGGGAAGAAGAACTTCCATTGGAGAAACCATCTCTATAGGTAAAACCCTATTTTTAATTCATTATATGCTATTTTTCTGTTGATTATTACCCCTTTAGGAAACCCCTTGCTGTTAGATTTCGTTTTAGGGTTTTGGTTAGGGTTTTGTGTTCATACGTTGGTTTTCCCCCATTTTCGTGAACCCTAAACCTAGGGATTTCATGTAGACTGATTTCATCCTCCAACGAGAAGATTCAGATATCATTTTAGGGGTTTCATTTGAGTTTTTCAGGGGTTTTGTGTTTTGGTTCGTTTCCAGCACCCTAAGTGCTTGATGAAATGTCCATTAAGAATTTATCTATCTAAGGTATTAGAATTTATGCATGTTTGATTTATCGATCTATATAGATAATATAATTTCTTGTGCTATGGCTGTATATAATTCTGAGAGGACAGGCACATGTGTGCTGTGGGTGTGAGCAGTCGGGTCTTGTGATGTACCTGTGTGCAGGGTGAATTGGGGGTCCTGATACTCGGGTTAGTATAAGTGTGAGTAGTGTGTAATTACTGTATGTGCAATTGTGTATCAGATATGGAGAGTGAGTTAGGGGCTGTATAGAGTATCAATTTTCTGTGTATTTCCTAGGGTATGAGTACTTGTGGGTATTGGTTAGATTATCATGTGTGTCAGTTAGATAGTAGTGAAGTATGAGTGAAGCCTGTGTGTTAATGTGTATCATAGAACCTAGTGTAGCTGTGTGTGTTCCTGAGAGTGTGTGTCTGCCTATATGCTTACCTGTGTGTGTGCAGTTTGTGAGTGTTCCTATGTGAAACTAGTGTATCAGTATTTTGTGTCAGTGTGTGCCTGAGATTGGGTTTCAGGGATGTGTTAGTGTAGCTGTGTGTATTCAGCACTGTGTGTGTGTGTATACTGTTAGTTGTGTGTGACTGTGTGTGTAAGTGTCAATGTATACAAGTGCCAGTATATGCCTGTGTTGTGTTGTGTCAGTAACTTATAGGTGGTATAGTAGGAACTATGTGAATGTAAGGGATTTAATTGAGTATCAGTGTAATATCTGAGTATCAGACTATGAACCTATTTTAGTACCTGTGTGTTTCAGTGTTTAAATTAGTGTGTTAGGGCTTGTGACAGTGTGTGTATCAGAGAAGTGTGAGATGAGTGCCTGTGTATTTTGTGAGTAAACTGTACCTGTGTGTGGTGAGGAACCAGTAACTATGAGTGTCTGTGTATCATGAAACCTGTGTGTGTGTGTCAGTTAGAACAGTGTGTAGATGTATCATCACCCAGTGTCTAGGTGGGAATGTTGAGTGAACCCCAGTGTGTGTGTGAGTATAAATTCTGTGCAGTGAGTGTCTGTAGGTATCAGTACCTGGGGAGAGTGAGAGTGTGAGCCTAGCTAAAATCAGTAAGTGTGTCTTAGTTCAGTAGGGGAGTTTAGTCAGGAACCACTTCCAGTGAGTGTGAGCAGTGGGTGTAGCATATCAGTATCCAAGTGTCCCAGAAATCTGTGTGTACCTGAGTGTTAGGTACCTACCTGTGGGAATACCTGTGTGTGTTCCTGTGTGTGTGCCTGTGGGTGCCAATGTAGCTGTATGTGTATGGTAGTGTAGGGATTTATGGTATTAGTGACAATATCAGTGAGTCTATCATTAGTATTTGGTATTGGTCAATTAGTATCATGTATAGTTGGTAAGGTTAGATATCAAATAGGTATTAGGTATTAAGTTATCAACTAGTATAAACTAGGTATCCTTAGTATGGTCAAATGAATAGGAATAAGACTAAGGTTGACTAGTAGACCTAGTATAGACCTAGAAATAGATTAAAAACATCATCCTAGTTATTATTTATAATTATCTTTCCACACCACCATTTAACACTTATATTTCATTTATATAGGTCATTGTGATCCCACTTTGGACATCGATCCTCACACTTTGCTCAGGACCACAGGCGAGTACATTCTCTGACAGTTTTCATTGTTGATTACTTCTATAAATTATAGTGTATTACATACTTGATTCCGACACTGTGGATACACGGGTTAGCACCCTAGATCCCCATCATGAGGAGTCGTGATTGGAATCTATCGTGCTAGCTGGGGGATGGGGAACTATTAGTAGATTATGTGATCATATCCAAACTTACCATGGATTATAGCTCACCCCACTTCTCACGTCGGGTGCGGCCTGACCATCATCATGCTTCATAGCTGTTATATATGATTAGCCTGACCATTATCATGCATCATAGCTAACCATATGGTTAGCCTGACCTTCAAGAATCATAGCTAATCATATATAACCAGCCTGATCAAGTCCCAAGCCGATCACATGATAAACTGATAATTCAAACACTTAGCTAGATGTCTATTTTATTCAGATTCACCTGTTCCAGCATTCACTACTTATTGTCTAGCATTCACTATTTATTGTTCATTGCTAGATGCTCTATTGCCTATTTCCATTTTCTCCAGTACTTTATATTTCCAGCATTTATTTTCCATCTTGTATTTCTTACACTGTTTATAGATTTTATCAATTTAATGAAACTGCTGTTAGTGCTTGTGCTTCGCTCCAATCCTGACTGGATAACATTTTTCAGAGGACCTGGAGAGCTTGTGCCCCACTCATTACGGCCCAGGATTAGAGGGTAATTTCACTCCAGAAACCCCAGAGGAGTTGCCTAGTCTAGAGGAAAATTTACCTCGCTGTTCTTAGATTATTTTCTGCATTTATTGTTTTAGACTGAGACTGAGTTGTATTTATTATTTTGTGACTTTGTGAGGTCATTTAGACCCAGGATTTGAGTTGGACTTATTGTGGTTGGTTTTTATTAGAACTCTTTTCTATTCTCATCGTGCTATTATTTCTATTAGCTTGTGATTGGGTATATCATAGAACTGTGGATTATTATCATTGTCCTCCGTGCGGAGTTGAGACTATTGTCAGGATATATTATATGTTGAGACCTAGACAGCGTTCTACCGTCGATGCTGCGGCGTAGGCTGGACGTACCCACGACTCATGCCCAAATTCCGGGTGCGGGTCGTGACACGTTTTATTGGTGGCCCATACAGGTCTAGTCCTAGAACCGCATTAGAGCGATACCGTAGTGGTGCTCGCTTAGAGTATTACTACGAGTCTGTTTTAGGAAATAGGAATTTGACCGAGGATATGCTCAATCACAATTAGGAATTTCCGATTCTTATAATACTACTCTTAATAATTTTCCCTTAGAAATTTACTGTCCTTCCTTGATGATATCGTGTTTATTACTTTAATTGATTCTTTCGATCTGTCTTCAGGATGCCGAGGACCAGGTCCCAGAGACTCGGAGCAGCAGCTTCAGAGAGGTCTGCCACCTCTCGCCCTGCCGGACAGACATCCGCAGCACCTCCTACATCTCCAGTACATGTGGGAGTGTCTGCAGCATTCGGGGGTCCTCCACCACCAGTTCAGAGGGTCCCCACAGCTACGACGGGGCCTCTACCACCACCACCAGTTCAGCATCCAGGAGGTGTGCCCGTCGATGGGGCACAGATGTTTGCCTTGATTCAGGGCATGGTCGATGCCCAGAGGACGTCCGCAGAGGCCCAGAGAGTGCAGGCTGAGGCACATCAGGCCCAGACAGAGATGATGAGGGTGAACATGGAGAATGCTCACCAAGTGGCCCTCCAGGCTGTGGAGAGAGTTACTCAGCAGCAGCAGCGTCCGGATCAGCACCACCAGAGGCCGGGCACCATTGTGGATTTCAAGAGGATGATGCCTCGGGAGTTCAAGGGGACAGAAGGGATACTCTACGCCGATGATTGGCTAGAGGACATCGAGAGGAACTTACGCTTGGCACAGCTTCCAGAGGCCCTCCAGATCGAGGCCGCTGGTAGCCAGATGTTCGACATTGTCTTGACGTGGTTTCGTACGGAGCCGAGACTCTTGCGCAGGGGACTCACTTGGGAGGATTTCAAGGAGCTCTTCAAGGAGAAGTTCTTTCCTGATGTTGCCCTGGGAGCTTTGGAGAGTCAGTTCCATGACTTAGCCCAAGGGAGCTCGTCCGTCGACGAGTATGCCGTAGAGTTTTCCCATCTGAGCCGCTTCGCACCGTCGATGACTAGAGATCCGGGAGACAGGGCCCGGAAGTTCAGAAAGGGGCTGACAAGGGAGATCAAGTCTCGCACGTCGGGACGTCGCACAGCTACCTACGAGGGCATATTGATGGATGCCGAGATAGCCGAGGACGACTTGGGCCTCAGGCCCAAGAGGGGACGCGATGGTTCCAGAGGAGCAAACAGTAGTGCGGGACCGGGCAAGCGTCCACACTTTCAGCAGCAACAGCAGAGACCCTTTCAGCAGCATCAGGCACCAGCCCGAGGGCAGGTCCAGCAGCAACAACAGAGACAGAACTAGCCCGCCATCCAGTGTGCGTACTGCGGGAAGATGGGACATATTAGAGATATCTGCAGGAAGAGATTGGGCTCATGTCTATCCTGCGGATTGACGACACACCAGCTGAAGGATTGCCCTACGATTCGTTCAGGTCAGGGTGGAGAAGCCGCCCAGAGAGGACCAGACATGGTACCTACCGTACCAGGAGGCCAACAACAGAGGGGACCACTTCCACCACAATATCAGAAGTTTGCCCAGCACCAGCAGCAGAGAGGTGTACCCCAGGGGCGAGCGTACGCCATGGCAGTCGAGGAGATCGAGCCAGCAGGAGACTTGATCACAGGTTTGGTTCTTCTCGATTGTATTCCCGCATTTACCTTATTCGACTCTGGCGCTTCCCATAGTTTTGTGTCTGTATTTTATGCACTTCGATATCATTTAGACACAGAACCATTAGCTAGGACTTGCAAGATCACGACTGGTGGAGGTATTATCCTAGTCCGTGATCACTGCAAGGACCGGAGAGTGTCAGTAGGAGGCCGAGAGTTGAGCGTGAGCTTACTTATCATGCCACTTCCGGGGTACGATATCGTGCTCGGAATGGACTGGTTGAGTAGGCATCATGCTACTATAGATTGTTATAGAGGCAGAGTATTATTTAGACCACCAGGAGAGCCGGAGTTTGAGGTCGTCAGAGGAGCAGCGGAACAGAGCAGGAGCACATTTTGCGGAGCCAGGGCAGAAGAAGAGGAGTTGCCACATCCTCTGATAGCGGAGTTCCTGGATGTATTTCCAGAAGAGTTGCCAGGCTTGCCGCTAGACAGGGATGTTGAATTCTCTATAGACTTGGTTCCAGGAGCGGAGCCCATTTCACAACATGTCTATAGAGTTAACAACAGCGAGCTGGCAGAACTGAAGAAGCAAGTTGAGGAGCTGCAGGACAAAGGTTTCATCAAATCCAGTTCATCACCATGGGGAGCTCCGGTATTGTTCGTACCGAAGAAGGACGGCACGGTGCGCACGTGCATTGATTATAGAGCTTTGAACAATATCACTATCAAGAATAAGTACTCGCTACCGAGGATAGATGATCTTTTCGATCAGTTGAGCGGGGCGAGGGTGTTTTCAAAGATAGATTTGAGATCAGGCTATCACCAGGTGAAGGTGAAGAGGGAAGACACGCCAAAGATAGCTTTTCGGACCAGATACGGCCAGTTTGAGTTTATGGTGATGCCATTTGGTTTAACCAATGCACCGGCAGTATTCATGAACCTGATGAACCAGGTGTTCCACCAATACCTTGACAAGTTCGTGGTAGTATTCATTGACGATATTCTTGTGTATTCCAAGACCCCGGAGGAGCACGAAGAGCACCTGAGGTTGGTCTTAGAGACTCTCAGGAGGGAGAAGCTGTACGGGAAACTCTCTAAGTGTAAATTCTTCCTTGACAAGGTCGAATTTCTTGGGCATGTGGTATCGGGTGACGGAATCTCGGTTAACCCACAGAAGATCGAGGCAGTGGAGTCGTGGGCTACCCCCAGTTCGGTAGCTGAGATCAGGAGTTTTCTCGGGCTAGCAGGATACTACAGGAGGTTTGTACAAGACTTTTCCAGAATTGCAGCGCCGATGACCCGACTGACTAGGAAGGATGTAGATTTTGTCTGGACGGAGGAGTGCCAGGCTGCATTTGATGAGCTGAAGAAGAGGTTGACGACAGCTCCAATTTTGACGTTGCCAGCAGGGACAGGTGGTTTCACCATCTACAGTGATGCTTCAGGGAAAGGGCTGGGATGTGTTCTCCAGCAGCACGGGAAGGTGATTGCCTATGCTTCCAGGCAGTTACGCCCTCATGAAGAGAACTATCCCACCCACGATTTGGAGTTGACAGCAGTTATCTTCGCCCTAAAGCTGTGGAAACATTACCTGTACGGAGAACGCGTGGAGATTTTTACAGACCACAAGAGCTTGAAGTACGTATTCACACAGAAGGAGCTGAACATGAGGAAGAGGAGGTGGTTAGAATTGATGAAGGACTTTGATATTTCATTGCAGTACCACCCAGGGAAGGCCAACGTAGTCGTCGATGCCTTGAGCAGGTATCCGATGGCTATGTACTTGACGACAGATAGACATTTGTTGGCTGATTTGGAGAGCTTGGAGATTGAGGTGTTAGTTCCCGGTACAGAGATTCAGATATGGGGATTGCAGATACAGTCCGAGCTGATGGACAGGATCAGAGCGGCGCAGTATGATGATGAGGCCTTGAGGAGTATCAGAGCACATGTTCAGGCAGGATTGTCGGACGACTTTACTATCGCAGAGGATGGCTCCTTACGACACGGCACGAGGATGTGTGTGCCGAGCGGGGAGTTGCGCGAGGAGGTTTTGCAGGAGGCACACCGCTCTCAGTACTCGATGCATCCTGGTGCCAACAAGATGTATCGAGACTTGAGGGAGCATGTATGGTGGTATAGAATGAAGCGCGAGGTAGCACGCTTCATATCCCGGTGTCTAGTGTGCCAGCAGGTAAAGGCAGACCGGCAGAGGCCAGGTGGTTTGCTTCAACCTTTACCGATCCCAGAGTGGAAATGGGAGCACGTGACCATGGATTTCGTTTCAGGGCTTCTACGTTCTCCAGGAGGGAAGGGCACGATTTGGGTCATCGTGGACAGGTTGACCAAATTAGCCCATTTCTTACCTTTCAAGGTGGGCACGTCGACAGAGAGGCTAGCAGAGATGTACGTGCGTCAGATCGTTAGGCTTCATGGAGTTCCGGTGAGCATCGTCTCGGATCGGGATAGTCGTTTCACTTCCCACTTCTGGAGGAGTCTGCAGGCTAGCTTGGGCACTCAGCTCAAGTTCAGTACCGCATATCACCCCCAGACAGACGGGCAGTCTGAACGGACTATTCAGACTCTCGAGGATATGCTACGCACTTATGTTCTAGATTTTGGAGGTTCTTGGGAGAATCATCTGCACCTGGTAGAGTTTGCTTACAACAACAGCTACCAGGCCAGCATCGACATGTCACCATTTGAGGCTCTTTATGGACGGAGGTGTCGTACACCGTTATCTTGGGACGACGTTGGAGAGAGAGCCTTGCTAGGACCAAAAATGGTCGTGGATGCAGCAGAAAAAGTAAAACTCATCAGAGACAGACTACGAGTGGCGCAGGACAGACAGCGGCATTGGGCCGACAGCCACCATAGACCCCTTGAGTTTCAGGTATAGATTGTTAATTTTCTGGTTTGTGTTTGTTGTTTAGACTGCGTGTTGAGACTGTTTTGTTTTAGGTTGGCGATCTAGTATTCCTACGGATTTCTCCGACGCATGGCACGATTCGTTTTGGTGGAGGCGGGAAGCTTAGCCCACGTTACATCGGACCCTTTGGTATTCTTGCGAGGGTAGGTGCAGTAGCATATAGACTTGACTTGCCGCCTGTATTAGAAGGAGTGCATGATGTGTTTCATGTGTCGCAGCTGAGACGGTACGTGGCAGATCCTAGTCACGAACTTGATCACTCGGAGATTGAGGTTGGTCCGACGCTCAGCTACCCTGAGCAGCCCGTAGAGATCTTGGACCGCAGAGAGAAGGTGTTGCGGAACCAAACTATTCCTTTGGTTCGTGTTGCATGGAGACATCACTCTCCAGGGGAGTCGACCTGGGAGAGAGAGGACGAAATGCGCGAGCGATACCCGTATCCCTTCTAGACTCGAGGTATATTTCCTTTTGATTTCATTCTTGTTCTAGTTCAGTCCAATTTCGAGGACGAAATTTCTTTTAGGAGGGTAGACTTGTCACTACCACATTTCCAAATAAGGGCATTTGTGTAATTTCACTATTTTGAATAAATATGTATTAATTTTATCTGCTGAGTTTTATAAACTATTTATATATTGTTAGTAGTTTTTGGTTTAGGTCAAACCCTAGAACGCATTAGGACAAACCCTAATAAGAAACCCTAATTTGAAAATCCAATTCTAGTAAAACCCTAGAATTTTAATTTTTGGTGGAACCTCAAACCCTAGAAGGGCTAAACCTGAGTTATTTGGGCTCTACATGACCTAACCTGGGGGTTTAACCTAAAACTATACATTAGAAACCCTAACTTGGTTTATTATAAAAGGGAACCCTCTTTTCTTCATGTAGAAAGAAGAAACCCTAGCCTCCATCAATAAAGCCATCTCCCTCACCCCAAATTCAGAATTTAAGCCCTAGGATTCCATCTTCCTCCTCCAAAGCAAGGGAAGCAAGGAACTTGGGTCAAGAAACCTTGGGGAAGAAGAACTTCCATTGGAGAAACTATCTCTATAGGTAAAATCCTATTTTTAATTCATTATATGCTATTTTTTTGTTGATTATTACCCCTTTAGGAAACCCCTTGCTGTTAGATTTCATTTTAGGGTTTTGGTTAGGGTTTTGTGTTCATACGTTGGTTTTCCCCCATTTTCATGAACCCTAAACCTAGGGATTTCATGTAGACTGATTTCATCCTCCAACGAGAAGATTCAGATATCATTTTAGGGGTTTCATTTGAGTTTTTCAGGGGTTTTGTGTTTTGGTTCATTTCCAGCACCCTAAGTGCTTGATGAAATGTCCATTAAGAATTTATCTATCTAAGGTATTAGAATTTATGCATGTTTGATTTATTGATCTATATAGATAATATAATTTCTTGTGCTATGGCTGTGTGTAATTCTGAGAGGACAGGCACATGTGTGCTGTGGGTGTGAGCAGTCGGGTCTTGTGATGTACCTGTGTGCAGGATGAATTGGGGGTCCTGATACTCAGGTTAGTATAAGTGTGAGTAGTGTATAATTTTTGTATGTGCAATTGTGTATCAGATATGGAGAGTGAGTTAGGGGCTGTATAGAGTATCAGTTTTCTGTGTATTTCCTAGGGTGTGAGTACTTGTGGGTATTGGTTAGATTATCATGTGTGTCAGTTAGATAGTAGTGAAGTATGAGTGAAGCCTGTGTGTTAATGTGTATCATAGAACCTAGTGTAGCTGTGTGTGTTCCTGAGAGTGTGTGTCTGCCTATATGCTTACCTGTGTGTGTGCAGTTTATGAGTGTTCCTATGTGAAACTAGTGTATCAGTATTTTGTGTCAGTGTGTGCCTGAGATTGGGTTTCAGGGATGTGTTAGTGTAGCTGTGTGTATTCAGCACTGTGTGTGTGTGTATACTGTTAGTTGTGTGTGACTGTGTGTGTAAGTGTCAATGTATTCAAGTGCCAGTATATGCCTGTGTTGTGTTGTGTCGGTAACTTATAGGTGGTATAGTAGGAACTATGTGAATGTAAGGGGTTTAATTGAGTATCAGTGTAATATCTGAGTATCAGACTATGAACCTATGTTAGTACCTGTGTGTTTCAGTGTTTAAATCAGTGTGTTAGGGCTTGTGACAGTGTGTGTATCAGAGAAGTGTGAGATGAGTGCCTGTGTATTTTGTGAGTAAACTGTACCTGTGTGTGGTGAGGAACCAGTAACTATGAGTATCTGTGTATCATGAAACCTGTGTGTGTGTGTCAGTTAGAACAGTGTGTAGATGTATCATCACCCAGTGTCTAGGTGGGAATGTTGAGTGAACCCCAGTGTGTGTATGAGTGTAAATTCTGTGCAGTGAGTGTCTGTAGGTATCAGTACCTGGGGAGAGTGAGAGTGTGAGCCTAGCTAAAATCAGTAAGTGTGTCTTAGTTCAGTAGGGGAGTTTAGTCAGGAACCACTTCCAGTGAGTGTGAGCAGTGGGTGTAGCATATCAGTATCCAAGTATCCCAGAAATCTGTGTGTACCTGAGTGTTAGGTACCTACCTGTGGGAATACCTGTGTGTGTTCCTGTGTGTGTGCCTGTGGGTGCCAATGTAGCTGTATGTGTATGGTAGTGTAGGGATTTATGGTATCAGTGACAATATCAGTGAGTCTATCATTAGTATTTGGTATTGGTCAATTGGTATCATGTATAGTTGGTAAGGTTAGATATCAAATAGGTATTAGGTATTAAGTTATCAACTAGTATAAACTAGGTATCCTTAGTATGGTCAAATGAATAGGAATAAGACTAAGGTTGACTAGTAGACCTAGTATAGACCTAGAAATAGATTAGAAACATTATCCTAGTTATTATTTATAATTATCTTTCCACACCACCATTTAACACTTATATTTCATTTATATAGGTCATTGTGATCCCACTTTGGACATCGATCCTCACACTTTGCTCAGGACCACAGGCGAGTACATTCTCTGATAGTTTTCATTGTTGATTACTTCTATAAATTATAGTGTATTACATACTTGATTCCGACACTGTGGATACACGGGTTAGCACCCTAGATCCCCATCATGAGGAGTCGTGATTGGAATCCATCGTGCTAGCTGGGGATGGGAACTATTAGTAGATTATGTGATCATATCCAAACTTACCATGCATCATAGCTCACCCCACTTCTCACGTCGGGTGCGGCCTGACCATCATCATGCTTCATAGCTGTTATATATGATTAGCCTGACCATTATCATGCATCATAGCTAACCATATGGTTAGCCTGACCTTCAAGAATCATAGCTAATCATATATAACCAGCCTGATCAAGTCCCAAGCCGATCACATGATAAACTGATAATTCAAATACTTAGCTAGATGTCTATTTTATTCAGATTCACCTGTTCCAGCATTCACTACTTATTGTCTAGCATTCACTATTTATTGTTCATTGCTAGATGCTCTATTGCCTATTTCCATTTTCTCCAGTACTTTACATTTCCAGCATTTATTTTTCATCTTGTATTTCTTACACTGTTTATAGATTTTGTCAATTTAATGAAACTGCTGTTAGTGCTTGTGCTTCGCTCCAATCCTGATTGGATAACATTTTTCAGAGGACCTGGAGAGCTTGTGCCCCACTCATTACGGCCCAGGATTAGAGGGTGATTTCACTCCAGAAACCCCAGAGGAGTTGCCTAGTCTAGAGGAAAATTTACCTGGCTATTCTTAGATTATTTTCTGCATTTATTGTTTTAGACTGAGACTGAGTTGTATTTATTATTTTGTGACTTTGTGAGGTCATTTAGACCCAGGATTTGAGTTGGACTTATTGTGGTTGGTTTTTATTAGAACTCTTTTCTATTCTCATCGTGCTATTATTTCTATTAGCTTGTGATTGAGTATATCATAGAACTGTGGATTATTATCATTGTCCTCCGTGCGGAGTTGAGACTATTGTCAGGATATATTATATGTTGAGACCTAGACAGCGTTCTACCGCCGATGCTGCGGCGTAGGCTGGACGTACCCACGACTCAAGCCCAAATTCTGGGTGCGGGTCGTGACAGTAACATATCTTCAAGTATCTGATTTGTCCTTTCTGTTTGGCCATTAGTCTGGGGGTGGTATGCGGTACTGAACTGTAGCTTGGTACCCAAAGCAGACTGTAGGCTAGTCCAGAAATGAGATAAGAAACGTCCGTCACGATCAGAGACGATAGAAGCAGGCACTCCGTGTAATCGAACAATCTTGTCTATGTAAATCTGTGCTAACCGATCGACGCTCCAAGCAACTTTTATTGGCAGAAAGTGGGCTGATTTGGTCAAACGATCAACTATGACCCAAATCGCATCATGCCCCCACGGCGTCTTCGGAAATCCCACAATGAAATCCATAGTGATATTGTCCCATTTCCACTCGGGAATAGCGAGGTTCTGCATCTCCCCGCCGGGCCTCTGATGTTCAGCTTTCACCTATTGACAGGCCATGCACTATGACACAAAGGTCGCCACATCCCGCTTCATACCTTGCCACCAGAAGGTACCGCGTAAGTCCTTGTACATCTTAGTGCTCCCCGGATGCAAAGAATACTTCGCGTAGTGTGCTTCTGCCATAATTTCCCTTCGGAGTTCCAGGTCGCTAGGGACGCATAGCCTTCCTTTCATCTGTAAGGCCCCATCTTCGCCTGCCACAAAGTCAGACGTCTTCCCTGCTGAGATTAATCTGCGTACCTTCGCTAGGAACTAATCGCCCTCCTGAGCTGATTTGATTCTATCACGTAAACTCGGTTCAAGATAGAGTGGTGCCAGCTGCACGCCTTGATGCCGAACTTGAAACTCGATGCCCATCGCCTCAAGATCTCGAAGTAAACGGTTGTTTATGGATAACGAGCCCACGTGCTTTCGACTCAGAGCATCAGCAATGACGTTTTCCTTGCCCGGAGTATAAGCGAACGTTAGATCATAGTCCTTAATAAGTTCTAGCCAACGCCGCTGCCGGAGGTTCAGTTCTCGTTGGGTGAATAGATACTTGAGGCTCTTATGATCTTTGAAAATTTTGCAAGAAACACCATAAAGATAATGCCTCCATAACTTCAGTACAAATACAATCGCCGCCAATTCCAAATCGTGTGTCGGGTAGTTTTTCTCGTGCGGCTTCAGTTGCCTGGAGGCGTACGATATTACCTTATCCCGTTGCATGAGTACACATCCCAAGCCGAGTCCTGAAGCATCACTGTATATCTGAAACTCCTCTACCCCATTTGGAAGTGATCGGAGCTGAAACAAGACGCCGCTTAAGTTCTTGAAAGCTGGCTTCGCATTCATCACTCCATTTGTATACAATCCCTTTCTGAGTAAGGCGAGTCAAAGGCGAGGCCAGTTTAGAGAAATCTTTTACGAACCTACGGTAGTATCCCGCTAGGCCGAGAAAGCTTCATACTTCGCTGGCTGACGTTGGTTGTTTCCAGTTCACCACCGCCTCAATTTTCTTCGGGTCTACGGCGACGCCTTCTGCCGAGACGACATAACCAAGGAACGCCACGCTGTTCAACCAGAACTCACACTTGCTGAGCTTAGCGAACAACTTATGCTCTCGTAATATCTGCAGCACGATCTTCAGGTGTTCCTTATGTTCCGCCTCGTTCTTGGAATATATTAGAATGTCGTCGATGAACACGACGACAAACTTGTCTACATACGGCTGAAACACGCGGTTTATCAGATCCATGAAAGCCGTAGGGGCATTCGTCAAGCCGAACGATATCACAAGGAATTCATAGTGTCCGTAACGGGTCCTGAACGCAGATTTTTGAATATCTCCTGGTTTAATTTTCAACTGGTGATACCCTGACTTGAGATCAACTTTAGAGAAGACTATTGCACCTTGGAGTTGATCGAACAAGTCATCTATCCTTGCCAATGGGTACTAATTCCGAACGGTCGCCTTATTTAATTCTCGGTAGTCAATACACAGCCGCATGGATCCATCTTTCTTCTTCACGAACAACACCAGAGCACCCCACGGAGAAACGCTTGGACGAATGTATCCTTGGTCCAACAGATCTTGTAACTGAACCTTAAGTTCTTTCAGCTCTGCTAGGGCCATTCGATAAGGTGCCTTTGATATCGGTCGCGAATCCGAAAATGTGTCGATGCTGAATTCGATCTCACGATCAGGAGGCATTCCAGGCAGCTCATCCAGGAACACGTCGAGAAAATCTGCTATGACTTCAGCCTGAGCTACATCTGCACATTCCTGCCGGGTATCTCGAACAGAAGCTAAGTACCCTTCACAACCCGAATGCAATATACGCCTAGCCGAAATTGTTGATATCACCATTGCCGTCTTCGGTGCAGCGCTGCACGAATAGTAGAAGTCTGCCTCGTCGGGTAGACGAAATACGACTCACTTCTCCGCGCACTCGATTGTTGCATGGCAAGCACCCAACCAATCCATCCCGAGAATAATATCGTAATCCTTAATGTCTAGTACAATGACATCCGATGCAAATATAACTATCCCTACAGATCGCATGGGCGGGCATATCGACTCCCGAAGGTGTGCTTATGCAAAGATTCATAGTTAAGGGAGTAGAAGCTAATTTATGCTCAACAGTAAAATTAGCAGATATGAAACTATGCGTAGCACCTGAATCGAATAAGACTCTAGCGGGCAGTTCTCTGAAAAGTAATATACTTGTCATGACTGTTTCAGAGACAGATGCCTCATCCTGAGTCAATGCATAGACTCGGCCTTGAGCACCTTGACGTTGTGGGTTCACTGGCACAGCATTGGCATCACTTGCTGGAGGCCCCCTATTCTGATTTTCGTTGTTTCGATTCCCGTTGTTCCGAGTCCCGTTGTTTTGATTATTCCCGTTGTTCTGATTCCCGTTGTTCTGATTTGATTTGCCCTCTCGATAGTTAAAGTGTTTGTGGCCCAGACGACCATATTTGAAACATCCAATAACCCGACATTCTTCCACTCGATGCCCTGATTTGCCGCACCTGTTGCAGAACAGTGCCTGTGATTGACCCCTTTGATCAGACGTGTGCGAACGCTTTTGTGCTCCAGACCCTCCTATTTCCTGAAGTCGCTTATTATTGTTGGTACGGGGGGTTTGCACCTCGACCTTTGGGGGATAGCGCCCAAAGATCCGCTCGCTATTCAGGGCCGCTTCGTAATATTCCCTGTAGGTTTGACATTTCTGGTTGATGACGTCCCTACGCAACTCGTCATTCAAACCTTTCTAAAAATGATAGCACCACGCCTGCTGGTTAGGCAGGAAGTACCCAGCAAACTTAGCTAGTTTAGCTAACACTGAGTCATAATCGTCAACAGACAAACTTCCTTGCACTAGATTGCTGAAGTCGTCTTCCTTCTGTTGACGCACGGCTCGGGGAATATATTGTTCAATGAAGGTAGATTTGAACATTTTCCAAGTAATTTTGCAGTTGGGATTGGCATCATAAATCCCCTGCTTAGTTTCCTCCCACCAATCATGCGCACGCAGTTCCAGCTGAACCGATGCACAGGCCACTCGCTTGGATCCCCGAATGCCAACCAGATTGAAGAGTCCCTCCAGCTTTGCAATCCATCCCAACACCACGTCCGGTTTTGCCCGTCCGTTGAACGTTGGTGGATGCATTTTAGTGAACTCTGCTGCACGACAGGTGTTCCTAGCTGAAGGCTGAGTTTCTTCTGACTCATCCTCTACTGCCACAGCCGGCGGCATTGCTGTAGCTCCTCCGTTACTGGGTACCAATGATGCAATCAGTTGCATTATAGTATCCATTTGCTTTTGTTGGGCAGCAAACTGTGTCAGAATATTTGCCTGCTGAGTAACAGCTTGTTGTTGCTGCGCCTCCATGAGGTGCATAAGCCGTTCTGACATCCCGTTTGAACCCGCCCCTCCGGATTCTCCAGAACTTGTCGGATCGCTCTGGATAGGCTGAGCACTGCTTGCAGCGGCAGTGTTTTTCTTAGCCATTGCTACAAAAGAGAGTAGCTTGTTAACACTCCAAAATCGATAGATTTTATATCTATGGGCTCATTGTATAGGCGACTCATCTCATGCAGCGGACGCCAAATGCAACTCAATTGAGAGGCGCATCAAACTCCTTTATATTCTTTTAAAATCTCAAGGAAGTACAACCGTGCTCTAATACCAATATGTCACGCCCCGATCCCGAAAGGGTCATTTGTTCTCGCCGGATCCTTTACGAAACCGATTCGTCCTCGCTGGGGCGTGATGTCGTGCGAGCCTGGGGTTGCGCTCGCACAAGGAAAGAACTTGCAGTTTTAGGAACCCGTTTTTGAAACACAATTTATAAAACACGTTCACAGAGATTTGAACACAAGTGCGGAAGAAACATGCTTTTTCATTGATAATTCAGAGTAATTTACATAGAGTTTACATTAATGCGCCTTCTTGGCTATTTGAATTGCATTACAAAAGATAACTCAAAATGCAGGGCGCGCTCCATCAGATAGTCCACGTCGTTTGTACATTATGCCCTTGTATAGATTGAAGTCCATGCCTCCAAAATAAACTGACTCCAGCTATACT
Source organism: Iris macrosiphon (assembly GCA_036927795.1). Taxonomy (NCBI): domain Eukaryota; kingdom Viridiplantae; phylum Streptophyta; class Magnoliopsida; order Asparagales; family Iridaceae; genus Iris; species Iris macrosiphon. Next base: position 71,919,057 of record JAYESA010000002.1, on the reverse strand, counting down.
TCAAAATAGAGGTGCTCCTAACGCCTCCTCGCTATGCACTAGCGTTGCACCGTCTGATTGCCTGAAATAGTTGCCCACAACGTGGGTCAGTACTCAACTTGTACTGGTGAGCGGGATGAACCCACTCGACTAAATCGACACTAGCTTGTTAGGGGCGAGCATGCATTAAGATATCTTCTATAAGGAAGCAAGTGAAATCAATTCATATCAGTTGCATGTTTTGATAGGAATAAAAAATAGCATCGAATCCAACCAGTACACTGATTGCTTACTCAATCGAGGCACGCCTTCGCTACAACGAAACACAGGTATACTTACCATCTGCACAAGACAATAAGTTAGCATGCGTTCTATACTATGCGGTCATTGGTGTGATCGACACCTTAGGGACATATTTCAAGCATTAGCGGCGCGCCCTATCAGCCCGGGTAGCAAACCCTGCTGGAGGTCCCGCTATGCATCGTGACGAGTACGAATCAAATATTTTCCTCCGGATCGATACGGTTCCAGTGCCCCGGAAAGCCGTTTTGAGAAAATGCCAAACCTTGTGCACAAGTTGTCCCAGACCATGCAAATGCATGAATAATTCATATCTCATATAATGCATCGAAATAAACAAAAGAAGTAAAGCAGCAACATATATATCTTATGCAATAGTTCATATTTTCTCAAGCGGTATTCCGATTCAGTTATCCCATAAGTCCAAACTCTATCCGAGGTACTAGGCCGCCACCAACAACCAATTTTCCTTATAAACAAGCTCAAATTATAAGGTATGCAAGCATAAGATAAATTAGTCTACAATTCCCATGTTCCTTTCTTAGTGGCTGGCATGCCTTGTGGCTAAGAATTTCCTAGGCGTCTAACCGGACATCATCTAGTGAACGTTTGAAACATTAGAGATGTTGGCATGAAGAAGTTGGAAAGAAGGGACCAAACCACTCACTGGTTAAGGGAAAAGAGGCTGAAACAAGGAATCCCACTAGCGACGATCAAACGTCAGTTACGCGGACCTGAAACAGCACGAGCACCTAGTTAAAAATCTTGCCTATCCTTCCTTGCCGAACTCCCCAAAATCCAAGCTCCAAACGATAAAACCAGTAGCGAAAACCAAGCAAATCAAAAGCAACACCAAATCAAAATCCCAAAGCAGCAATAAAGAAAACCAAGCAACCAAAACACGAAAACTATTGGACTTGTTTCAATAGAGGCCTTTCCATGAGTTGGAAAGGATCATCGCATTTCGTCCGTGGCAAGAAGATGCCGAGATCTAAGTTATGACTCAGACGGACTAGCCACAAGCCCAATTACATAGTGCTCGTCCCGGTCGGATCGGAATTTGAGGCACTACATCCTGGAGGCTGCAGAACCAATTGAAAGCTATTCCAGACAATGTCCCGACAAAGGGCTTGGTTAAGAGGACATCGTTGCGAGGCAGATGCCCCGTTGCCGTCTCGAAGTAACTTATGAATTGACGGGGAGATGTCTACCCATCAAACGAAGTCAAGTTAAAGGAGTCAGTGCTGCGTGAGATTCAGTCGAAGACGAAACTTCTATTGCTATCCTGGCCGCATGCGGCCATCTGCCTGCGATTGCCGACCGGTGTTGCATATTCCTCCTTATGCAGACTTTGACATGGCCGCATGGAATGTGTCTAAACACTCGAACTCCTAGCATCGTAGTATTTTTCTCTGCCAGAGCTCAAGTGCTAAGCATTTTCCTTGTCAGAAGAGTCTACCGCATGAGTGGGGTCATCTCGTGTGGACGCATAATGTGCATTCCCTGCGACAGGGAGAGAGACGGGGAGCGCATGCTCCGTAGTTGGGTGAGGCACAACGGCCTTTCCTGCGGGTCTTCTTAGTTTTTGTTAGCCTCGGCGAAGCTCCGTCCTCAGAGAGCATTTTTCAAAGGCTTGCTGGTCGAAGCGTACAACCAGCATCCTTTGGGTCAAACCAAAGTTTGACACGTCGGACTGCGTCACGACCTTCTCATCAGAGGATAAGGATGTCCCCAGTAGAGTCTCCACCTTGTTCGCCATTAAAATAAGTTTATAAAACTTTTGTTCAACAACAAACAAAAAATTATAAAAAAATTCTAGACAGAAAATCTAACTACAATATTTTTGATATGGGGAATGTGACGATGGAGATCGAGTACTGCAACGATTCCTTTATTCTGTTGACGGTCCGACGAGGGAATGGGGATTCTCTCTTCTCTTTTCTCTCTCTTGAGCTTGTGTGCACGTACGTAGCTCACCTGGAGGGGTATGGTCTATGAAGCAGAAAAGCCAACCCTTTGGAACGTCCAAGTTTCTCCTATTTATAGCCATAATGTTGATGGACTTTAGGTGTCACATGTGCTTCTTTTTGGTGGTCGCAGGGTGTTCCTTCAACAGAATACAGTTACAACTGTAGCCGCATACTATTGGCAGGCTGCCACGCAGCTTCGTTGGGATCTGTTGTTTGATAAGATCTCGGGCTTATTTTTAACTCCCCCGTATGCGTGACTTGGTCAGCTGGACACATAATCAACACTAACTGTGTGAAGATCTTTTCGATTGCAAGCTGAAAGCCGCATAACATCTTGGCCACATATGTGCTCTCCTTTGGCCTTGGTATAATGGACACTTTGGCCGCATGGCGTTGTGGCCGCATGCAAATTCTTGTTTGGTCTTAGTCGAATGGACACTTTGGCTGCATGATGACGAAGTCGCATAGGGCCATAGTCGCATATGAGGAAACACGTGGCATGACACGTCTGACGAAGTCATTAATGCACCGATGTGACTTTTTATCTTTTTATGAGCCATCGCTTCTCTCACGATTCTCGAAGTGATCTGGGTGACGAGTGGCGTATCAGAACTTCTGACAGGCATTGAATGCCGTGTCAGGGGATCTCATGCGGCCCTTAATTCATGGTTGTTCAGGCTGCACGAATTATGCTATGCAGCTTCCTCTTTGGCTTAATTTCTCCTAAGACGAACTTGGGGCGAATGTTTGTTGGACGCATGAATCTAGATTTTTCATACTTCAACAAGGAGAAGAAGAAGATATGAAACTGTCGGCTTGCTAGGGTGATGATGATCACCGTTGCTCAAAGCAAGATTCGATCCTACGCAATCTGCTCCTAGGAACCAGTAAGTTCATGTAGAACTTCTGAAACATTCGTAGTCACCTCTGATCTGACTTGTACGAACATCTGGACTCTAATGGCAACCGCAGTCCTTTCTCTCTTATGTCTCTTATTTTTGGAGTAAGTTCCTCAAATGAGGCACGAAGAGAGTTTTTATATAGTTGGAAAGAAACCATAATCCTAATCCTGGCTGCCAACTAATTATGGAAAGATAGGAATCAATTAAATCCAAATCCCACAAAAATCGAATATGAGTAATTGACTCAATCTTTCCATAATTGTTTAAATCCCACAATCAACATTATCCTGCGCCTATAGCGCTTTCTGCGCACCTGCACAGAAGCCTTAGCAGAACACCCTGCGCAGAGACCCGCACAGAACATCCTGCACAGAGATGTGCTCAGATCCGTATGCAAAAAACGAGCTCAAAATGTGCCATCAAAGCGTCACTTTGCGTCCGAGTCGTTCCAAAGGAAAAAAAAAAATTCCAAGAGAGTGACAAAAAGCATAAATACTTTCTTGAGGATTTTTGTCTTAATCCTACTAACTAGTACAATATCTCACATGGCACCCACCCACTTGGACCACCATCCAATGTGCATATCTCAACACCAAACATGATATTTGAGATACTCACTTAAAATATTTTTTAATATAGGACTATCATTCTAGCCAAGGGAGAAAAAATAACATAAATTGTCCCACTTACCAATAACATTACTGGAAGTTGTTCAACTTATTATGCTTTGTGTATGTGTGTTTATGTCCCTACAACAAAACTTTTTCCTGTTCGGATCCCCGTTTCCTATGCAGCAGAGTACGATAACATCAACTAAACCCAACTCCACATATGTTCGTCCACCTCAACTCTAAAAGCTTGAAATCGTTGGCGGCCGCAAAAAAAATCTAAAGAGAGTATACGATCACCTCCCTTTCCGTCTTCCACCCCATGCATATCCTGAAAATCGCACTGAACTGCCAACGGAATTGTACAACTGATACTATAGTAGCAGCAATTCCAGAACCCCAATACAAGTTCGCCTTTAGCGAGTCCAACAGTACACACCACCAAACTTCATTCACTACTAGAAGAGAGATTTTCACACGGATCATTGAAGTTTTGCTATATTGTAGTAGTTAGAGAACAAAATTTGCTGAAATTACAACTAAAGAGCTGACAGATACGTTCATGCTTTGGTAATGACCTGTCTTGTACAGAAAAAAACGCACTTATTTTGGACGTTCCTTTTTTAGTAAATAAAAAAAAAAAACGTTTCATGTCTCCAAATAACAAAAATTTACTTACTAAGAATGTTTTTCTTTTTTCTTTTTTTCTACGAGTTTCCTATAAAGCTAGAGTAAATTGGAATAATATATAAAATGTTATTATAGATTTGAACTCAATACCTCTCATCCACAAGCATATTACCTAACCAACTCAGCTACAACAACATTTAACAATTTACTCTAATATCAATTCTTGAACTTTTTTGATAAAAATAAAATAAAATAAACTTTAAAAATACATAAAAAAGTCCTTACTAATGATATAGTTTTTGCTGAATAAAAAAAATAAATCAGAATATGCCCTTAGTAAAAACGTTATTAACGCAAGAAATGTGCTTAACAAGAATTTTTGTTTTTATTTTTTTATTTTTTTATTTTTTTAGTCGTGTTTAATGGTGAATCAACTAGAACGTCCTTAGTATGGACGTTTTGGTTCTCTCCATAGAATTTTGGCAAACTTTATTCTTGGCAATTTTTAAAGGCACTACGTTTTTTACTTAGGACGGTCCTAATTTTTTTTAATATATTTACAAGTTTGCCATTCAATTTCATTACTTGAGGGTGTATAAAAGCTAATGAGTTTTATTTCTCATTCTTCTCTCTTCTTTCAAAACATAATTTCTCTCAATTCTTAAAACCCTAAAGTGTAGATTGGTGGTCCAAATCCTAGTCCCACTACAAAAAAGTTACAATATTCAAACGTTATTGGGTATGTCATCGATAAACCATGGTGATTAGGTTTTTCAAACATTATGTCCATATATAAATATTGAATTATATGTGTTTAATGTAGGCGAAATGTATCTCGGAGAAATCGGGTCATCTAACACACTAAATTCTCTTTCCGCTACGTCCGAAGCACTCCTCGGTCCTTCCGAAGCACACTTGGTAAAGAATTTGACAAATTAATTTTAAATTTTTCCGTCGTAGGACTGTGACAATCCTATAAATAAGTAGGACTATCAACAAACTGACAGTCCAATTTTTAATTAGGACCGTTAGTAAATGTTACAGTCCTTAGTAATAATAGGACTGCCACATGTCCTGTAGTCTTAGTTAAATTTAGGACTGTCAAAATTTTCTGCAGTCATGCTTTTGTTCAACTTTATGCAGTTTTATTAATTCTAATTTCCATTGTAGGGGTTATCGTCTTCCGATATTGTAGTACCTCCTCCAATTGCTATTGATGTAGCCAATTTATTCTAGACTGATATTTTCTTTGAATCAGACGAACAAGCGTTACATTAGTGCAGAGAAGTTGGACGGAAAAACAATATAATCATTGTGATCACAAGATCGGCCCAAAATCGGCCGGGACGTACAACTATAGAGCTTGGATGTGAAAGATGTGGTTTGTTCAGGTCTCATGGAAAGAAAGATATAGTTCTCCAAAGAAAAGTTCCAAAGATAAACGATGGTACGAGAAAATACGGTTGTCCATTCAAGATATCTCTTGTAAACATAGAAGATGTGAAGTGGATAGTCCAAGTGAAGAATGGAATCCACAATCATGTTATTGCTGAAACACTTACGGGTCATCCCTATGTCGGCCGGTTGAACAATGTTGAGCGAAAGATATATGAAGATTTGTCCTCTTCAGGAGTTGCACCAAGACAAATTTATTTTGTCATACGGCACGAAGACGAGAATAACAAGTCAACAATGAAGTCAATCTACAACGCAATATCGAATTCAAACTCCAATAGTAAGAAAACAAGAATGGCGATACAGCAAGTGTTAAAGTTGCTTACTGAGAATCATTATGAGCATCATAGAAGACATCCACAGAGTAATGAAGTCCTTTCACTATTTTGGACTCATCCTGGTTTCACACATTTGGCTAGGTCCTTCGTTGACGTATTGGTTCTTGATTGTACATATAAGACAAATAAGTTCAAGATGTCTCTCTTTCACGTTGTTCACTTCACCTCTACGGGAAAAACATTTTTAGTTGCTTTTTGCTTCATAAAGAGTGAGAAACTTGAGGACTACACGTGGGCGTTGGAAAAACTAAAAACACTTTACATTGGAACAGAGAGCCGTCTGTTTTTGTTACTGACAGAGAATATATCCTAATTAATGCTATAACGATTGTTTTTCTTATGCGAAAATACTACTATGCACTTGGCATATCAATCGGAATATCCAATCATAATGTAAATTGAAGTACGAAAAGGTGGGCGATAAAATTAACATAGACGTTTCGAGGAATTCTACAGTGATTGGAATTATATATGGCGAGCCAGTACGAAAGGCAGTTACGACGCGGCATGGTACTTGTTCAAAGAAAAGTTGGAGACGAGGGAGCTGGCATGCTTTTCTTATATCAAAGATACATGGCTAGAACCGCATAACAAACACTTTGTCTTAGCATGGACGAATAAGGTGAAGCATTATGGCACAGTGACCACCAACCGGGTTGAAGCATCACACACAAAATTAAAACAACATCTAAGGTCATCAGTCGGTAATTTTGTCTCCGTTTGGCAAGCTATCAATTTAATGCTAGATCAGACAGTGAACGAGATTAGGTCATCATTTGAGATGAGCCTGAATATTGTAAAGCATAAACATAAAAATGAACCCCTCTATGATGCTTTAATGCGTGCAATATCTCACAAGGCATATTGGTCTTACTATTTGAGGAGATAGGTAGGTCAAACTTCATGGGCTTTGATCCCAAAGTTTGTGGTTGTTTACATCGACATACGATGGGCCTCCCTTGTGCATATGAGATAACGAATATCGTCGTCAGTCTAGACCTATTACGCTATATGTTGTTGATCAACGTTAGAGGCAGTTGTCGGTAATGCCCATGGTGAAGAGTGACAATAATTTCTTTTTTTTGCCACAAGTGAATCCTTCACGCAAGGTGGTATGCCTCACTGGGAGAGGAACGAGAGTCCATTGAGCTTAAAATCCAAGAAAATGCTAATTCGGTAACTACTACAATGCACAAGCCATCCGTTGTTTCCAATCCTAAGGGAAGACCTCAAACAAGATTGAGTAGTTCATAGAAGAAATTGATAGAGTCAACTAAGAGAGATCCATCGTTCTTTGAGCATGTTGAACGAAGTTTAGAGCAAGCTCAGTCTACGAAACGGAAGAGTAAGCTAACTGTTCGAAGGAAAAAATAGAAAATGGACATGCCAAATGAATGCTTGGGTGTGTATATTGAAGGCTTCCTACCTGAGATACGTAGTTACATTTGGTCCATTATTGATGTTCCCAAGGATGGCCATTATGAATTTCATATGGTTACAAGACATCTTGGTTATTCCGAGAAAGAATGATGGAGATAGGTTCGGGTTATGTTGTACGAGGAGTTGGAGTCTCGTCTGTCATTCTACACCGGCATGTTAAGCGAAGAATATATTGGAGATTTATTGACAAGCATGCCTTGCAACGATACCATTGCCGGAGAAGACCACTACATGTCCAACCCGGCCGCCGCAAATTTATTTGCTAACAGGTATAAAATACCTATTGTACTTATTTCAGATAATATTAACAATACATTCTTTCCGATCTGTGCTCCGCCGGCTGAGCACAAACTAAGTAACCTATGAACTATATGACATATCGAGAACCACTTTGTCATACCAAAGTTGATCGATCATTCTCCTATTACTCCACCCTTAATAATTTGGTATAAACATGCACCGGACGTAGCAATCGCCTGAACGACACCTTTTATGGAGAAAATAAATCTCTATAAAAAGTTGTTGAAGATGGAGGAGCCCAAAGACATGCCCATTGGCCACTTCGATGTTCAAATCGACTAATACGAGTGGGCTATTTATATTTTGCACTTTTGTATCATTTTGTATAATTTTGTCACCTAGTTGGTTCATGTATTATTTTGTATTATTTTTTATAATGTTGAACCACTTTTATATAATGGTGAATCACTTTTGTATACAGTAAAAAAGTCAAATGAAAAATCCATAGTATTCAGTGTATGAGTAAAAAAATCCATAGTTTTTAGTGTATCATTGAAACTCTCTGTCATTATAATTTTATACCCCTGTCCTTTAGGACTGTCAACTTGACAGTCCTAATTGAAACTTTGTTTATTTTTCAAGTTTTAATTTGGACTGTCAAGTTGACAGTCCTACATGATACTAGGACTGTTAAATACTTGATAGTCCTAGCATTATATAGGACTGTCAACTTGTTGACAGTCCTAAAGGGGGTATATCTAGAGTTTCAATTACAAGTTGACAGTTCTAATTGATTTTAGGACTGTCAACTACTTGACAGTCCTAATTGAAACTGTCTGTATTTTCCAAGTTTGAATTTGGACTGTCAAGTTGTCACCCTCACTTTTCCAAATATGGATAATTTAGTCAATTAGCATAATTATTTTATTTTAGTGATTTAAATATTACTTAGTGTGCTATATAACTATTTGGTGCCTTATATTATTTATTTATAGTTAGTGGGTGTCACGCCCCAGTACCGGATTACGGAGACGGACATGGACAGCTATCCCGTATAAGGTCCTATAAGTCGTACGGCGATCACGGCTGTAAATGCAAGGGGGTGCATGCTACAATCAAGTCTCCTATGGTCAAGAACTTATATCTCTCAATCATTCAAACAAGAAACAGTAAGCATAGAGCATATATGATAAGCAATAAAGTGTCCCAAATGCTTTCTCAAAATTTTCTAGAGTCCAGCTCTGCAAAATAAGAAGCTAGAATAGTAACATAAGTACATGACAGTGATCAGCTGCAGTCTGATTTAATACAATCATGTAAGAAAAACTAATGTCCAAACGAGCCGACTAACATGTGTCAGTGGCTAAACGCCAAAAAGAAGTAAATGTGCAAGACAAGTGGGGAAGAAGAAAATTCACTCGCTATCCCTTGCGACTATAGTCCTGGTGCGCACCATGAGTTTGGGGAAAGAAAGTTGGATCCTCAGGTCCTAGATCGAAATCTGGCCATGCAAAACCAGTTGGGTTATACCCCAAATAGCAAGTACCACAAATGAAGCACGAAATGGAGAAACAAAAACCCATGGACAACATATAATAATACACAGGCTCAGTATAGTAACTTAGGTCCATGGCATATCCTAGCGCTAAGGCTCAACCCTATAACCAAACAAGGATAAGGGTTGAACCATCACACTAAGGTAGTCCATTTTCTTAGGCTACTAGCTGAATAGATACAATCACAACCAAGTTCATTTCTTATATCGGCCAATCATTTGTAAGACTTGCTATTTGGTGGAGTTTGAGGTTATCTCAGAATAATACGTAATAAGTATCCTCAGATCAATCCAGTGTCGAACATGAGCTAACCGAACCAATATAATAAAATAGGCACTTACAGGATGCACCAGTCCCCCGTAGGGCCACTGCACTAAAAATATGGTATTAGCGATTCCAGTGTTCCTATATTGAAATAGTGGCTCAACATAATAATAAGTCAGATACTGCACTCCACTAAGGCAGATGATATAAAGTATCTGTGGTGGCCAGCCCACAGCGCACTCAGAATGAATCTCCATGGGAAGGTTCGTTGGCATGGTCTTGGGATACCGTTCCCTCCAAATGTTACTACCATTTTAAGTTACCTAATTAGCCCTATGTTGTGCTTGAAATCTCAAGGCATGGTCACATAAAATTTTTTCTCAAGATGTCGTACAAAGTACGGGCACGCTAGATACGAATCCATGGAAGTCAAATCTGGATTCACCCGAGCATGTATGTAACATTCATATAATCAATGTCCTAGCCACACTTTGATAGTTGACTCGATTATTATGCCCGTGCTAGAAAAATAATATATATATTTATAATATCACGCATTCAGGAATTTAAAGGTATTCTTGATGCACAACCCAAATATAATCACTTAACACGTGACAGGATGTGTCGCTCCTCGGCGCATATTAAATTATGAACAATAATCAGGCAATAGGGGTATCAGCACGGATACAGTATTCGAGTCCAATTATCAATTATACATTGGGTCACATAAATCAAGAAGACATTCAATCAAAATAAGAAGGGCCGCATGGGTCTCTAGGACGCATGGAAAGTCAGGCCGCATGACAATCCTGGCTGCATATGAAGTCATGTCGCATATGAAGTCAGGGCCGCATGAAAAGCCAGGCCGCATGAAGTCAGACCGCATGAACCACTTGGCCGCATGCTCATGGTTAAGGTCTACTCCTTGGGACAAGTGATGAGGTGACAGTCAAAAATAAATAAAGTATCAGTGATGTGACGTAAAGTGACTGATGTGACAAGTCATAATGTATGTTAGGAAGAAAAGACAAAACTATAGAAATAAGTGCCAACGGTTCAGAGCCTTGCATCCAAGAAATAGGGGGGGCGCATGATTGTTGATGCCGCATGGGGTTCAATGCCGCATGGAGTTCTCTAGGACTTAGCAAAATTTTCATTCGTTCAATGAGTGAAAGCACAAGGTGCTCAAAGACAGTACTTGTGTAAATCAGCAGTCATGCGTCCAACATAATGGATGTATGCTGTCAGTATGCGGCAAGAGTTTAAGCCGCATAACCCTCACGGGCCGTATGGCACTCTCGACCGTATATGCTCACTAGCCGCATGGGAACTTCGTCTTCTCCAACAGCAGGTTCGGCCATGGAGGAAAGCTCCAAAAAACTGAAATCTTGTTTTGTCCATAAAATCCTCATTGTAAGTCCAAATCGGGTGAACCAAAAGACAAATGCTCTAAATTGAAAGCTCTATCATGTAGCAAAACTGGTTTTCAAAGAAAAAAGTTTAATAAATCAAAACCAAGAAAAACTTATAAAACTAATAAAATTCTAAGTTAGAAATATAGATCTACACTAATCCATCAATCAAAACAGAAAACTCCAAGAACTAAAAATGCTTAGAAATACATAATAAACATAATGGAACAATAATATGGAGGGTTTATCCATTTCTCATGCAAGGTGTACTTGCCTATGGAAATGGGGAGAGAAAACTAAAGAAAGAGAAAGTAACGAAGAAGTGAAGAGAAAGAAAAATATTGGTTTATTTATGGTAGGGTTGAGGGTTGAACCAAAGGTTCTCAAGAGTTGAACCAACCCATAAAATAAACCATGATCAAGGTTAAACCAAAGAATGGGTCTAGTCTTCATGCATATACAGCCAAGCTAAAATAAAATTATATTCCAAATACATATATCGGGAACTAGGAGTGACAGTGGGTTGGCCAATTATTTAGACTTGACACTAGTGAACCCAATAAGACTTGTCATGACACCTAGTGAGCCTAACATGGACTAGGCCCATTATACCATTTTCTCTAATTAATTAGGAGGATTAGATTAATTTGTATTAGTGTAAAAACTTTCCAAAATAGCCCTTTCTTAATTACTTTTCATGATTCATTATGTAGGGGTAACTTATACTTTTGCTTGTGACTTGGAGAAGGGAGAAGGGGCCGGCTACTATAGAGAGGCTTCTCTCTCTCTCTCTCTCTCTCTCTCTCTCTCCTCTTTCTTTGCACTCATTTATAGATCCCTAATTCACTTCATCCCTCTATCATTCTCTCTCAATTCATTCACATTCCCTCTCATTCTCATCACTCAAGGAGCATTGAAGCTTAGAGTTGCAAGGAGCACTAGGAGAAGAAACTTTGGCAAGAAGATTATGTCAGAATCATGTCTGTGAAAATAATTTATTAGAAATCCATCTTCCAGTAGGTACAATTCTGAATTTACCTTCATTATAGGTTCTACATCATGTATTTGACCATTAGGAACCCTCCCATGGCATAGGAATACCTATAGGAAAAAGTTCTAGGCTATTTGGATGTGTATTATAATTTCTACATGATGATTTGTGTCCATTTTGGAAGAATTACGAGATTAACACATCAAGTATATGTCATAAGACTAATCTAGTCTAATTTGACTTAGATCGGGGTTGAGGGACTAGTTACGTGTCTACAATTGGACACGAATATGCTGTATCATGATACAGTGTGATACTTTGGGATACGGAGCTCATTTTAGGGGGTTTTATGAAATTCTCTTTAATTCCAATTGTAACTAGTTCTAATAGCTATTATTATGTATATTTGTTATGTAGGAATGTTTATCATGGAGAAATTAGGATTTTGGTTTCTCAATTAAGTGTGTATCATGGTGTACTAGAGATTGCACACATAGTGTTTGGTTTTATGGCAAATGTGTGTGATATATTTATGTGTGTGTGTGTGTGTGTGTGTGTGTGTGTGTGTGTGATTATATGGGTGAATGTACATATATATTCAATATGTGGGTGTGTATGTTGTCATATATATGTAGGTATATGATATATGAATATCTATATTGCTAAGTTATAATCCTACAGGTGACTGTGGGTGTAGCATCTGTACAAGAGTGTCTGTGAGTATGTGAGGCAATGGAGTTATGACTATGTTTGTGAGTTGAGTGTATATCAGTGTGTGTGAAGTGTGTGTCTTATTTATTTGAGTGTGAGTGTTGGTGTGTTGGTTATTATGTGGTGTAGTGATGAGTATCAGTCGGGTGGATGTGTAAACTCCCTCGATTTATTCTATAGAAAGTTAGAGTGGATTTGGAAAATTTTGATAGCAGATGTCGAGGTTTAGATATTAGAGGATTTTATCTGGTATTTAATTCAATTAATTTAAACCATTGGCACACCCTATCTTTGTCTAATTATTCGGAGCCCATTATCAGCCCATAAATTCCGTACAAATATTGTACCGTCGACTCAACTCGCCAAATTAGGCACTGGACTTTTCTGACTGTTAAAATCAACTTTCGTGTGCTCTAAATTAATTGTGCGGCATTTCGAAAATTGTAACCCATATTTTAATTCTGTGTCGGACACCTGTGTCGTTACCCTCGATTTTGGGGTACCAACTTAACCCGTTGAGCCGGACCAACTAAAGGGTCCAAGACCGACTCCAATCCTCCACCATTTTTGGCCTTTGCGTCATTTTCAGATTTTGACCCCGCGGGCCCCAATTAAATTAAATTCGCGGGACGCGTTTTTTTTTAATTAAATCGGAATTTACCAACTTTATGAATTCTATTTTGATACTAAATTAATCCCAATGCCCTTCAAATTAGACCCGCGCCTAACGCGCAATACCCCCTCACCATGACATTTTTTAAATATATTTTTCTCCGCAATTTTTACGTCATTTCATGTGTTTATGTAAATTCCCGAATTTACGGGGGCTAATTTGCAATTAACAAATTATTGGCAACGCCTCATTGGTCATGATTAATTGTTGGGTCCCAAAATGGGTCCCAAACCTATTTCCCTCATTCCCTCATGAAGAAATCCTACCCCTATTCATATTAAATCCCAACCATTCATTTTTCCTAGGGGAATCACCACCACACATTCAAACCCTCACATCTCCCTATAAAGTATCATTTCTCCCCCACCCTCAACACACTCCACCGGCCCTAATCCCAACACCACTCTCTCTCCTCCTCCATTTATTACTCCCCATGCAAAGCTTCTCCTTCATTCTTCATTCTTCATTCTTCTTCTCTTCCTCCCTCCTTCCTCCTCCCATTTGAAATCACCCCGACCGGAATACCCGACCGCCGGCCATCCCCAGACCGACGGCCTCCGGCGGAGCAGCCGGCCCAGCTCCTCCCGTTCGGAGCAGCTGCTCCCGCCCAGTCGGTCTACCCTCCCGCTCCTAACCGGAGCAACCCCGCAGTGAGCAGCCGACCACCCCGCGGCTAGGCTCACCCCCGGCCGCTGAAGTTCCCCGCTCCGGCCGGACTGTCCCGCGACTGACCGACTGTGCTACTCCGGCCCGCGGCTGTCCCTGGCCGACGGTGGATTACACCCCCGACTGACCGTGTGCTTCCACCTTCCGATCTCCTCCGTGTCCGGAGCTCTCCCGGCCTGGCCGTGCACCCTGTCCGGCCAATTTCCCACCACCGATAGCTTCCTTCGCCACCACTATCACCATTATCACTACCACCCCGTAGCCACCCTCCACCGGCCGTGCTCCGGCGACATCGGCAAGGTCGATTCTTCCCCTAACTTATTTTAATTCCAGATTTTAATATCTATTTAATATGATAATATATGGTTGAGTGTATGTTAACTAGGGTGATGAGTATGTCATGTTGGACTATATGATTAGTGTAGCATGGAAAATCATATGTTAACTAGGGGATTAAAGTTTATATTGGCTGAGACTAATGTGGATTAATGTGCCTACGGATTTTGAATAATTTGAGGATGGGAATTAAGGAGGATGACATGTTTTTAGGGTTTATATAATGTAGTGTTCATGTATCCTTTGTTTTGTAAAGTTGGATTTGGATATCGTAAATTAGATTGGAATTAGGGTGTTTATAACTTATAAGAATATAATTACGATGATTGGATAGAGTGATCAAGGGCTTGGGGATTCGATTTGTGTTATGTCGAGGAGATAAAATTGTGACAGGTGAATTATGAATTAGGGTTGGCTTCTACATGGATTGACGATTTAATTAAGATATGTACTCGAGGAGAATAGGATTTTTGACCTTTAAATAAATAATCGGGATGTATGGTTCATGATTGACATTATTAATTTAATTATGGAGAATTAAATTGAGGAGAGCGTATTGATGACTAGTTGATTTTGAATACCGTACCAACCGTCAACCGTAATCAACCCCTAGTGACTTGTCCCTGAGAGTCATGTTTGAGACTGAGTCTAGATGTTCATGTGTGTAGTACACCTGTCTGTCTTAATTAGATCATTGATTCTAGTTTATGATTTATCTCTAGGTACTGCGGGACTTGAGGGCTTGGATGCGGTACCGGAACCCCATCATCAGCAGCCTCACGCAGGCAAGTGTACCTTGCCACCCTGTATTTCAGTTTACAGATATTGTTGTTCTTTATGTACTCGTGCACATATTTCTATTAACGATCGATACTCCGTGTCCGGTTCACAACCGGGTGTTGACTTTCGTCGTAACGTCTTAGAATAATTGTTAGATGCTTCACAGCACCTCGATATACGTACCTGAGTATATCGATTCCCCAGGACACACTCATACACTGTGATCGTGCCAGATTCCTGTATCCTGATACTGGCATCATGACCAGAGACTGGGACGACCTTAGGGTCGCGTCTGTTGAGTTACTTCCGTGTGTCGAGACTGTTAGATAGAGGTTCAGGTTCAGCGCATTATCGCTGACCGCTTGGGAAGGGGAAGACAGTTACTAGATGTTTGGGCTACTCTACACGCGCTTATATATGTATATGTAGTGATCATGTTTCATAGTGTAGTGATCCTGTTTCATAGTATAGTGGTAACACCCGTGTGTCTCTGTGCTCGGAGCTACGGTACGACCCGTGTGTCTCTGTGTTCGGAGCTGCGATTTTTTTTTGGACAGCCCACGCGTCGAACATTGTCTTTAAACTGTGTCACACTAGTTGGTTATGATAGAGTACCCTGTCGTGCACTTGTACTTTCTGTTTACTTGGCATGCTATATTTCTGTACCTTGTTACGTCCCTCTGAGGACCTGGTTCCCTGCCAGTTTTGCAGCATAGACGATTACGGAGCAATTGGAGATACAGATGGAGTGGCATATCTTGCGAGCATGGTACCAGGTACTCATATTATATCTATCGGCATTATGGTTATATTATATTGATTATTCATCTGCTGTTTTAGCCTAGTTTTGTAGACTCATACTTCTTCTCGAGTCTATTCGAGTTAGTGTGTTATTAGGCGGCCGACCTTAGCACATATAGCTCTTTCTTGTAGACTGATGTACATTATGGATTGAGACATAGAGGTTTACATATATGGAACAGTCTAGATAGTGCCCTTTATATTACAGCTTATACGTATTCGAGTCAGACCAGAGTCTGGTCGAATGCGTAGCTGGCGTGTCACGTAATCCTGGTCCTACGTATTTTGGGACTGGAACGTGACATGTTTTTGTGGTGGCCCATGCAGGTCCAATTTAAATTGTCTTGGTCACCTTACTGTGCCAAGCGAGCCTGTAAATTAGGAATAGATGATATAATTATTGAATAGGATCTCAATCCATAATCGATTTTAAAACTCTTTGTATGTGATTATCGCCCTTGGACTTCCACTTTGCATTCGTTCAATCTTCGTCAATATCGCTATCCTTGTTTCTCGTCCCCTATTGTTCGGGGAGACGAATGCTTGTGACTGATAATTTCCCTCCAGAAGAAGATCGAAGACCAGACGGCAGAAGACAGAATTCGTGTACCTTTCTCTGGGAATAGGGTTACCTTATCAGGATAGATTGATGGGTTCCTTGGATTCTAGAACTAGTGTGGAAGGTTGGTAAGAGAGTTAGACCCAGTAGTACCCTCCCCGTGCTTGAGGTAACAGTGATCTTGGAAGTACTGAGAGCTAGAAGGATTGATGATCATGACCTAAAATGATTCATGGGAATACATAGCCTGATGATGGAAACTAGTGGTTGGATATGATAGCAATACTAGGAATGATATTATGGACTTAGAGGAGATAAAAATTGCAAACTCTCACTTGGATGATGATGATCTAATACCAAAAATTTTAGTATGTGCTTGGGTGACATCATTATTATAATTGTACTTTGTGACTTGGAGAGATGAATAACGAAAAGAAGAAATTCGAGGAATAGAATTTTCGGGAAAACTTTGAGGAGGAGATAATTATACATTAGGCACGGAAATTGTTCTTTTGAGGTTTGATGTTGGAAACAGAACGGGAGAAATTATTTTGAGGTTTAAGACTAGACTATAACATTATCCTAGACAAGGCTTGGTTGAACCAATACCACGCAATGCTTGATTGCCGTGGTGGTTGTGTCATCCTTAGACCACCGGATTACCTTGAGTTTGAGTTTCTTCAGAGAGTCTGGGAGTATGGTGCCCATCTACCTTAGGGGTATACAACGAAGGAGGTGAACCAGTGTACCACCATATTATATCAAGATTTAAGGATATTTTCTAGAGAATCTTTTCGGCCTGCCACCCGACAGAGAGATAGAATTTGCTATAGAGTTGACTCCAAGAGCCGAGCCAGTTAATTTTCCGTCTTCAGGCTAGCACCGATATAATTGGTTGAGTTGTAGGTCCGTCGTAAAAGGATATCTTAGACAAGGGTTTCAGTCGGGCTAGTATTTTTCCATGAGGAGCAACCATCTTATTGTACCAAAGAAGGACGGGACGATACGTTGCATAACGATTACAGGGCATTAAATACCGTAGCAATAAAGAGCAAGTACCCTAGTCGCACATCAAAGATTTATTTGAATCAGCTAAGTGGCGCATATGTATTTTGAAGATCAATCTCAGATCCAGTTATCACCAGATCGAGGTACAGAGAGAGGCATTCCGAAGATGGTTCTTCGGACGAAGTATGGACACTGTGAATTTCTAGTCATGTTGTTTAAACCAACGCGCCAGCAGTATTTATGTGTTTGATGAACAATGTCTTCCACCAGTACTTGGATAAGTTCATGGTGGTATTTATAGATGACATCTTGATATATTCCAAGAGCTAAGAGGAGCATGAGAGACATCTCAGGATTGTGTTGGAGACGCTGAGACATGAGAGGCTGTACGCCAAACTCAGCAAATATGAGTTTTGCTTGGACAGAGTACCATTTCTGGGACACATAATCACCGAAGATGGACTATCAGTTGATCCGGAGAAGATAGCTGCAGTAGAGACCTGGCCTACCCCAGTTACGGAGGTTAGGAGTTTCCTCGGACTTGCCGGATATTACCGGAGGTTCATGGAAAACTTTTCGAGGATAGCTGCGCCTATGACGCGACTGACGCGTAAGGGCGAAGAGTTTATCTCGACCGACGAGTGTCAGGCGGCTTTCGATGAGCTGAAGAAGCGTCTGACATCGGCACCAATTTTGACACTACCTTCCGGATCAGGAGGATTTGTAGTGTACAGTGATGCGTCAGGGAGCAGATTGGGATGTGTACTGATGCAACATGGCAAGGTGATAGCCTACGCATTGAGACAGTTAAGAGTTCATGAGAAGAACTATCCGACGCATGATTTGGAGCTAGCTGCTGTGATATTTGCACTAAAGCTATGGAGACATTACCTTTATGATGAGCGTGTGGAGATTTATACAGATCATAAAAGCCTGAAGTACGTCTACACGCAGAAGGAGCTCAATATGAGGCAGAGACGTTGGCTAGAGCTGATGACAGATTATGACATTGAGCTACAGTACCACCCTGGCAAGGCGAACGTCGTAGCAGATGCCTTAAGCAGGAAGCCCATGGCATACTTTCTGACGACGCATCGACAGTTGCTAGAGGATCTCCAGGAGCTTGGAATAGAGATCGTATTGCCAGGCATGGATGGACAGATGGCCAGTCTTGAGGTTCAGTCTACTTTGATTGAGAGGATCAAGGCAGCATTGCCTACAGATGCGAGATTTCGACGTCTGCGAGAGAGAACAGAAGCCGGCCTGCAGACGGGACTCAGGATTCATGAAGACGGAACGTTGAGGTACGGAGATCGCCTATACATTCCAAGTGGCGAGCTACGCCAAGAGTTGATGACCGAGACGCATAGCTCGACTTATACAATTCATTCCGGGGGTACAAAGATGTACCGAGACTTGATGCAATAATTCTGGTAACATAGGATGAAAGGAGAGATTACGAGATTCGTAGCAAGATGCTTGGTACGTCAACGAGTCAAGGCAAAATACCTGAGAACTGCAGGACTATTGCAGCCGCTTCCCATTCCCGAGTGGAAGAGGGAATAATTTACCATGGACTTCGTCACATGATTCCCGTAAAGCCCAAGCGGGAAGGATACAATTTGGATTGTCGGGGACAGACTCACCGAGTCTGCATATTTCTTGCCCTTCAGAGTTGGGCAGTCCACAAAGATATTAGCTGACATGTATTGAAGGCAGATAGTACGACTACATGGAGTGCCTGTCAGCATCGTATCGGATCGTGATTCCAGATTCACGTCACATTTTTGGCGGAGTATGCAGGAGAGCCTAGGAACTCGTCTCAAGTTCAGCACTGCGTATCATCCACAGACTGATGGACAGTCAGAGCGCACGATACAGATATTAGAGTATATGTTGCGAGCGTGCATGATTGATTTTGGAGGATCTTGGGAGGACCATCTACACTTGGTGGAATTCTCCTACATTAACAGTTACCAGGCCAGCATACAGATGGCACCTTATGAGGCACTGTACGGCGAAAAATGTATGTCACCAGTTTGTTGGAGTGACGTAGGAGAGCGTCAGATACTTGGTCCAGAATTGGTGACACAGACAGTAGAGAAGGTCAAGAAGATTCAGAGTCACCTGCGCGCAGCACAGGACCGATAGAAATACTGGGCAAATGCGCACCGCAGACCATTGGAGTTTAAGGAGGGTGACCACGTATTTTGAGGATATCGCCCACTCGTGGTACCATCAGATTCGGAGGCAGAGGCAAGCTGAGTCCGAGGTATATCAGACCTTTTGACATTTTGAAATGAGTTGGCGAAGTGGCTTACCGTCTTGCATTACCTCCATCATTAGAGGGAGTACATGACGTATTTCACGTATCGCAACTGAGGAGATATATCGCAGACCCTAGCCACGTACTTGATCATTCGGAGATTACAGTCGGGCCCAGCCTGTCTTACGTAGAGCGGCCAGTTGAGATTCTCGATCGCACCGAGAAGACTTTGAGGGGACAGACGATTCGACTGGTCAGAGTGGCATGGAAGCACCATTCACCAGGCGAGTCTACTTGGGAGCGCGAGGATTCTATTCGGCAGCGATTCCCGTACTTATTTGAGGAGCAAGGTACGAATTTACGTACGACATTTAATTACTAGTTGTTTTAAAATTCTGTTAGTTTATTATCTTGCTTTACTTTTAATTTCGGGGACGAAATTTTTCTAAGTTGGGAAGAATGTAAACCTCCTCAATTTATTCTGTAGAAAGTTAGAGTGGATTTGGAAAATTTTGATAGCAGATGTCGAGGTTTAGATATTAGAGGATTTTATCTGGTATTTAATTCAATTAATTTAAACCATTGGCACACCCTATCTTTGTCTAATTATTCGGAGCCCATTATCAGCCCATAAATTTCGTACAAATATTGTACCGTCGACTCAACTGGCCAAATTAGGCACTGGACTTTTCTGACTGTTAAAATCAACTTTCGTGTGCTCTAAATTAATTGCGCGGCATTCCGAAAATTGTAACCCATATTTTAATTCTGTGTCGGACACCTGTGTCGTTACCCTCGATTTTGGGGTACCAACTTAACCCGTTGAGCCGAACCAACTAAAGGGTCCAAGACCGACTCCAATCCTTCACCATTTTTGGCCTTTGCGTCATTTCCAGATTTTGACCCCGCGGGCCCCAATTAAATTAAATTCGCGGGACGCATTTTTTTTAATTAAATCAGAATTTACCAACTTTGTGAATTCTATTTTGATACTAAATTAATCCCAATGCCCTTCAAATTAGACCCGCGCCTAACGCGCAACACCCCCTCACCATAACATTTTTTAAATATATTTTTCTCCGCAATTTTTATGTCATTTTATGTGTTTATGCAAATTCCTGAATTTACGGGGGCTAATTTGCAATTAACAAATTGTTGGCAATACCTCATTGGTCATGATTAATTGTTGGGTCCCAAAATGGGGTCCCAAACCTATTTCCCTCATTCCCTCATGAAGAAATCCCACCCCTATTCATATTAAATCCCAACCATTCATTTTTCCTAGGGGAATCACCACCACACATTCAAACCCTCACATCTCCCTATAAAGTATCATTTCTCCCCCACCCTCAACACACTCCACCGGCCCTAATCCCAACACCACTCTCTCTCCTCCTCCATTTATTACTCCCCATGCAAAGCTTCTCCTTCATTCTTCATTCTTCTTCTCTTCCTCCCTCCTTCCTCCTCCCATTTGAAATCACCCCGACCGGAATACCCGACCGCCGGCCATCCCCAGACCGACAGCCTCCGGCGGAGCAGCCGGCCCAGCTCCTCCCGTTCGGAGCAGCTGCTCCCGCCCAGTCGGTCCACCCTCCCGCTCCTAACCGGAGCAACCCCGCAGTGAGCAGCCGACCACCCCGCGGCTAGGCTCACCCCCGGCCGCTGAAGTTCCCCGCTCCGGCCGGACTGTCCCGCGACTGACCGACTGTGCTACTCCCGCCCGCAGCTGTCCCTGGCCGACGATGGATTACATCCCCGACTGACCGTGTGCTTCCACCTTCCAATCTCCTCCGTGTCCGGAGCTCTTCCGGCCTGGCCGTGCACCCTGGCCGGCCAACTTCCCACCACCGATAGCTCCCTTCGCCACCACTATCACCATTATCACTACCACCCCGTAGCCACCATCCCCCGGCCGTGCTCCGGCGACATCGGCAAGGTCGATTCTTCCCCTAACTTGTTTTAATTCCAGATTTTAATACCTATTTAATATGATGATTTATGGTTGAGTGTATGTTAACTAGGGTGATGAGTATGTCATGTTGGACTATATGATTAGTGTAGCATGGAAAATCATATGTTAACTAGGGGATTAAAGTTTATATTGGCTGAGACTAATGTGGATTAATGTGCCTACGGATTTTGAATAATTTGAGGATGGGAATTAAGGAGGATGACATGTTTTTAGGGTTTATATAATGTAGTGTTCATGTATCCTTTGTTTTGTAAAGTTGGATTTGGATATCGTAAATTAGATTGGAATTAGGGTGTTTACAACTTATAAGAATATAATTACAATGATTGGATAGAGTGATCAAGGGCTTGGGGATTCGATTTGTGTTATGTCGAGGAGATGAAATTATGACAGGTGAATTGTGAATTAGGGTTGGCTTCTACATGGATTGACGATTTAATTAAGATATGTACTCGAGGAGAATAGGATTTTTGACCTTTAAATAAATAATCGGGATGTATGGTTCATGATTGACATTATTAATTTAATTATGGAGAATTAAATTGAGGAGAGCGTATTGATGACTAGTTGATTTTGAATACCGTACCAACCGTCAACCGTAATCAACCCCTAGTGACTTGTCCCTGAGAGTCATGTTTGAGACTGAGTCTAGATGTTCATGTGTGTAGCACACCTGTCTGTCTTAATTAGATCATTGATTCTAGTTTGTGATTTATCTCTAGGTACTGCGGGACTTGAGGGCTTGGATGCGGTACCGGGACCCCATCATCAGCAGCCTCACGCAGGCAAGTGTACCTTGCCACCCTGTATTTCAGTTTACAGATATTGTTGTTCTTTATGTACTCGTGCATATATTTCTATTGACGATCGATACTCCGTGTCCGGTTCACAACCGGGTGTTGACTTTCGTCGTAACGTCTTAGAATAATTGTTAGATGCTTCACAGCACCTCGATGCACGTACCTGAGTACATCGATTCCCCAGGACACACTCATACACTGTGATCGTACAGATTCCTGTA
This sequence comes from Iris macrosiphon, assembly GCA_036927795.1. NCBI lineage: Eukaryota > Viridiplantae > Streptophyta > Magnoliopsida > Asparagales > Iridaceae > Iris > Iris macrosiphon. The sequence goes on along the minus strand of JAYESA010000002.1, from coordinate 71,896,176 downwards.
TCCTGATACTGACATCATGACCAGAGACTGGGACGACCTTAGGGTCGCGTCTGTTGAGTTACTTCCGTGTGTCGAGACTGTTAGATAGAGGTTCAGGTTCAACGCACTATCGCTGACCGCTTGGGAAGGGAAAGACAGTTACTAGACGTTTGGGCTACTCTGCACGCGCTTATATATGTATATATAGTGATCCTGTTTCATAGTGTAGTGATCATGTTTCATAGTGTAGTGGTAACACCCGTGTGTCTCTGTGCTCGGAGCTACGGTACGACCCGTGTGTCTCTGTGTTCGGAGTTGCAGTTTTATTTTGGACAGCCCACGCGTCGAACATTGTCTTTAAACTGTGTCACACTAGTTGGTTATGATAGAGTACCCTGTCGTGCACTTGTACTTTCTGTTTACTTGGCATGCTATATTTCTGTACCTTGTTACGTCCCTCTGAGGACCTGGTTCCCTGCCAGTTTTGCAGCATAGACGATTACGGAGCAATTGGAGATACAGATGGAGTGGCATATCTTGCGAGCATGGTACTAGGTACTCACATTATATCTACCGACATTATGGTTATATTATATTGATTATTCATCTGCTGTTTTAGCCTAGTTTTGTAGACTCGTACTTCTTCTCGAATCTATTCGAGTTAGTGTGTTATTGGGCGGCCGACCTTAGCACATATAGCTCTTTCTTGTAGACTGATATATATTGTGGATTGAGACATAGAGGTTTACATATATGGAATAGTCTAGATAGTGCCCTTTATATTACAGCTTATACGTATTCGAGTCAGACCAGAGTCTGGTCGAATGCGTAGCTGGCGTGTTACGTAATCCTGGTTCTACTTATTTTGGGACTGGGGCATGACAGGATGGGCCCCAGCATGTTGGATTATAATATTGTGTTGATGGTGGTGTTAATTGGGTGTATCAGAGACTTCACAGTGAGTGATCAGTGAGGTAACTGATAATGGGATGTATCAGTGGGTCTAGAAGGGTTGCAGATGCTGGACTGATACCTGGAAGTGAGAGGGTGTCAGTGCAGCAAGAAGTATTAGGAGTAGCAGTATATGATACACTCTTGTGTATCATATATTAGGATCGGGTATGGCAAGTTGGTGAGAAGTTGAGCTCAAGGCAGTGGGGATTGGGCAACAATATCACCTGCAATTGGAGAACATAGTTGATGGCAATTAAACAGAGCAACAACAACAGCAAGTGAAGAGGGGTATTGGCTTGGACAACAGCAGTATCAACAGATAGCAAGTGGCTAGGTTAACACTTAGCCACAGCAGCAAGGGGCAAGCAAGCAGTGCTTGCAAATGTGCAGTCCATGCACAGGTTGTTGTGCAGTGCAGGTACATTTGTGGATACTGTGTGAAGGTATTAGGTGATGGGTTTTGAGTGTGATGTGTGTAAGGGAGTCTCACAGGAACTATAGTTGCAGTGTTGCTAGGGGACTTAAGTTCAGTTATTAGAGTTAATTGTAGTAGTTTAGTGTAGAAGGGATGCACATGTTGTGGTTTCAGTCATTAATGAGGGGTATGTGATGGTTAGAAATGCTAGTGTATAACAGTTAATTAGTTAATATATTCTTATAAGTTAGTATTATATATAAGGTATTAGTTAGTTATACTAAGTGATAGTGACAATTAGTTAAGGTAAGTTCTATAGGAGTGTATGTTACCCTCACTTTTTTAACTAAGGGTAGTTTGGTAATTTGGTATGGATATTTTTATTTTAGGATTAGTATATTAAATATTATGCATGTGTAAATATTATTTGTTGTATTATTTATTTATTGTTAGATGTTAGATTTATTTTTGGACTTGTGTAGTGGACCTAACTTGTTAGTTTAGATTCATGGACCCAATATTTAATTCTAGTTTAGATTGAGCCCAATAGTAGGCACATTCATTAGGAGAATGAATTAATTATTGAAACCAATTAGACTAGAACCTTCCTTTCTTAATTAATTTCTTCATGAGAGGCCCCAAGGGGTATTTTGGACAATTCATAGTATCTTGCAAGAGGGGCTAGGGCCGGCCACCTTTAGGGAGGAGAGAGAGTCTCTCTCTTCTCATTTTGTCATTCTAATCTAGATCTAAAAATTTTCCTCTTCCAAATTTTCTATTCCCACACCAATTCATACTCAAATTTCTTCCCAATTCATTTCTTATTCTTCATTGGAGGCTAGTAGAACAAGAATCTACAAGGAGAAAGCAAGGATCTACAAGGAGGAGCAAGGATCTACAAGTTGGAGGCTATTTCACTCAATTTAAGGTTTTACTGGAAATCCATCTCCCAATAGGTACAATTCAGTTTTTTCTCTAATTAAGTTCTAAATCTATAATTTAACCGTAAGGAACTATCCTATATGCTAAGGCTACCCATAGAAATTGAAATTAGGTTTATAGGAGGCCTATGGAGAAAATTATATATATTTTGTGTCAATTTTGGAAGAATTTCGAGATTGGCACATCTTGTGTTTGTCAATTAGACCAAATTGACAGATGTTTGATTGTGTGTGACTAGTGTTGTGTCCATAATTGGATACGTATAGGCTGTATCCCGACAATTTGGAGATACGGGTTATTTTAGGATTTTTTTCTCCGACACGTGGGTTTGTGCATGTCACATTTTGACACGGACATGTAGTTGTGTAATTGGTTCTTCGTATTGTTCATAATTATTATTTTAGACTTGCTCATGTCCTTCAGGATACGTTTGGTTGTGTGGTGGAGCCGTATCGCAAGCGTATCATAGAATAAGTGTGATACGGGTGCGGTACACTCCACGTGTTTGTTTATTGTACCTCAATTCATTTGACTTGTGTATATCTATTAGATATGATATATTGTAATTGTATGGTTACATATATATAGCTATATGTATCTCTATTATATTATATACATATATATGTAGCTAGGTGTATAGATGTAGTGATGTGTGTATATGTGTATATATATATGTATATATGGATATCTATATGTATATGTATATGTATATGTGTATATATATATATATATATATATATATATATATATATATATATATATATGCATGATTATTTGTTGATATGAGTGTATGTTTATTGAAGTATAGATATGTGTATATATCTATATACGTATAGATGAGTGTGTATATACATATTGATATCTATATGAGTTTGTGTGTGTGTGTGTGTGTGTGTGGGTGTGTGTGTGTGTGTGTGTGTGTGTGCTTTGAGTGTAAGTGAGAGGGTCGGGCAGTTGAACAGAGAGGAGATGCCCAGTTCAGTGTGCATCATCACAACAATGTACCACCTACTAAAGTGCAGTAGCAGTGGGTACAACAACCTTCACCAACAGCAAGTCGAGCCAGCACCCTCCACTGTGCAGCAACTTGCAAGCCTCAGCATCTAGCAAGCATCGAGCAGTTGCAGTTTGCAGCTTGTTGCTGCAGCAGTGTGCAGCCATATCACAGCAAGTAGTAGTGTGATTGCAACAACCAACTGTGTAGCAAGATGCATCAGCTAGCAATCTTCATAGAGCAAACCATAACAACAAGTGCACTGCGGCAGCAATCAAACTCAGAGCAGTAGCAGCCACAGTGCAGTCACCAACAGCAAACAGTCACCAACATATGCAGTTTCAGCAACTGCACAGCATGAAATACTAAGCAGCAGCAGCTTCCACATCAACCTCAGCATTAACAGCAACAGCAGGAACAGTGCATCAGTAAATTAAGGTATGAATTTAGTAGTTAGTTAGTTTATTAGTCGTTTAGCAAGTTAAGGTTAGAGTCTAGTTAGTAGTTCGATAGTGTAGTAGTTAAGTACACTATTTAGTAGTTGTATTTTGATACATTTTTAGCTAATATATATATATATATATATATATATATATATATATATATATATATATATATATATATATATATACTTGTTATATTCGTAGATTAATATGTAGGTATGTATATATGTATATAAATATTGATATGTATTGTATGCTAAGTAGTTAGTAGTATTTAGTAGTTTGGTAAATGTTAGCATATAGTTAGTGCATTGATAGTGAGCTATATATATTAGGATTTGAATTACCTTGTGATACCAAGGTAATGTCAAGGTATTTGTCGATACTCAAGATATTGGGTTTGAGTATCGAGATGGGTGTGTAGGTAGTGAGATACGCACTAGTTCAAAGCCAAGGTATTTGCTTTGCATTAGTTAACTAAGATTAATATATGTATTATCTTGTATATATATATATCAGTATTTTTATATCTAAAAACTTGCGTATCCTATGATACGAGATTTTGGTTGTAACCTAGAATCTTAGTTTAACTAGTGTGGCCTAGTTACATAGTGTATGGACCTAATATCCTAGAGTTAGACTCATACAACCTAGAAATATCTAGTTTGACCAAGTTTGACTAGTTTAACCTAGAATTAAACTACTTTAACTTATTTTTATTTTAGAACCTTGTATTGATACAATATACCATATATAGGTCTGTGTGACACCAGCTTGGGCATCGAGAGACACACCTTGCTCAGGACCTCAGGCAAGTACATTTCTCTGTTAGTTTTTATTTTATAATAGTGTATATATCTCATGTTCTAGAACTGTATACTTAATTTTGACACAGTGGTTTCACGGACTTGTACTACATGGGTCCTGTCAGGAGATGTTATTCCCTACCGTATTCAGCGGGTACTCCTTCATATATATTTTATCGTGTGTATTGATTATTTATATTTCGTGTTTACATACTGCTCGTGTTCAGTGTACTTATTCGTGTAGACACACTGCTCATGTTAAGTGTGCCCATATTCGTGTTCGTAACGCAACTTGATTGGATCCATTGGTATTAGTTAGTGATGGGGGAGTAGGAGTTGATTATGTGATCAAAGCCCCAGTATTTTCGTATATATGTCGATTACATACCATACTTGTAATCGAGCTACCTTATTGTATTCATGTTCAACCTAAACCGATCATATAATAAAATTGTATTCTGAGGTACATTAGTTAGATTTCAGTTATTCCTTTATATTGCATATATTCATATTGTTTGTTATTTATTTTCATACATTACCTGTTCACTCTAGTTCATTTCATTCACATGTTTAGATATCTTGTATTCTTTTCTACTATCTATTTTATATGCTCAATTATGTATTTGAAACTGCTTTCAGAGGTATGTACTTCGCTCCAATCCTGATTGGGTATATTTTTCCAGATGATTGGCTTATAGATCAGTGTTCTACATTCTACGGGCTGTAAGATGGTGTATCTTTAGAGGATACTCCTATAGACCAGGAGAACTTAGTTGCAGAGCCTGAGGAGGTTTTATTTATATTTTGGTGGACCTGTATTAGACTTCTTTGAGATTCATGGCACGTATATTATTTCAGACTTTTGGATTGTATCTTGATTTTTCTCTTCGTTATTCCATTCGTGCTTTATCTTTCTTAGTTTGCATTGTGATTGGGTATAGTTGCATTGTGAGATACCATATTGTTCCTCCATTTGGAGTTGAGATGATTGACATGTACCATATTTATATTGTTGAGATGTTAGTTAGTTATAATTGACCCAGACAGCTTTATACTGCCGATGCCGCGGTGTAGGCTAGGCATACACACGTACTCATGCCCAAATATTCGGGTGCGAATCATGACACATTTTTAGTGGTGGCCCATGCAGGTCTGTGTAGAGTCACAATTAGAGCGATATCGTAGTGGTGCTCACCAAGAGTACTGCTACAAGCCTAGTTTAGAAAATATGATATAGGCTGAGAGTATACTCAATCACAACTAGAAAATACTTCCAATATCAGTTTTTATATCCTTATCTATTGAATGTTTGCTTTGCTTTGAATAAATTTTGCCCTTTTTTGGTAATATTGTAAACCCCATGATTTTTCAAGAATTTTTAAATTTGGATTTTTCTCATTTTTTGGAATTTTTTGGGAATTTTCTGTAATTAAAAACAGGGTTTTAATTATTAAATAATTTTTAAATGATAATAAACAATATTAAAATATTATGAAAATAATATTTTTGGGTGTAAAATAAAAAACTGGACTTAGGGTAATTTTCTGGGATTTTATCGGGCCCCGGACCTATTTTTAAATCACATGAAAATAATTATTTATTTATTAACTATTTATTTATTTAATTATATATTTTATTTAATAACCCTAACCCATAGCCCGGCCCAAACAGCCCGGCCCAACCTCGGCCCGCAGGCCGGCCCAGCCCGCTCGCCCTGTCGGGTCGGGTCGGGTCCACCCGCACCCGCCCGCCAGACCCGACCCGCTACCCCCATCACCCCCACGAACGCGCAATCCCGCGTTCTCCGCCGCCCGCCGCGCGCCCAGTCGGCCACGATCCCCCGCGCCCCGCACCTGAACCGCCCACGACCCTGACCTTTCCGGCCTCGACCCGCCACCCTCAGCCCCCGCGGCTCCCCTATAAAAACCCCCCCGATCTCTCCCCTCCGGCCAGAACTCCCTCACCCGACGTCGCCACCACTCCGCCCAGACCCCACCGCGCCGCCGCCGCTTCCCTCGCCGCACACCCGCCGTGCCCACCTCCCAGCTCCGCCGCACAGGCCCGCAGCCCTCTCCTCCTCCTTCCTCCTTCCCCCAGCAGCGGCCCACGCCCCCGCAGCAGCCGTCGCCGGCCGCCTGCGCTGCCCAGCACGCCGCCTCCGGCCGCCCGAGAGCCGCCCGCCTCGCCGTCAGACTCCGCCGAGCCGCTCGCCTCCGCCGTGCTCAACCAGCTCCGGCAGAGCCTGGAAACCCTAACCCTAGCTTCTAGACACGTGTCGGACACGTGTCGGACACGAGAAAACCCCAATTCCTGGAGCCCTGTTCAGGTACGTGTATCTCTCTGCTCGTTGCCCCGTTTTCGATTCCGTCTTTTGCATCACGAACCCTGCGTGACCCTCTCGGTGCCCATACAAACCGCTCGGGACACCGCGTCCTGTGGCGATCGCGAACCGTGATCCAAAAGCAGGAAAAATGATGCCCCGATTCACCCCGGAACTGGGTACGCCCCGCCAAACGGGATGACTTGGTCGAGTGCGGTCTTCACAGATACGTGCGCGTCGTTGATACGGACGTGTGGGATTTCACAGAAGTCGATTCGGGTGTGCGTGCACACCGAAATCAACGCGTATCCGCGGACACCGTCCCGTATCTGACTTTTCTGAATTGTGCCCTAACTTTGTGTACGTATGTCGGATTGAAACGAAACTTGCGCCATCGGACTCGTAGCGATACGCTGGTCCTGTGATCCAAGTTTGGTTCTATTCAGAGAACGTTGACAAAATCGCGTGTCGTGGGCCCCACAGGCTCCACTCGACGGGCGATTTTGTGATCGGCTCATCGGAATCCAATTCTGGAAGTTCTGTTGGGTTCGTATCATCGTTCCTGACCTGTTGACACTAAGTTGGACAGATTTGGAGACCTTTGACCCTGACACATTTTTCGGTGCAAAGCGGCCCACATGTGGACCCCGTTTTGACCCAAAATTGCCATTTTTGCCCTTGTCTCCAAATTAGACTCAAGGACAGGCGTTTCTAGCTGATTGATATTTTTTGGATCTGATGGTGATGTTTATTTCAGCAACCGGAGTACCGCCTGCAAATCCGGCTGAAGTCAGAGCTACAGTTGGAGCCCAAACCACAGGCAAGTGTACCTTGCCAAACCCTGCAGCTTGCTACTATTTCCTTGGCTTACTTATACATCAGTAGGCAATTAATCCTTGCCAACTCGCAGTAATTTTGGTTATAGTACTTTCCTGAGTTCTTTTGTTTACATATATAATCTTGATATAAACTGCTCAACCCAGGACACCTGACACTATTCATGTGACGGAATTTCCCTGAGATATACATGGTGATTGCGTATAGGATACATATTCATGACATATACAGTTTACATGCTTAGATTCTATCCTGACTTATTGCATTAGTTCGATCTTGCGTGACTTGTACCAAATATTCTGGAACTGTGACGTGAGATTACATGGAGTGGGGAGAGTATTACCATATCAAGGCTGATTATAATATAAATACTGTTATCTGGCGGTGTCTTAGTCTCTGATACAGAGCTTTGGTACCTTACTGGCCCTTCGAGAAAATAATGCTATGGGTTTCTCCGACACTGATCCTGTAGTAGCCTCAGCCTGAGTATGACTAAAACTCTCAACTTGCATATCACTTAGCTGGTTTATTATTTACCCTGCTGTTTCATTATTGCTGCACTGCATTTATTTTGGCTTGCATTATCTGTACCTTGTTATGTCCCCTGAGGACCTGAAATGGACTATGTCCCCAGGTATAGCCGCAGAGATCTACCCCGAGGTGTACGGAACAGGAGCACTTCTCGGAACATAACAGGAACCTGAGGACGAGATAGTGGCTGAAGACTTCTCCTGAGTATTGACTCTACATATTCAGATATTTCCATTTTCAGTATTTTATTTTATGTCTATTTCCCTTAAATGTAATAGACTGATTCTCGGTTTGCACGGGCACCGAGAGGGTCACGCAGGGTTCGCGATGCAAAAGACGAAATCAAAAACGGGGCAACAAGCAGAGAGATACACGTACCTGAATAGGGCTCCAGGAATTGAGGTTTCCTCGTGTCCGACACGTGTCCGACACGTGTCTAGAAGCTAGGGTTAGGGTTTCCAGGCTCTGCCGGAGCTGGCTGAGCACGGCGGAGGAGAGCGGCTCGGCGGAGTCTGACGGCGAGGCGGGCGGCTCTCGGGCGGCCGGAGGCGGCGTGCTGGGCAGCGCAGGCGGCCGGCGGCGGCTGCTGCGGGGGCGTGGGCCGCTGCTGGGGGAAGAAGGAAGGAGGAGGAGAGGGCTGCGGGCCTGTGCGGCGGAGTTGGGAGGTGGGCACGGCGGGTGTGCGGCGAGGGAAGCGGCGGCGGCGCGGTGGGGTTTGGGCGGAGCGATAGCGGCGTCGGGTGAGGGAGTTCTGGCCGGAGGGGAGAGATCGGGGGCATTTTTATAGGGGAGCCACGGGGGCAGAGGGTGGCGGGTCAAGGCCGGAAAGGTCGGGGTCGTGGGCGGGTCAGGCGCGCGGCGCGGGGGATCGTGGCCGGCTGGGCGCGCGGCGGGCGACGTAGAACGCGGGGCTGCGCGTTCGTGAGGGTGATGGGGGTAGCTGGTCGGGTCTGGCGGGCGGGTGCGGGTGGACCCGACCCGACCCGACAGGGCGAGCGGGCTGGGCCGGGCTGTTTGGGCCGGGCTATGGGTTAGGGTTATTAAATAAAATACATAATTAAATAAATAAATAGTTAATAAATAAATAATTATTTTTATGTGATTTAAAAATAGGTCCGGGGCCCGATAAATTTACAGAAAATTACCCTAAGTCCAGTTTTTTATTTTACACCCAAAAATATTATTTTCATAATATTTTAATATTGTTTATTATCATTTAAAAATCATTTAATAATTAAAACCCTGTTTTTAATTACAGAAAATTCCCAGAAAATTCCAGAAAATTGAGAAAAATCCAAATTTAAAAATTTTTGAAAAATCAGGGGGTTTACAATCTACCCCCCTTAAGAGGATTGCGTCCTCGCAATCAAAGAATAACCGGTCAGCAGAGATGATACGGTTGCAAGTATCGTTCGAAACACATCACAAGACACTTAGGGAAAATACTGTTTCCCTAAGAATGGAAGTTATGTACTTTCCAGAGAAAATCTAGTTAAAGCAAGAAACTACAATTTTTAGAAAACTAGGTTATCATTAACAAGTTACAAATTACTAGGTTGGGGCTGAGGTCACGAACCAATAGGCACGAGCTAAAACAAGACTGAAAACGGATAACTACGAATCACTTACGCGCATAAGCGTCCTCCACAGTCATCGCATAAGCTTGTCCTCGTCCTTGTGGTGGATTCCTCTGCTGCTGCTGGGCTGGCTGGTAGGGTGCTGCTTGAGGCACTGGTGGAGCTTGTTGTTCACCCTTGGTGCTCTTTTTCTACGCTCTGGGCAGTCTCTCACTGCATGCTGTCTGGATCCGTAGCCTAAGCATAGTCCGAATTTACATCTACACTCCTTCTCGACATGGCCTATCTTGCCGCAGAAGTAACAAGTAGGAAGAAATGAGGTTCTTGGTGCTGCTCTTGGTGGTGGGTTTATTTGTTGACGCTTTGCAGACTCCTCTTGTGCTTCTCTAGTTGGTGCGAATATGGAAGGCCGCTTTAGGCGAGACTCTCTCCTGGTGACGCGTTCCATGCGTCGGCCTGCAGCAAGGACGTCAGAGTAAGAGGTAGGTGCGACGGATCCGATCAGTCTCTGTAGCTCGAAGTTCAGTCCGTCGAAGAATTTCTCGGCCTTCTCTTCCTCTGTCGGGATCAGGTTGGGGCAAAGCGGCTCAGACGAATGAATTCCGCGTTGTATTCTTCCACCGTCATAGCATCCTGAGTGAGGCGATTGAACTTGTCCTGAAGTTCTGATCGTGCGATAGCCGGAATGTACATCTCCTGGAAGAGTCTGGAGAACTCCTCCCAAGTAACTCGGTCTGGTCCGAGCCGTGTCTCCTCGGATAGCCACCACTGATGGGCATTGTCCGTCAATTGCATTCGGACGGCAGTCATCCAACGTTCCCGTGGAAGCTCAGCTGCTTCAAGTTGATACCGAATGTTGGTGAGCCACTCATAAACTTCTGTGGGCTCCTCCTTGCCAGAAAAAGTACGGGGCTTCAGTTGGCGGAAGTCAGTGATTGAGCCCGTCGATGGCCGTCGAGCTGGTAGGTTGGCCTGCTTCAGTGCAGTTACGATGCTGCTCCTCAAGAATTCAACCTCATGACGCTGAGCCTCGTGTTGGACTTGTTGTTGGGCTTGCATCATCGCGTAGATCAGTTGGAATATCTGTTGCCCGTCAATCGGCTGTCCTTGTGGGAACACGGGCATTGTTGGAACGAACTGCGGCGGAGGTGGGATATCATCACGCCGGAATCGGGAGGTAGGTTGACCTGCCTGCTGGCTCTGTTGAGTTGGTGGAACTCCTCTGACTGGTGTCACTTCGTCGTCATAGGTGACACCTGTAGCTTGTGGTATTCCGGCGGGAGTCTCGTTGCACTCTTGTGGGTCCATTTTCCTGCGTCCAAAATAAATAATAAGAGGCGCACAGGAATCAAGGCAAGATGCAAGTCAAAATTAGTTCAAATACGATACAGATATCAAAAACGATTCAAGCAAGTGGATGAAATCCTAAAAACTTATCCTATTCTTATTGCAGGCCTGTTCAGTCCCTAAGTTGAAACCGAATAATTTAGTCGTAGACCTGAATGGGCCACCACAAAAACCATGTCACGCCCCAGTCCCAAAATATCGAGGGACTGAATACGTGGCAATGGCCAGCAGTACGCACCGATGGACAACCAATTTAATAGATCCATCAGGGCATGCTTAAGCTGTAGTCTAACTGTAATATGTTACAAGTCCCAGGCTTTTCTAATCTCATCCACAGAATAAACACAGATTAATTGCCAAAAATAATGCAAATGGAAATAAATAAGCAATATCAAATAAGTGTCTCGGGAAACAATCCGAGAATCAGTCTGTTACATTTAAGGAAAATAGACATGAAATAAATTACTGGAAATGGAATTATCTGAGTATGTAGAGCCAATACTCAGGAGAAGTCTTCAGCCACTATCTCGTCCTCAGGTTCCTGTTCTGTTCCGAGAAGTGCTCATGTTCCGTACACCTCGGGGTAGATCTCTGTGGCTATACCTGGGGACATAGTCCATTTCAGGTCCTCAGGGGACATAATAAGGTACAGATAATGTAAGCCAAAATAAATGCAGTGCAGCAATAATGAAACAGCAGGGTAAATAATAAACCAGCTAAGTGATATGCAAGTTGAGAGTTTTAGTCATACTCAGGCTGAGGCTACTACAGGATCAGTGTCAGAGAAACACATAGCAGTATTTTCTCGAAGGGCCAGTAAGGTACCAAAGCTCTGTATCAGAGACTAAGACACCGCCAGATAACAGTATTTATATTATAATCAGCCTTGATATGGTAATACTCTCCCCACCCCATGTAATCTCACGGCACAGTTCCAGAATATCAGGTACAAGTCACGCAAGATCAAACTAATGCAATGAGTCGAGATAGAATCTAAGCATGTAAACTATATATGTCATGAATATGTATCCTATACGGAATCACCATGTATATCTCAGGGAAATTCCGTCACATGAATAGTGTCAGGTGTCCTGGGTTGAGCAGTTTATATCAAGATTATATATGTAAACAAAAGAACTCAGGAAAGTACTATAATCAAAATCACTACGAGTTGGCAAGGATTAATTGCCTACTGATGTATAAGTAAGCCAAGGAAATAGTAGCAAGCTGCAGGGTTTGGCAAGGTACACTTGCCTGTGGTTCGGGCTCCAACTGTAGCTCTGACTTCAGCCAAATTTGCAGGAGGTACTCCGGTTGCTGAAATAAACATCACCATCAGATCCAGAAAATATCAATCAGCTAGAAACGCCTGTCCTTGAGTCCAATTTGGAGACAAGGGCAAAAATGGCAATTTCGGGTCAAAACGGGGTCCACATGTGGGCCCGCTTTGCACCGAAAAATGTGTCAGGGTCAAAGGTCTCCAAATCTGTCTAACTTAGTGTCAACAGGTCAGGAACGATGATACGAACCCAACGGAACTTTCAGAATTGGATTCCGATGAGCCGATCACAAAACCGCCCGTCGAGTGGAGCTTGTGGGGCCCACGACACGCAATTTTGTCAACGTTCTCAGAATCAAACCAAACTTGGGTCACAGGACCAGCGTATCGCTACGAGTCCGATGGCGCAAGTTTCGTTTCAATCCGACATGTGTACACAAAGTTAGGGCACGATTCAGAAAAGTCAGATACGGGGCGGTGTCCGCGGATACGCGTTGATTCCGGTGTGCACGCACACCCGAATCGACTTCTGCGAAATCCTACACGTCCGTATCAACGATGCGCACGTATCTATGAAGACCGCGCGCGACCAAGTCATCCCGTTTGGAGGGGCGTACCCAGTTCCGGGGTGAATCGGGGCGTCGTTTTTCCTATTTTTGGATCGCGGTTCGCGATCGCCACAGGACGCGGTGCCCCGAGCGGTTTGTACGGGCACCGAGAGGGTCACGCAGGGTTCGCGATGCAAAAGACGGAATCAAAAATGGGGCAACGAGCAGAGAGATACACGTACCTGAACAGGGCTCCAGGAATTAGGGTTTTCTCGTGTCCGACACGTGTCCGATACGTGTCTAGAAGCTAGGGTTAGGGTTTCCAGGCTCTGCCGGAGCTGGCTGAGCACGGCGGAGGCGAGCGGCTCAGCGGAGTCTGACGGCGAGGCGGGCGGCTCTCGGGCGGCCGGAGGCGGCGTGCTGGGCAGCGCAGGCGGCCGGCGGTGGCTGCTGCGGGGGCGTGGGCCGCTGCTGGGGGGAGGAGGAGAGGGCTGCGGGCCTGTGCGGCGGAGCTGGGAGGTGGGCACGGCGGGTGTGCGGCGAGGGAAGCGGCGGCGGCGCGGTGGGGTCTGGGCGGAGCGGTGGCGGCGTTGGGTGAGTGAGTTCTGGCCGGAGGGGAGAGATCGGGGGGGTTTATAGGGGAGCCGCGGGGGCTGAGGGTGGCGGGTCGAGGCCGGAAAGGTCGGGGTCGTGGGCGGGTTAGGCGCGGGGCGCGGGGGATCGTGGCCGGCTGGGCGCGCGGTGGGCTGCGGAGAACGCGGGGCTGCGGGTTCGTGGGGGTGATGGGGGGTAGCGGGTCGGGTCGGGTCTGGCGGGCGGGTGCGGGTAGACCTGACCCGACCCGATAGGGCGAGCGGGCTGGGCCGACCTGCGGGCCGAGGTTGGGCCGGGCTGTTTGGGCCGGGCTATGGGTTAGGGTTATTAAATAAAATACATAATTAAATAAATAAATAGTTAATAAATAAATAATTATTTTCATGTGATTTAAAAATAGGTCCGGGGCCCGATAAATTCCCAGAAAATTATTCCAAGTCCAGTTTTTTATTTTACACCCAAAAATATTATTTTCATAATATTTTAATATTGTTTATTATTATTTAAAAATCATTTAATAATTAAAATCCTATTTTTAATTACAGAAAAATTCCAGAAAATTCCAGAAAATTGAGAAAAATCCAAATTTAAAATTCTTGAAAAATCAGGGGGTTTACAAATATCATATCTTACTTAATATTGATTCCTTTGTTCCATCTATCTTCAAGATGTTGCGGAAGACACGTTTCTAGCGCTCAAGTGCCATGTCAGCACGGTCAGTCACTTTATCGCCTATGAGGGCAGTGTCATGTCCCAGTTCTAAAATATGTAGGACTAGGAACACGTAAGCATACCAGTCGCATGTATATGGCAACTCCAATATATGAAAACTATAGTACATACATATGCTGTATTATGAACAATAATTCACAAGTTGTATATATCTATCACAAGTCACAGGGCATAATCTAAATCTCAATGTGAAGTATCAAAAGATGATAGTTGGGTAGAAACAAATCCACTGCCAAACTAGAATATAAAATAAACAAAGCAAGTACATCCATTAATAAGCAATAAGGCTCGAGGAGAAGACCTCCTCAAAATATAAGTAACCAGTCTGGATCCATGCTCCTGCGAACAGTCATGAACATCTATACCTGGAAAGGGACCAGGTTCTCAGAGAGACATAACAAGATACAAAGAAGCATGCCAATAAAGTACTGAAATAAACATCCAATGGGTCGCCTAACCATCTATGTGAATGCAGTTTAAGAACAACTTTCCAACACGTGGGCTATCCGGCCAAAATGGGATTGGCATGATTCTCTTGGAGATTCAGGGGCCTAAAAAGCATGACGTCTTTTAAACGGCAGCGGCCGCCCGGTAATATTGGGGTCATCACGACCTCGCATATCCGGCGGAGCGTGCGGGTTACATAAAAATAAAAGTGCAAAGGAGCCCAAATGCCTTACTTGTTGTTCTTTCCATCCCATGCTCTAAGCATGTCACATCCATGACACGATGATACCTCTAAATAACTGCTAGGTCTACTAGCATGCAAAGTTTCTATCGGCAGTTATTTCTATCGTATGTCCTATACGTACAGGAGGCCAAATCTTGCACGTAAGTCCGTATCCTACATGAGACTCACACTCGTGTAACAGCTGTTCACGGCCAATAAAACCTAAGAATGTCTCATGATAATGGAGTGGTCTCATAAACTAGGTCACATGCATATATATAATAAAAACAGAATACGACAACACCGTCATTGCTCCTAAGTTTCCTTGGATACCCAGTTTATATAGTAGTTAAAATATATGAACTAAATGACAAAAATAAAACATGCATGCATCATATAGAATATAAATTACAGTACAATGGCAAGGTATACTTGCCTGGCAAGAAAGCTGCATAGTACCAATAACCTGCTCTTGAAGTCGCGCAGAACAATCCGATAATCCTATATACATATAATATAATACAATACAACATCAGCCATTACACTAGCACATACACAACCATAAATACACTGGGCTCAGAGGGTACGCTAGGGGTGATACTGGTCAACTAATAGGGTCAAATATGTGTCTAATTACGCTGGTGTTATGTCTTTAAATGCTGTATCAAAATCAGACAATCAACTAACATGTGTCTAAGCTAGTACCTTAATATACACAAGGCGGTCAACTTGCAATCCTCAGGGTCATATGGTCAATACGGGATATCCGTAATTATACTAGGGTCATGTTGTATATATATACATATGTCATAACTATTACTAGCATATAATTACTTATATAATACATCCATATATATATATATATATATATCAATTTAATTATAACACGCGTACATGTACGCATACAAGTCATTGGGTTCACCGACACGGTCTGAAACTAACCAACTAAACTGAACCAATATGCTAACCTAGATTTTATTCACACAAACATGCATACACAATATGAAAGGAGAGGGACAGGTTCGAACCTCGGGGTTAGCGTGCACGGGCATGAGGATCGGGGGGTAACTACTGCAGGTTGTCTTCGGTGAGGGTGACGGGTCCATGATGACGACAATGATGGTGATGATTGATGATATTGATGGTGATAATGATTGGGGATGATGATGGTGATGATTAAGGTGATGATGATGATTAAGGTGGTGATGATGATGATTAAGGTGATGATGATGATTATGATTAAGGATGATAATGATAATGAGGAGGGTTATGATGATGATGAGGGTTATGATAGGGATGATGGTGAGGATGATAATGGTGATGATGATGTTGAGATGATGATGATGATGAGATGAAGGTGAAGACTGCCGGAGTCCGAGCTCAGGCGAGGAGGAGGAGAGAGCAGGGAGGAGAGGTGGTGGTGCTTAGGTGGCGTTAATGGCGAGTCGAGGCTGCTGTAAGGTTGCACAGGAAGTCGGGGAACACCGGGGGCTGCTCTGGTCGAAGGAGAGGAGGCAATGGTAGTGGTAGAGTTCATCGAGGGGAGTCTCAGGCGAAGTCGTGTTGTCCCCGACGAGGATGGCGAGGCAGTATGGGTTGCAGTCGATGGTGAGTCGTTCAGTCGAGGTCAGCGGCTCAGGTGAGGCGCTGTGGAAGGAGGCAAGCCAGCGGAGGTCAGAGTGGTTGACGAAGAAGGAGGGAGCAGGGAGGAGACAGGTTGCTGAGGAGGTCGAGGTAGGGGATCGGCTCAGGCGGCCGGGATGTTAATGGTGGTGTTGCTGGTGGTATGGTGGCCGAGAGGAAGAGGTGGTCGTGTCGAGGTCTGGGTTGTCGAGGAGGAGAGAAGAGAAGGTCGAGGAGGGAAAGATCTGGCCGGCTGAGATGGAAGTCCGGCAAGGCGCTGCTCCGGCGGCTCGGGAGGAAGGAGATGATGAATAGTAGAGGGGGGTTCGGCTAGGTGTAGTTTAGGTTGAAAGAAAAAGGAAAAAAAAAGGAAAGTTGTATAAATATGTGGAAAAGTAGGGTTTGATTGTTTGACCTAGAAAATTGGGCTTGGTCAACATCTTTGGGATTGGGCCTTGGTTTGACATGGGAATGTTTGGAGGGCTAGGATTTGCATTGTTTAAAATGTATGGCTAGGATTAGATGAGGGGGTGATGTTGAGTGCTACACACTCCAAAATCATGGGAAAAATTCATATGAAGAAGGAATAGGTTTCTTCATGTGTTGTGTCCAATAGTGTGGACACCTCAATGCACTTTTGCATAAAAGTACCCAACAATTAGAAAATTGCACAAAGATAAAAATTGGATTAAATTAATTAAAATTAATACAATTGGTGATCTAAAATTAATTAGAAGTACATGGGGCTAAAATTAGGTGGGACACAAGTGTCATGGACGTAGAGGGCTCAAAGTAGAATATTAACATAAATCGGGTTGCACAAATCGGGTCAAGATTAAGTCTCAAATTTCGATTGGAACGCACAAGGATACAAAGTTGGAATTCATTTAGAATTAAATATAAACATCTTCGACGAATATTGTGCGACTAAAATATAGCACAAGAGAGCATAATTATAAGTTACACAAAGGTCAGAATAGAAGACGGGCATGTCTAGGACAAGGGTGTGAAATTTAAAGGAAGACAATGGCTAGTGTAGTGCTCCAATTATCGAAGCAACGGTAAGGTGCACTAAGTGATATAAGTATTATAAAATTATTTAAAACACAGTGTTCTATTTCTAATTGGATTCAAACTAGCCCTAGTCTCTCTATCTAAGCCAAGTAGGCCTAACTTTGGGTGAGAGGGTTTACAGGCAGCACCATCAGATGTTATTCCAGCACCTATATTCCGGAGGTCAGCTTCACCGATCCAGGTGGGCGTTTCTGCAGCAGCTTTCCGAGGTGCTCCTGTCACCCTCACTTTTTCATTCAAGGGTAGTTTGGTACTTGACCATGGTTAATTTTAATTCTAGGATTGTTGTATTTAATTATTTGTGCATGCATGATTATTATTTATTATATTATTTATTGTTTGCTAGTTGTAGATTTATTTTAGACTTGTGTAGTGGACCCAACCCATTTATTAGAATGCATGAACTAATATTTGGATGACTTTAGATTGAGCCCATAAATTAGGCCCATGGATTAGGAAGTTGGATTAATTAGAGAAACCATTAGACTAGAACCTTTCCTCCCTAATTAAATTCTTCATGAAAGGACCCAAGGGGTATTTGAAATATTTTATATAGCTTGGGAGAGGGTTATATGGCCGGCCATGCTAAGGAGGAGAGAGAAACCAATTCACTTCACCAATTCCCAAATTCTTAGATCTACAATTTTCCTCTTCCAATTCCCTTCATTTTCCTTATCAATTCTCCACCAATTCTTCACCAATTCTTCACCAATTCCTTATCTAATTTTTCATTTAGACTTCTACATCAAGGATCTACAAGAAGGAAGTAAGGAACAAGGAGGAGGAGGCCAAGGCTACAAGGAGAGGAGCTACTTTGTATTTGGGGACTTTTAATTGAGAATCTATCTCCCAAAAGGTACATTTCAGTTTTTTTCCTTCTAATAGACTCTAGATCTGAGATTTAACCATGAGAAACTAACCCACATGCATAAGCTACCCATAGAAATTAGTTTTAGGTTCATCGGAGACCTACGGTGGAAGTTATGTCCAATTTGGTATCAATTTTGGGGGAATTCTGAGATTGGCACATGTAGTGGTTGTTATTGGGTCTAATAGATCTAATTGACGTATGATTGCTTATTTATAACTATTATCATATCCATAATTGGATACGTGTAGACCGTATCTCGTCAATTTGATAAAACTGGTTGATTTGGGGGATTTTCCTCCGACACGGGGCCTTGTGCAAATCACATTTTGACACAGACACGTAGATACTTTAATTACTATGCGTATTATTCATAATTAGTGTATTAGACTTGCTCATGTCTTGGTTTGTGTTGGAGCCATATCGCAAGCGTATCATAGAGCAAGTGTGATACGGGTGCAGTGCACTCCACGTGTTTGATGTTTTATCTTCCTCGCTATACGTACATGTGTAATCATATATATATATATATATATATATATATATATATATATATATATATATATATATATATATATACTCTCACACTTAAATACAAACACACACACACACACACACATACATATATATATATATATATATATATATATATATATATATATATATATATATATATGTGTGTGTGTGTGTGTGTGTGTGTGTGTGTGTGTGTGTTTGTATTTAAGTGTGAGAGTATATATATATATATATATATATATATATATATATATATATATATATATATATATATATATATATATATATATATATATATATATATATATTCTACTATATAATGTCAAAACTAGGCTTCACCGTGAAAAATTTTCGTTCCAAAAATACCCTTCATTACATTTTAATATATATTAACATTGATCTATTCTACTATATAATGTCAAAACTAGGCTTCACCGTGAAAAATTTTCGTTCCAAAAATACCCTTCATTACATTTCAATATGTATTAACATTGATAAGGATATCTAAGTAATTAAAAATAGTATTTAAATACGTATTAAATGTATGTATGCATGCATGAGGCAACTTGGGGAATGATAGTTAATAAAACAAAGATATCCATGTATGCAAAGTAGGTAGTTTGGAGAATAAAACAAAAGTTAATAAAGAATGCATGGAAAGTAGGCACATGAACCCAAGAGATAAGAGAAACATTTCTTATTCCCGTCATTTAATTTCTCCCAACTTTCATGCTCCTGACTATTATATTTCCACCTATAATAAAATTAAGAAATTATCGTTTGCTTTTTTAATAAACTATTATTTTTTTTCAAAGTAATATGAAATACGTGCAACGCACGTGCGTATATACTAGTATATATATGCATCTATATACATAAGTTTTGTGATACCTTGATATATGTACATATATGTGTGTTGTTATATATATAGAGATATGCATAGAGTTTGAGGGTAGTGTATTGGTGTAGATGGTTTGTGTGTGTGTGAGGGAGATTTCAGAGAGGGGGGAGCCATCAGCATGGAAGAGGAGACTGTGCGGCAAGCTCAACAGGAAGTAAGAACTACACAGTAAGCAGTCAGTCACTGAGGGCTCGGGCACTAGCTGCTGTGGAGTCGGGCAGTGAAGTAGCTGCAGATAGCTACTGTGTCGTCATCTTATAAAGAGAACAATATCAGTAGCTGTTGTCGGGCAGTGAAATAGCTGCCACTAGCTACAGTGCCATCAACATATAAAGAGAGTAGTATCAGTAGTTACTGTCGGGCAGTGAAGTAGCTGCAGCTAGCTACTGTGCCATCAGTAATGAAGATAGCAGTATCACTAGTTGCTGTGAAGTCGGGCAAACGAAGAAGGCTGTAGCAGCAGCTCGGGCTGCTGTACACTGCACAGAAGATGTTGCAGTTCAAGTTTTGGTCACAGCCACTGTGCAGTATCCTGCTACACAGTATCACAATGGTATCAGTCCACTGTACAAGTTAGATACACAGTATCAGTATCAGATGGACAGTTCAATATTCAGGTACAGTTTTAGTTTTAGTTTTAGTGTTCAGCTTGGGCAAGGCATTGGGTTAGTTGAGGTTTTGGTTTAGTTTGGTTTTGGTTAGTAGTTATTGGTGTAGTTAATATATATATAGCTATGTGTAATGGTTGATAATAGTAGTTAGTTGATCTATTAGTTGTTAAATTGTTAGTAGTCGATTAGTTGCTTAACTACCTAGCTATAAGTACTATGTATATATGTAGTTGTGGGTTATTGAGATATTGATTTGTATAGTAGTAGTTAGTTACGTATAGATATAGTGTGGTATTATTGTTTAGTAGTTAGATACTTATATAGCTAGTGCTAGAAGTTTATGTATAGGTGTATTAGCATATTAGCTTGGGGTATCATATATGTGTTAGCTATTATGCTAGAGGCTTGGGTTACCTCTGGATACCAAGGTATTGCCAAGGTATTAGGCTGAGACCCAAGGTATTAAGTTGGGTATCGAGATAGGTGCGATACGCATTGGTGCAAGGCCAAGGTATCATATTTTCCTTGTTTTGATCCAATATTATAATTAATGACTTGTATATATATCTAAAATACTATTTTTATATAAATAAACTTGCGTATCTTAGGATACGGCTCTTTGAATGCCTTTTAGTATCTTAGCTTAGCTAGTATAGCATATCTTCATAGTATATCGACTTAGTGACTTAGTCAATACACTATGAATTGCATCCTAGAATTTATTGGTTTGACTTAGAAATGGCGTATCGACCTAGAATGCATCAACTTCACTTATTTTCTTCCTTGAACCTTGTATTGATATAACGTACCATATACAGGTTGTGTGACACTAGCTTGGGCATCGAGAGACACACCTTGCTCAGGACTTCAGACGAGTATATTTCTCTGATAGTTTTCAATTCATAATATTGTATATATGCATATTCTAGAATTGTATACTTGATCCTGACACAGTGATTTCATGAACTGGTACTATATGGATCCCATCAGGAGATGTTATCCCTTACCTTGTTCAGCGGATACTCGTGTACATGTATCTCATCGTGTATATTGGGTATTGATTATATTCATACTGCTCGTATTCAGTGTGCTTATTCGTGTATACCCACCGATCGTGTTTGGTGGTTATGATATTCGTGTACACCCTCTGCCCGTATTCAGTGGTTATATTTCATGTTCATAGCGTGTCATAATTAGATCCATCGGTATTAGTTGGGGGTGGAAGAGTAGGAGTTGATTATGTGATCAAAGCCCATTGTTACATCGTGTACATTCTGGTTACATACCTCACTTGTAATCATCTTACCTGATCATGTTCACCCAACCCAATTACATAATGAACTTGTATTCTGAGGTACATTAGTTAGTTTAGATTGCAGTTATTTCATCATATTGTTGATATTCATATTGTTGATCTATATTCTTGTACATTACCTGTATATCTATTGTTCATCATTCATATCTTTAGTAATCTTGTATTTTATTTCTATATATGTTTATATGCTCGATTATGCTATTGAAACTGCTTTCAGAGGTAGGTACTTCGCTACATTCCTAACTGGATATATTTTTCCAGATGACTGGCTTATAGAGCAGTGTCCCACATTTTACGGGCCATATGACGGCGTACCTATATAGGATACTCCTATAGACTAGGAGGACTTAGTTGTAGAGCCTGAGGAGGTCTAGATTATATTTGTATTGGATTGTATTAGACTATTATTTTGGTGGATTCACATCTTGTATATTATTTCAGATTATGGATTGTATTTTTAATTCTTTTCTTCGCTATTCCATTCGTGCATTATTCTTCCTTAGTTTGTTTTGTGATTAAGATTAGATATACTTGTGAGATACCATATTGCTCCTCCATTTAGAGTTGAGATGATTGACAGGTACCATATTATATTGTTGAGATGTTAGATAGTTAGAAATGACCCAGACAACGTTCTACCGCCGATTCTGCGGCGTAGGCTGAGCGTAACCACATTCTCGTGCCTGATTATCCAGGTGTGAGTCATGACACATTTTTAGTGGTGGCCTATACAGGTCTAGATAGATATCATAGTGGTCCTCGTCTAGAGTACCGCTACAAGCCTGCTTTAGGAAACATGATTTAGGCTGAGAGTTTACTCAATCACACCTAGAAAAATTCCAATATCAGAAATTCTAATCTATTTTTTTTTAAATCCTTATACTTTGAATAAAGTTCTATCTTTCTTTGATGGTATCATATCATATTCAATATTGATTCTATATTTCAATCTATCTTTAGGATGCTGCCGAAGATGCGTTCCCAGCGATCAGTTGCCGCGATAGTGCGATCAGTCACTTCATCACCTATGAGGGCAGTACCCTCAGACGATGGTCCAGCACCTACATTCAGGAGGTCAGCTTCACCGGTCCAGGTGGGCATATCGGCAGCAGCTTTCGGAGGTGCTCCACCTCCAGTACCGAGGACAAGACAGACAGTTTCCGAGGATCTTCCACCTCCACCACTAGTAGTTGATCAGACACAGATATTCGTGCTCTTCCAGCAGATGATGTAGGCACAACAGCGACAGTCATAGGTCCTGTGACAGAGCGTGGAGAATGTTCACCATATCGCGCTTACAGTAGTTGAGAGAGCTACTACAGCCCAACCACAGACGGCACCATCTCAGTTTATTCTGCATCAGCCGAGGCCGGGTACCATCATCGACTTCAAGAGGATGGGCCTGAAGGACTTCAGGGGCACAGAGGGGATTATCTATGCAAATGAGTGGATCGAGGACATCGAGCGGAACCTGCGGCTGGCGCATATTCCAGAGATGCTACAGATAGAGGCAGCGGGTTGTATGATGTTCGACATTGTCTTAATATGGTTCTGGACAGACCCAAGGATTGTAGTACCAGGACTCTTTTTGGAAGCCTTCAAAGAGCTTTTTAAGGAGAAGTTCTTTCCAGATGTGGCCCTTACATCTTTGGAGAGTCAGTTCTAGTACCTCGTCTAGGGAGGTATGTCAATGGACGAGTATGCGGCAGAGTATTGCCGTCTAGGTCGCTTCATGGAGGGTCATAACCCTAGAGGCAGAGCAAGGAAGTTCAGGAAGGGCCTGAATCGGGAGGTCAAACCGCACAACAACGGTGATCCTACTGCCACATTCGAGGAGATACTCGGGTAGGCGCAGAGAGCGGAGGATGACTTAGAGCTTGGCTCTAAGAGGCCGAGGGATACATAAGGATCCAGCAACAACACGGGTCCAGCAAAAATGCCTCACTTCCAGCAGCAGCACTAGAGTCCTTACCAGTACCAGAGGCAGCAGTATCACGGTCCAGCTAGAGCACCGGCACAGCAGATGCATCAGATCCAGAGGGCAGCAGTTCCTTGCACTTTCTGCAAGAAGCAATGACACGAATGGGATGTATGCATGATGAGGCTAGGCCAATGCTTATTCTGTGGATCAGGAGATCATCAGTTGCGGGCTTGTCCCAAAGTCCTAACTCGTCCAGCTCAGGGTGGAGGACAGGCACAGAGGGCACCCGCTAAACACCAGCAGGACAGCCGTAGAGAGGACCTCTTCCACCGCTGCAGCAGTTTGCCCAGCATCAACAACAGAGAGAAGCGCAGCGACAGGGGCGAGCTTTTGCCTTGACTGTCGAGGAGAAGGAGCCGATTGGCGATGTCATCTCAGGTTCAGTTTATCTTGACTCCTTTTCAGCTCAAGTTTTGTTCGATTCTGGTGCTTCTCATAGCTTTGTATTTGTATCTTTTGCTTTGAGGCATCGTCTTGAGTCTGAACCGTTGGCGAGGACTTGCAAGATCACGACCTGGGTGGCATTATCCTGGTCAGTGATATTTGCAAGAACTAGAGAGTTTATTTGGGAGGCCGTGAGCTGAGCATATATTTACTCGTAATATTACTTCCGAGTTACGATATAGTACTTAGGATGGATTGGTTGAGTAGACATCACGCTAGTATCGATTGTCGTAGAGGCAAAGTTTTATTTCAGACGCAAGGAGAGCCGAAGTTCGAGTTCGTCCGAGGAGCAGAGCAGAGCGAAGGCAATTTCTGTGGAGCTTTGGTAGAAGAGCAGGAGCTGCCACATCCGTTGATTGCAGAGTTCTTGGATGTCTTTCCATAGGAGTTGTCAGGATTGCCGTCGGACAGAGATGTGGAGTTCTCTATAGATTTAGTATCAGACACAGAGCTGATATCTCAGCACGTCTATAGAGTAAACAACAACGAACTGGCAGAATTGAAGAAGCAGGTGGATGAGTTGCAAGACAAGGGCTTTATCCGTTCCAGTTTATCACTATGGGGTGCTCCAGTACTTTTTGTACCAAAGAAGGATGGGTCGGTACGTATGTGTATCAACTACAGGATACTTAATAACCTCACTATCAAGAGCAAATATCCGTTGCCGCGGATAGATGACTTGTTTGACCAGTTGAGCGGAGCGAAGGTATTCTCCAAGATTGACTTGAGGTCAGGGTACCACCAGGTGAAAGTGAAGAGGGAAGACATCCCAAAGACAGCTTTCAGGACTCGTTATGGACAGTTCGATTTCTTGGTAATGCCGTTTGGGTTAACCAATGTCCCAGCAGTATTCATGAACCTGATGAATAAGGTATTTCATCAGTACCTAGACCAGTTTGTCGTAGTCTTCATTGATGATATTCTGATATATTCGAAGACCCCAGAGGAGCATGAGCAGCACTTGAGGATTATTCTGGAGATCCTCAGGAAGGAGAAGTTGTATGGCAAGTTATCGAACTACGAATTCTTCCTTGATAAGGTTGAATTCCTTAGGCATGTTATTACAGGAGATAGAATCTCGGTGGACCCAAAGAAGATTTTCGCAGTTGAATCGTGGTCTACTCCGAGTTCAGTAGCAGAGATCAGGAGCTTCCTTGGATTAGCAGGCTACTACTAGAGGTTTGTTCAGGACTTTTCCAAACTTGCAGAGCTGATGACTAGGCTGACCAGGAAGGACGTAGAATTCGTCTGGACTGAGGATTGTCAGTCAGCATTTGAGAAACTGAAGAGGAGATTGACTACAGCTCCCATCTTGACACTACCATAAGGAGCAGGAGGATTTTTCATTTACAGTGATACATCAGGAAAGGGTTTGGGTTATGTGTTACAGCAGCACGGGAAGGTGATTGCCTATGCTTCCAGGCAATTACGCCCGTATGAGAAGAACTACCCTACCCATGACTTAGAGTTGGCAGCGGTTATCTTTGCTCTCAAATTATGGAAACACTACTTGTATGGAGAGAGAGTGGAGATCTTCACAGACTATAAGAGCTTAAAGTATGTGTTTACACAAAAATAGCTCAACATGAGGCCACGGAGATGGTTGGAGCTGATGAAAGACTTCGACATATCCTTGTTGTACCATCCAGGAAAGGCCAACGTAGTCCCGAATGCTTTGAGCAGGTACCCCGTGGCTATCTGCTTGACTAGAGACAGATATTTATTGGCAGATATAGACAGTTTGGACATTGAGGTACTAGTTCCTGGAGTCGCAGCACAGATGTAGGGACTTCAGGTACAGTCAGAGCTGATAGACCGGGTTAGAGATGGATAGTATGAGGATGAGTCTCTAAGGAGCATCAGAGCACAGGTTCTGTTAGGGCTGGCAAAAGACTTTATCGTCGCAGATGATGGATCATTGCGACACGGTACCAGGTTATGTGTACCGAGAGGAGCATTACGCGAGAAGATTCTACATGAGGTGTATCATTCTTAATACTCTATGCATCCAGGTGCCAACAAGATGTATAGAGATATGAGAGAGCATGTATGGTGGTATGGCATAAAATAGGAGGTACCTAGCTTCGTGTCCAGATGCTTAGTTTGCCAGCAGGTCAAGGCGGAGAGACAGAGGCCAGGAGGAATGCTCCAGCCTTTACCCATTCTGGAGTGAAAATGGGAGCATGTGACCATGGAGTTTGTATTGGGACTTCTACGTTCTCCAGGGGGCAAAGATGCAATTTGGGTCATCGTGGACAGGTTGACCAAATCAGCCCACTCTCTGCCATTTAAAGTAGGTACATCTACGGAGAAGCTTGCGGATATGTATGTGTGCCAGATTATCAGATTGTACGGTATTCCATTGAGCATAGTCTCGGATAGGGATAGTCGCTTCATGTCCCACTTCTGGAGAAGTTTGCAAGCTAGCTTGGGTACTCAGCTCAAGTTCAGTACCGCTTATCACCCTCAGACGGATGGACAATCGGAGAGGACTATTCAGACTCTCGAGGACATGCTACGCACCTGTGTTTAGATATTGGAGGTTCTTGGAAGGATTACCTTCACATGGTAGAGTTTTCTTACAACAACAACTACCAAGCCAGCATTGAGATGTCACCATTCGAGGCGTTGTATAGACGGAGATGCTGCACTCTGTTGTCCTGGGATGATGTTGGTGACAGAGCTTTATTGGGACCAGAGATGGTAGTGGATGCAGCAGAGAAGGTGAAGCTTATCAGGGACAGACTTTAAGTGGCGCTGGACAGGCAGCAGCATTGGGCCGATAGCCACCGGAGACCTTTGGAGTTT
The DNA here is from genome assembly GCA_036927795.1 of Iris macrosiphon. Taxonomy (NCBI): domain Eukaryota; kingdom Viridiplantae; phylum Streptophyta; class Magnoliopsida; order Asparagales; family Iridaceae; genus Iris; species Iris macrosiphon. Next base: position 71,869,067 of record JAYESA010000002.1, on the reverse strand, counting down.
GAGGTATAGCTTTAGTTTTATCTTGCTTGTGTTTGATTATTGTTTGTTAGAGTGCTAAGGCTGTGTTTCATGCTAGGTTGGCGATCTAGTTTTCTTGAGGATTTCTCCGACACATGGTACGATTCATTTCGGTGGAGGCGGCAAGCTTAGTCCGTGATTCATCGGACCTTTCAGTATTCTTGAAAGGGTTGGTACAGTTGCATACAGACTAGACTTACAACCTGCACTGGAGGGAGTGTACAACGTGTTTCACGTGTCATAGTTGAGACGGTACGTGGCAGATCCCAGTCATATGTTGGATCACTCAGAGATAGAGGTGGGCCCTACTCTTAGCTATCTAGAGCAGCCAGTGAAGATTCTGGATCAGAGAGAGAAGGTATTGAGGAACCAGACGATTCCTTTGGTGCGCGTCGCATGGAGGCATCACTCGTGTAAAACCCTTAATCCTAAAAACCGCATTAAGTATTTAATTAATTATTTAATTAATTTGTAGAAATTATGAGCTAATTAGAGAAAATAGAATTTATTTAATTTTTATTTTAGGTATTTGTTTATTTAGAGGACTTACGGAGCAATTATAAATTTTTTCTAATTTATTCCATGTAGGGGACCCTGTGGGCAGTTGACAGCTTAATGGTATGCACAAATATAATTTCTAGAATTTTCTATATATATATATATATATGTGTGTGTGTGTGTGTGTGTGTGTGTGTGTATGTGTGTGTGTGTGTGTGTGTGTGTGTATATATATATATGATTTATTAAATAGAATTTAGAAAGAAAAATAAATTAGAAATAGAAAATAGAAATATAATTGAATTAGAAATAAAGAAAGAAAAAGGAAATGGAAATAAAACCTTAATGGTTTTAAACCCACTACCAAACCCTTCATGGATCATTAACCCCCAACCGTGTAATAGTAATACAAGCAACAGCAGCAGCAGGCTTAGGCCAACCCCGCGTGAACTTAATCTCCCCCCCGCCGCTTCTCTTTTTCTATATATATATATATATATATATATATATATATCGATTCACCCCAAACCCTAACCCTAATCTCTATTCATCCTCCCTCTCCCCGCCACGCGACCGCCGCCGTCAACCTAGCCACTGCCTCCAGCCGCCTGGACCGCCGCACGGCCGACAGCGACCCTGCGATCAACGTCGCGTTGCGACTGCAGAAAGTTACTACGACGTACCTATGTTCACGCTCCATTTCCCGTGCCCTCGCTGGACCAAACTCAATCCCGTCTTCACTGGTATGATCCCGACCTAACCCCCTTCCATAATTGTATATTAGTTTACCTCGAACAGCACGTAAACCTAGGCAAAAATTGATGCTAATCGGGGAAAAACGACCACTATTAATTTCAAAAAATTCTATTATGGTGACCCTTGTTCACGGACTTGTATCTCCCACCACAAAGATCCGAATTCGATTTTTCTTTTTTATATTCGAAGACCACCTAACCTAGTTTACTTTTTGTCAAATACAATAATTAATTAATTGCTGTGTATAGAATTAAATTAGTTAGAAAACTCCAAAAACTTGCTTTTTCTCAAATTCCAAAATTTGCGATACGGAGCGCGCCCCACCAATCGGGACCGCCCCGTCGTGTACCAAGTGTACCAAAAGGTGTGCGCGGTATACCCAGACGTGTGGGCTTCCGTAAAAACTGATTTGGACGTGTGTGGGCGTCGAAATTAGCCCGTATCCGCAGAAATCTCTCATGTCATAACTTTTGCAAAAGCCCTGCGCTTTAGTGTACGCTCGTCAGAATACGATGAAACTTACGCCACTAGACTCGTGGTATCGCGCTGGTCCTGTGACCCAATTTTTATGCAATTATGAGACCGTTGACCAAGTCGCCAATTGGCGGACCCTACGGTTGACTTTTTGGGCAAAATTATGTTCGGCTCACCAAAATCGATATTTGGACATACCGTTGAGTTCGTACTGACTTTTAGAGTTGGTTTGACCTATAATTTGTCCCATTTAGAGACCTTTACACCTGGCACACTTTTCGGTGTAAAGTGGCCCACACGCGGAGCCCGCTTTGATCCAAAATTACCGTTTTGCCCCTGTGTCCAAATTGGACGAAAGGGTAGTAATTTCTAGCAATTTTGCTTATTCTGGGAACGTTGGTGATGTCTATTTTAGCATCCGAAGACGTTCATTCTGAGACCATAGTTTCTTACTCTTGGTGTTTGACATCTGGACGTTATATTTTGCAGCTCTCTTGCCAGGCAAATATACCTTGCCATTGTACTGTTATTCATATTTCTTATATTGCATACATATTTATTTTTTGTCTTTAGTTCATATATTTTAACTGCTATACAAAATGCGCGTCCAAGAAAACTTGGGTGCAACGACGGTGTCGTCGTGATTATTTTTATTATGTATATGCATTGACCTTGTTTATGAGACCGCCCCATTATCATGAAGCATTATTAGGTTTCATTTGACTGTGACACATTTTTACACGAGTTGTGAGTCTCATATAGATCACGGACGTACGTATTGGCTGATCATCGGTACGTGTGGGACATGCATTAGGGATAACTGCTATTAGAAACTTTGTATGCTAGTAGACCTGACAGTTATTTAGAGGTTTTATCGTATCATGGATGTGACATGCTTAAAGCATGGGGTGGGAAGAACAACAAGTAAGGCATTTGGGCTTCTTTGTACTTTTTTCCTTGTGCGCCTGGATTCTCCGCTGGAGAAACGGGTGGTGATGACCACTATATATTATGTATTATCAAGCGGCCTCTGGCGTTCAAAAGACGACATACTTTGTAGGCCCCTGGATCTCCAAGAGAACCATGCCAATCCTATTTTTAGCCAGATAACCCATTTGGTGGAAAGTTGTTCTCAAACTGCATTCACTTAGACGGTTAGGCAACCCATTGGATATTTATTTCAGTACTTTATTGGCATGCTTCTATGTATCTTGTTATGTCCCTCTAAGGACCTAGTCCCTTTCTAGGTGTAGATGTTCATGAGTATTCGCAGGAGCGCAGATCCAGATTGGTTACTTATATTTTTGAGGATGTCTTCTCTTCGAGTCCCGTGACAGTTAGTGATATTCTTATATTGTGTTTGTCGTGTTGCACTTATATATTCGAGTTGGTAGTGGATTTGTTTCCACCCAACTATCATCTTTAGATACCTTGTATTGAGATCTAGTTTCATAGATATTGATTATTTGTTTATATTTGATTTTTGGTGGATGAGATTTAGATTATACCATGTGACTTGTGATAGTTTTACCACTTATGAATTATTGTTCATTATACAGCGTACGCATGGATTATGGTTGCCATATATTAGAGTTTCCATATCCATGCGGCTGGCATGCTTATGTGTCCTAGTCCTACGTCTTTTGGGACTGGAGAGTGACATGTTTTTAGTGGTGGCCCATACAGGTCGAGAGTATATTGTCTCGGTTACGTTACTGTACCGAGCAAGCATGCACCTAGAAATAAAGTATAGGATCTCATCCATAATTGACTATGATTCACTTTCCTTCCAATCCATTCTATTTGAATAATTGTATCTTGCTTGATTCCTGTACTTCCCTAATAGTTCTTGAGTATAGCCTCTCCTAGAATATAGAAGTCTCTGTTGTTAGATAATAAGTAGGGTAAGCTTCCTATTAAGAATACGACTAGAGTATTGACGCATCACTAAGTTAGAATACTTAATGAACCCTAGCATCCCTTACCTATAGACTGATTGACCATTACCCCCTTGATGTATTTATAAAACTTGAGAGTAGTATAGACACCACTAGAGTTAGTCAGAAGTTTAACCATATTATTTGACCCTAGTATTGAGGGACCACTAGAAATCCAAGGTCGAATATTAGGACCAACCCTAACTTTTGTAGTGAGATAGTAATATTAAAACTATAAATTTAGATTCTTGTCCTGATATTAGCAGACAGTACCTTAGAAAGCCAAGAGCAATGAATATAATATTTTCTTTGATCATACCTCGGACACAGAGATTAGCATAGTTTTTTTCCTTAGGAAACCATGACATTATCTAGAGTCTTTCTATTTAGTTTTATGACTTGTTCCTCTGAACCCTTAGCGTTCGCTAATTGTGCGACGACTAAAAATTACGTTCTTCTTTTCTTCATCTTTCAACTTGTGCCACTTGACACCTCTGATTATTGGCTAAGTGATTTTATTCTATGTTAGGATATATAGCTTGCTAGAATTTTAGTTGTTATTCTTGAATTTTTAATTATGTGATTGGTAGTTAGAACTTGACAGTTTAAGTTATTCTTGTAGATTATGACCTAATGATTATCTCTTAGTTATAAATCGCGTAATTTATACCCCACCTCAATATAGGTTGTATCATCTTTCCCTTTGAAGGCCAGTAACTTCCCCATTCTTACTATTGACACTTGTTCTATGAGCACTATGATTAAGACTTAAGATGACCAATACCTATATAATGCAATAGGATACCCTAATAGGTACCCAAATCTTTTCCTCGTGTACCCCAATAAGAGTTTCTGCCTTATTTACAAGTGCAAGATTATTTCGGAGAATCTCTTTTAAGGCAGTTACGGTATTAGTTTATTATTTTAAGTTGGGTAGTGTGCCTCACAACATAGTATCACCTAGTCCTTTTGACCCATTGATGAAGTATAACCGAATGACATTAACTATATGCTAGTATAAGACAATAGTATTTATCCAGACTGTAGAACTTGGAGGCTCATACCCTATTTGGTCGACTAGAGACTTAGACTAGGAGTTGTATGACAACTGTAGAGATTTTAGAGTCTTATCTCTTTATGAATTAAATTATTTTATACCTTCTTTCATCACAATCTAGCGTACTTATATTTGTTTTACTACCTTGATATATGCTGCTATTATAGCCTAGTTTTGCAAGCTTATTCCTTATCGAGCTTGTTCATGACACATGTATTATTGGAGTGCTACACTAATACATTATCTAAATCAGAATTGGTGTATTAAGGTCTAGCTAACCTTAGTGCGCTTGGTTCGCTCTTCGCATGACTACTTTACGTGGATTGAGATATATAGTAGTAGACGAATATACTTGCCCCTGGACATGTCTGACATATCGTATCGGTTACATAACTATACTGATACGAGCATGCGAATAAGGATTTACCAAATAGGATTTCAATCCACAACTGCCTTGACAATTCTTATTTGAATTCTTTAAACGCCTTGATCCTAATACTTCTATTCTATTACCTTTTCCTTGAACTCTTCATCATTGCTTTCCTTCTTCCCTTATTTCGGAAAGACGAAACCTCGTACTTGGTATAAGTTTGATATACAGATAGTATTAGAGATACCCATAGGCCAATCGCATTATTTGGTGACTATCTTTTATAATTGATTAAGGGCATATCATATATGATATAATTGGTGTTAAAGTTTTGAGGATTGAATGACATGAGTAAATAAATTAATAAATATTTTCTTAAGTGTATAGCCTTGTGTGCTAGATAGGTAAATTCTAAGTTGGGTAGAAGTCACATTGTCAACTTGAGCTGATTCTTTGATGGTGATCAAACGATCAAGTAAGATTAAATTGAGAGATTAAGGCATTTTAAATGTGGAGAATTTTAGAAGAAGGAGTTAGATGATGAGTATTTAATGAATTTTAAAATCTTGATATGTCGGACCAAATATGATTTAAATTTTGAATATTGATGGTTGAATCATCGATTTAAATCTTGAGGAAAATAAATAGAACTCTAAAACATGAACATTGACGGATTGAATTCCAAGTTTGATGATTTGAATTGAAGGTTAAATTTTGAGTGTTGGATTACCAATTTGAAATATTGAGGATGTAAATTGAAATTAAAATATGAAGAGTACAAATATTCGTAAGTTGAAGATAGGAATAATATTTGATTAGAAATGTTTTCTAAAGGAGATTATGATAGCTGGAGCTCGTGATATAAAATTGATATGCGTTATTTAATTCTTGAAGATGTTATATGGATTTAATTTAAATTTGGATGTTGATGATTTAAAAATTGAGAAGAGATTATAATATGTTAAATTTTGATTAAACAGAGGTTACCTTAATTTTGAAAGTGATTGCGATGGATTAGAATATATTTTAAATTTTGGAAGAGATTGCGATTGACTTGCCTTATATGCGAATGGAAAGGAGTTAACAAACTATGCCTTATTTTAACTTCAAGGATGAAATTGTTTATAAGTTGGGTAGATTATAAACTCCCTCACCCAAAATTAGACCTACTTGGCTTAGATAGTGAGACTAAGGCTAGTTTGAATCCAATTGAAAATAGAACACGACATTTTATTTAATTATACAATATTTATATCACTTAGCGTGCCATACCGTTATTTCGATACTTGGAGCACTACACTAGCCACTGCTCTCCCACAAACTTCACATCCTTGTCCTAGAAATGCCCGCCTTATATTTTGACCTTTATGTAACTTATAATTATGCTCTCTTGTGCTATATTTTAGTCGCACAATATTCGTCGCAGACGTTTGTACCTAATTCTAAATAAATATGACTTTGTATCCTTGTGCATTCCAATCAAAATTGGAGACACAATCTTGACCCATTTTGTACCACCCAAATTTTGATAATATCCTATCCTAAGCCCTCTATGTCAATGACATTTGTGTCCCACCTAATGTTATCCCCATGTATTCTAATTAATTCAAGAACACCTTGTGCATTAATTTTAATTAATTTAATCCAATTTTCATATTTGTGCAATCTTCCAATTGTTGGGATCATTTATGCAAAAGTGCATTAAGGTATCCACACCATTGGACATGACATATGAAGAAACCTATATTTCGTTCATATGAATCTTCTCCATAAATTTTTGGAATGTGCAACGCAACATCGCCCCCTCATTCAAACCTAGCCTTGTATTTTATAATGCAATTTATAGCCCTCCAAACATCCCCATGATAATTGAAAATTATGGAGGTTAGGATGGAGGAAGGTACGGAATAAGCTGCAAATGTCTACCTTATACCATCCTTGACTTTCTATTGTGGCTTAGTTTTAATTTTGAGGACAAAATTTTTATAAGTTGGGTAGAATGCAAAATCCCAAATCCTAAAAATCGTATTAAGTATTTAATTAATTATTTAATTAATTTATAGAAATTATGAGCTAATTAGAGAAAATAGAATTTATTTAATTTTTATTTTAGGTGTTTGTGCATTTAGAGGACTTACGGAGCAATTATAAATATTTTCTAATTTATTCCATGTAGGGGACCATGTGGGCAGTTGACAGCTTAATGGTATGCACAAATATAATTTCTAGAATTTTCTCTCTCTATATATATATATGATTTATTAAATAGAATTTAGAAAGAAAAAGAAATTAGAAATAGAAAATAGAAATAGAATTGAATTAGAAATAAAGAAAGAAAAAGAAAAGAAAAAGGAAATGGAAATAAAACCTTAATGGTTTTAAACCCACTACCAAACCCTTCATGGATCATTAACCCCCAACCGAGTAATAGTAATACAAGCAACAGCAATAGCAGCAACATGCTTAGGCCAACCCCGCGTGAACTTAATCTCCCCCCCCCCCCCCGCCGCTTCTCTTTTTCTATATATATATATATATATATATATATATATATATATATATATATATCGATTCACCCCAAACCCTAACCCTAATCTCTATTAATCCTTCCTCTCCCCGCCACGCGACCGCCACCATCGACCTAGTCGCCGCCTCCAGCTGCCTGGACCGCCGCATGGCCGACAGCGACCCCGCGATCAACGCCGCATCGCGACTGCAGAAAGTTACTGCGACGTACCTGTGTTCACGCTCCGTTTCTCGCACCCTCGGTCGACCAAACTCGACCCCGTCTTCACCGGTATAATCCCGACCTAACCCCCTTCCATAATTGTACATCATTTTACCTCGAACAATGCGTAAACCTAGGCGAAAATCGACGCCAAGTCGAGGAAAAACGACCACTTTTAATTCCAAAAAATTCTATTGCGGTGACCCATATTTACAGGCTCGTATCTCCCACCACAGAGATCTGAATTTGGTTTTTCTTTTTGATATGCGAAGACCACCTAACCTAGTTTATTTTTTGTTAAATACAATAATTTATTAATTCATGTGTGTAGAAATAAATTAGTAGAAAAATCCCAAAAATCTACTTTTTTCCAAATTCTAAAAATTACGATACGGAGCGCGTCCCACCAAACGGGACCGCCCCGTCGTGTACCAAGTGTACGAAAAGATGCGCGCGGTATACCCAGATGTGTGGGCTTCCGTGAAAACTGATTTGGACGCGTGTGCGCATCGGAATCAGCCCGTATCCGCAAAAATCTCTCGTGTCGTAACTTTTACAAAAGCCCTGCGCATATAGTGCAGGCTCATCAGAATAAGACGAAACTTGCACCACTGAACTCGTGGTATCGCGTTGGTCCTGTGACCCAATTTTCACACAATTCTGAGACAGTTGACCAAGTCGCTAATTGGCGAGCCTTACGGTTGACTTTTTGGGCAAAATTGTGTTCGGCTCACCGAAATCCATATTTGGATATACCGTTGAGTTCGTACTAACTTTTAGAGTTGGTTTGACCTATAATTTGTCTCATTTAGATACCTTTATTCCTGACACGCTTTTTGGTGTAAAGTGGCCCACACACGGAGTCCGCTTTGACCCGAAATAACCTTTTTGCCCCTGTGTCCAAATTAGACGAAAGGGTAGTAATTTCTAGCTATTTCACTTATTCTGGGAATATTGGTGATGTCTATTTCAGCATCCGGAGACGTTCATTCTGAGGCCATAGTTTTTGACTCTTGGTGTTTGACATTTGGATGTTATATTTTGCAGCTCTCTTGTCAAGCAAGTATACCTTGCCATTGTACTGTTATTCATATTACATATGTTGCATGTATCTTTATTTTCTGTCTTTAGTTCATATATTTTAACTATTATATAAAATGCGCGTCCAAGTGAACTTGAGTGCAACGGCGGTGTCGTCGTGATTGTTTTTATTATGTATATGTATTGACCTTGTTTATGAGACCGCCCCATTATCATGAAGCATCATTAGGTTTCATTTGACTGTGACATTTTTACACGAGTTGTGAGTCTCATATAGATCACGGACGTACGTATTGGCTGATCATCGGTACGTGTGGAACATGCGTTAGGGATAACTGCTGTTAGAAACTTTGTATGCTAGTAGACCTTGCAGTTATTTAGAGGTTTTATCGTGTCATGGATGTGATATGCTTAGAGCATGGGGTGGGGAGAACAACAAGTAAGGCATTTGGGCTCCTTTGCACTTTTTTCCTTGTGCGCCCGAATTCTCCGCCGGAGAAACGGGTGGTGATGACCACTATATATTATGTATTATCAGGCGGCCTCTGACGTTCAAAAGATGACATACTTTGTAGGCCCCTGGATCTCCAAGAGAACCATGCCAATCCCATTTTTAGCCAGATAGCCCACTTGGTGGAAAGTTGTTCTCAAACTGCATTCACTTAGACGGTTAGGCAACCCATTGGATATTTATTTGAGTACTTTATTGGCATGCTTCTATGTATCTTGTTATGTTCCTCTAAGGACCTGGTCCCTTTTTAGGTGTAGATGTTCATGAGTATTCGCAGGAGCGCAGATCCAGACTGGTTACTTATATTTTCGAGGATGACTTCTCTTCGAGCCTATGACTGTTAGTGATATTCTTATATTGTGTTTGTCGTGTTGCACTTATATATTTGAGTTAGTAGTGGAATTGTTTCCACCCAACTATCATCTTTAGATACCTTGTATTGAGATCTAATTTCATAGATATTGGTTATTTGTTTATATTTGATTTTTGGTGGATGAGATTTAGATTATACCCTGTGACTTGTGATAGTTTTACCACTTATGAATTATTGTTCATTATACAGCGTACGCATAGGTTATGGTTTCCATATATTGGAGTTGCCATATCCATGCGGCTGGCATGCTTACGTGTCCTAGTCCTACGTATTTTGGGACTAGGGCATGACATATTTTTAGTGGTGGCCCATGCAGGTCGAGAGCATATTGTCTTGGTTATGTTACTGTACCGAGCAAGCCTGCACCTAGGAATAAAGTATAGGATCTCATCCACAATTGACTATGATTCACTTTCCTTCCAATCCATTCTATTTGAATAATTGTATCCTGCTTGATTCCTATACTTCCCTAATAGTTCTTGAGTATAGCCTCTCCTAGAATATAGAAGTCCTTGTTGTTAGAAATAAGTAGAGTAACCTTCCTATTAAGAATATGACTAGAGTATTGACGCATCACTAAGTTAGAATACTTAATGAACCCTAGCATCCCTTACCTATAGACTGATTGACCATTATCCCTTGATATATTTGTAAAGACTTGAGAGTAGTATAGACACCACTAGAGTTAGTCAGAAGTTTAACCATATTGTTTGACCCTAGTATTGAGGGACCACTAGAAATCCAAGGTCGAATATTAGGACCAACCCTAACTTTTGTAGTGAGATAGTAATATTAGAACTATAAATTTAGATTATTGTCCTGATATTAGCAGACAGTACCTTAGGAAGCCAAGAGCAATGAATATAATATTTTCCTTGATCATACCTCGGATACAGAGATTAGCATAGCTTTTTTCCTTAGGAAACCATGACATTATCTAGAGTCTTTCTATTTAGTTTTATGACTTGTTCCTCTGAACCCTTAGCGTTCGCTAATTGTGCAACGACTAAAAATTACGTCTTCTTTTCTTCATCTTTCAACTTGTGCCACTTGACACCTTTGATTATAGGCCAAGTGATTTTATTCTATGTTAGGATATATAGCTTGCTAGAATTTTGGTTGTTATTCTTGAATTTTCAATTATGTGATTGGTAGTTAGAACTTGACAGTTTAAGTTATTCTTGTAGATTATGACCTAATAATTATCTCTTAGTTATAAATCGCGTAACTTGTACCCCACCTCAATATAGGTTGTATCATATTTCCCTTTGAAGGCCAGTAACTTCCCCATTCTTATTATTGACACATGTTCTATGAGCACTATGATTAAGACTTAAGATGACCAATACCTATATAATGCAATAGGATACCCTAATAGGTACCCAGATCTTTTCCTCGTGTACCCCAATAAGAGTTTCTGCCTTATTTACAAGTGCAAGATTATTTTGGGAATCTCCTTTAAGGCAGTTACAGTATTAGTTTATTATTTTTAGTTGGGTAGTGTGCCTCACAACACAGTATCACCTAGTCCTCTTGACCCATTAATAAAGTATAACCAAATGGCATTAACTATATGCTAGCATAAGACAATAGTGTTTATCCAGACTGTAGAACTTGGAGGCCCATACCCTATTTGGTCGACTAGAGACTTAGACTAGGAGTTGTATGACAACTGTAGAGCTTGTAGAGTCTTATCTCTTTGTGAATTGAATTATTTTGTACCTTCTTTCATCATAATATATGTTCGAGCCGTGAGGTATAATTCTTTCTTGCATTGTATTATTTTCTTTTGGTAGTTAGTTTCTTCCTTAATTTCGAGGACAAATTTTTTCTAAGGTGGGTAGGATTGTCACTCTTACTTTTTCATTAAAGGGTAGTTTGGTACTTGACCTTGGATAATTTTAATTCTAGGATTGTTGTATTTAATTATTTGTGCATGCATAATTATTATTTATTGTATTATTTATTATTTGCTAGTTATAGATTTATTTTAGACTTATGTAGTGGACCTAAACCATTTAGTAGAATGCATGAACCAACATTTTGATGAGTTTAGATTGAGCTCATGTATTAGGCCCATAGATTAGGAGGTTGGATTAATTAGAGAAACCATTCGACTAGAACCTTTCCTCCCTAATTAAATTCTTCATGAGAGGCCCCAAGGGGTATTTGAGATATTTTACATAGCTTGGGAGAGGGGTATATGGACGGCCATGCTAAGGAAGAGAGAGAAACAAATTCACTTCACCAATTCCTAAATTCTTAGATCTACAATTTACCTCTTCCAATTTCCTCCATTTTCCTTATCCATTCTCCACCAATTCTTCACCAATTCCTTCCATAATTCTTCTTTGAGGCTTCTACATCAAGGATCTACAAGAAGGAAGCAAGGAGCAAGGAGGAGGAGGCCAAGGTCTACAAGGGGAGGAGCTACTTTGTATTTGGGGACTTTTTATTAGGAATCCATCTTCCACTAGATACATTTTAGTTTTTTCCCTTCTAATAGACTCTAGATCTGAGATTTAACAATGAAAAACCAACCCGCATGCATAAGCTACCCATAGAAATTAGTTTTAGGTTCATCGGAGACCTATGGTGGAAGTTATGTCCAATTTGGTGTCAATTTTGGAAAAAATTTGAGATTAGCACATGTAGTGGTTGCCATTGGGTCTAATAGATCTAATTGACATATGATTGCTTGTTTGTATGTCGTGTCCACAATTGGATACGTGTTGGCCGTATATCGTCAATTTGACAAAACGGATTAATTTTGGGGGTTTTCCTCCGATACGGGGCCTTGTGCATATCATATTATGACACGGACACGTAGATACTTTAATTACTATACACATTGTTCATAATTAGTGTATTAGACTTACTCGTGCCCTTCGGGATACGTTTGGTTGTGTGTTGGAGCCGTATCGTAAGCGTATCATCGGGCAAGTATGATACGGGTGCGGTGCACTCCACATGTTTGATATTTTATCTTCCTTGGTTTGTGTATGTGTGAGGGAGATTTCAGAGAGGGGGGAGCCATCAGCATGGAAGAGGGTACTATGCAACAAGCTCAACAGGAAGTGAGCACTGCACAGTGAGCAGTCAGTCACTCAGGGCTCGGGCACTAGCTGCTATGGAGTCGGGCAGTGAAGTAGCTGCAGCTAGCTATTGTGCCATCAGCATACGAAGAGTACAATATCAGTAGCTGCTGTCGGGCAGTGAAGTAGCGGCAGCTAGCTACTATGCCATCAACATATGAAGAGAGCAATATCAGTAGCTACTGTCGAGCAGTGAAGTAGCTGCAGCTAGCTACTGTGCCATCAGCAATGAAGAGAGCAGTATCAGTAGCTGCTATGAAGTCGGGCAAACAAATAGGGCAGTAGCAGCAGCTCGGGCTGCTGTGCACTGCACATAAGATATTGCAGTTCAAGTTTTGGTCACAACCACTATGCAGTATCCTGCTGCACAGTATCACAGTGGTATCAGTCCACTATGCAAGTTAGATACACAGTATCAGTATTAGATGGACAGTTCAATATTCAGATAGAGTTTTAGTTTCATTTTTAGTGTTCAGCTTGGGCAAGGCATTGGGTTAGTTGAGTTTTGGTTTAGCTTGTTGTTGGTTAGTAGTTATTGGTGTAGTGTTTATATATATATATATATATATATATATATATATATATATATATATATATATATATATATATATATATAATGGTTGATAATAGCAGTTAGTTGATCTATTAGTTGTTAAATTGTTAGTAGTCGATTAGTTGCTTAACTACCTAGCTATATATACTATGTATATATGTAGTTATGGGTTATTGAGATATTGAGTTGTATAGTAGTAGTTAGTTATGTATAGATATAGTGTGGTATTATTGTTTAGTAGTTAGATACTTATATAGCTAGTGCTAGAAGTTTTTGTATAGGTGTATTGGCATATTAGCTTGGGGTATCATATATGTGTTAGCTATTATGCTAGAGGCTTGGTTTACCTCAGAATACCAAGGTATTGCTAAGATATTGTGCCGATACCCAAGGTATTGAGTTGGGTATCGAGATAGGTGCGATACGCATTGGTGCAAGGCCAAGGTATCGTATTTTCCTTGTTTTGATCCAATATTATAATTAATAACTTGTATATATATCTAAAACACTATTTTTATATAAATGAACTTGCGTATCTTAGGATACGGCTCTTTGAATGAATTTTAGTATCTTAGCTTAGCTAGTATAGCATAGCTTCATAGTGTATCGACTTAGTGACTTAGTATTAGACTCTTGCAACCTAGAATTTATTGGTTTGACTTAGAAATGGCGTATTGACCTAGAATTGCATCAACTTCATTTATTTTTGTCCTTGAACCTTGTATTGATGCAACATACCATATATAGGTTGTGTGACACCAGCTTGGGCATCGAGAGAAATACCTTGCTCAGGACTTCAGGCGAGTACATTTTTCTGATAGTTTTTAATCCATAATATTATATATATGCATGTTCTAGGATTATATACTTGATCCCGACACAGTAATTTCACGGACTGGTACTATATGAATCCCGTCAGGAGATGTTATCCCCTACCATATTCAGCGGGTACTCGTATATATGTATCTCATCGTGTATATTGGGTATTGATTATATTTCGTGTTCACACATTGCTCGTGTTTAGTATGCTTATTCGTGTACACCCACCGCTCGTGTTCGGTGGTTATGATATTCATGTACACCAACTGGTCGTGTTCAGTGGTTATATTTTGTGTTCATAGCGTGTCATGATTGGATCCATCGGTATTAGTTGGGGGTGGGAGAGTAGGAGTTGATTATGTGATCAAAGCCCCACTGTTATATCGTGTACATTCTGGTTACATACCTCACTTATAATCGTCTTACCTGATCATGTTCACCCAACCCGATCACATAATGAACTTGTATTCTGAGGCACATTAGTTAGTTTAGATTGTAGTTATTTTATTATATTATTGATATTCATATTGTTGATCTATATTCTCTTATATTACCTGTATATCTATTGTTCATCATTCATATGTTTAATGATCTTCTATTTCATTTCTATATCTATTTATATGCTCGATTATGCTATTGAAACTGCTTTCAGAGGTATGTACTTCGCTCCAATCCTGACTGGATATATTTTTCCAGATGACTGGCTTATAGAGTAGTATCCCACATTCTATGGGCCGCAGGACAGCGTACCTACAGAGGATACTTCTATAGACCAGGAGGACTTAGTTGAAGAGCCTGAGGAGGTCTAGATTATATTTGTATTGGATTATATTAGACTATTATTTTGGTGGATTCACATCTTGTATATTATTTCAGATTATGGATTTTATCTTTATTCTTTCCTTCGCTATTCTATTTGTGCATTATTCTTCCTTAGTTTGTTTTGTGATTGAGATTAGATATACTTGTGAGATACTATATTGCTCCTCCTCCGTTTGGAGTTGAGATAATTGACAGGTACCATATTATATTGTTGAGATGTTAGATAGTTAAAAATAACCCAGACAGCGTTTTACCACTGATTTTGTGGCGTAGGATGGGCGTAACGACGTACTCATGTCCGATTATCCGGGTGCGGGTCGTGACAGCTCCACCTTCGGTGTAGAGGACAGTGCTGACAGTTTCAGGGGATCTTCCACCCCCACCACCCGTAGTCGATCAGACGCAGATATTCGCACTCTTCCAGAAGATGATAGAGGTGCAGCAACGTCAGTCAGAGGTCATGCATCAGAGCGTTGAGAATGCTCACCAGATTATGCTCGCAGCAGTTGAGAGAGCCACCTTAGTCCAGCCGCAGACGGTACCACCTCCGTTTATCCTGTAGCAGCCGAGGTCGGAGACCATCATAGACTTCAAGGGGATGTGACCGAAGAACTTTCGAGGCACAGAAGGGATCCTTTATGCTGATGATTGGATAGAAGACATTGAGAGGAACCTGCGACTGGCGCAGATTCCAGAGAGGTTGCGGATAGAGGCAGCGGGGTGCATGATGTTCGATATTGCGTTGACTTAGTTCAGGACGAACCCCAGGATCTCAGCACCAGGACTTACTTGGGAAGCTTTCAAAGATCTCTTCAAGAAAAATTTCTTTCCATATATGGCTCTGACATCTCTAGAGAACCAATTCGAGTACCTTATTCAGGGAGGTATGACGGTGGATGAGTATGCGGCGGAGTATTGCAGATTATATCATTTTGTGGAGGGACAAAACCCTAGAGGAAGAGCCAGAAAGTTCAGGAAGGGCCTGAACAAGGAAGTCAAATTACACATAAATGGAGATCCCACTGCTACTTTCGAGGAGATTCTGAGACAGGCACAGCGGGCGGAGGATGATCTAGAGCTTGGCTCTAAGAGGCCAAGGGACACAGGAGGATCCAGTACCAACACGGGTCCAATGAAGTAGCCTCATTTTTAGCAGCAGCACCAGAGGCACTTCCAGCATCCGAGATAGCAGTATCATGGACCAACTAGAGCGCCGGCACAACAGATGCACCAGATCCAGAGGGCAGCTATTCCTTGCACATTTTGTAAGAAGCAAGGACATGGATGGGATGCATGTAGGATGAGATTGGACTAGTGCTTATTCTGCAGATCAGGAGACTATCAGTTGAGATCTTGTCCTAAGGTTCCATCTCGTCCAGCTCAGGGCGTAGCTCAGGCACAGAGAGCACCCACGAGACCACCAGCGGGACAGCAGAGAGGACCTCCTCTACTACCATAATAGTAGCAGTTTATTCAATACCAGTTGTAGTAGAGAGGTGTCCAGCAACATGGGCGAGCTTTTGCCTTGACCGTCGAGGAGGAGGAGTCAATCGTTGATGTTATCTCAGGTTCAGTCTATCTTGATTATTTTCTAGCTCATGCTTTATTTGATTCCGGTGCTTCTCTAGTTTTGTATCTGTATCTTTTGCTCTGAGACATCGTCTTAAGTCTGAACCATTGGCGAGTACTTGTAAGATCACTATCGGGGGTGGTATTATCCTGGTTAGTAATGTTTGCAAGGACCGAAGAATTTCTTTGGGAGGTCGAAAGTTGGGCGTATGTCTACTCGTAATGCCACTTCTGAGCTACGATATAGTACTCGGAATGGATTGGTTGAGTAGACATCATGCTAGTATCGATTGTCATGGAGGCAGAGTTTTATTTCAGGTGCCAGGAGAGCCAGAGTTTGAGTTCGTCAAAGAAGAAGTAGAGCAGAGCGAAGGTGACTTATGTGGAACTTTGGTAGAAGAGCAAGAGCCGCCACATCCATTGATTGCAGAGTATAGGTACGCCCAGCCTACGCCGCAGAACCGGCGGTAGAACGCTGTCTGGATAATCTATCTAACAATATAATGAACCACCAATAATGATAATATACTCAATCACAGAACTAAGATGGAAATGAGCACGAATCAGATAAGGAATAGAATAGTCACAATACAACTCATGAGTCTAAAATAATACATCAATGAGTCTGAAAGAAGTAACAAAATAAGCTGGAGACAAATCTAGTACAAAGAATACTACGAAGCTACAACTCCCGGGTTAACTGTCTCAGTTGGGATAAGTCCCTCCTAAGCCAGGGTCTTAGAATCTAAGCCCACAACATCCTGGGGTCCATAATAGGTAGGGTACCACTCCTCAGTGTCATCTGGAAAAATATATCCAGTCAGGAAAAGAGCAGAGTACATCTCTAACAGCAGATCTAATCAATGATAAAAACTATGTAACAGTAAATAGATGTGGATAAACAAGATGAACAATAGATACAAGAGATATATATACAATAAGAAAATACTGGAATAATATAAATGAATAATATGCCAATGAACAAGAATACTAATGACTAAGTGTGTGAGTACTAGCTTAACATATGATCTGCTTGGGCAAGATGCAATGCGGCCTAGCTAATCATACGTGCGGTGTATGATCAACACTATTCAGTAATCAGTACTTGATATAATAGGAATATTGATCACATATCTATACTAATACTCTCCACCCCCGACTGGTATAATAGATCCAACCACGGTATGCTATGGCACGAGATTCCCCAAGAAGATAGCGACTCTTCCCGAGAATCAGTGTCTGTACATGTACAAGATAACCAATGAAACAATACTTGTACCATATACACCATATACCAAGGAATAATATCTCATGACGAGATCCGGATATACCAATCCGTGTAACCATAGTGTAAAGAGAACATGGATATCTACATTAGATACAATGAACATAGAGGATATCATAAATGAGAAACTATCAGAGAATGTAATTGCCTGAAGTCCAATGAATAGTCTCACAGATGTCTGACTCGGTGTCTCAAAGACCTAGATATTGAATACAACATCAATACAAGGTTCCGAAAAGAGAATAAGTTAAACTAGTCAACTTCTAGGTCAATAAATCAATTCTAAGTCAAAAGTCAACTATGGTCAACTCTAAGTCAAATATGGTCAACTATGGTCAAACCAAGGTCAACTATCTATTTCTAGGTTGCACAAGTCTAACACAAAAATCTTGAGTCAAGATACTAAAATCTAAGTCATAAGAACCTCATCTTAAAATATTAGGATACCGTATCTCCGGATACGTGGATCCAAGGTAAAACATCAATAATATAAATCAAACAATATTTATAATCAATATAGAATCACAATTTACATATCAAATAGGTACCGTAGTTTTGAACCAATCTTGGTATCCCAACAAAAATCACAATTTTGATACCCAAACCCCGTATCTTGAGTATCCCCATTTATCTTGGTTTCCTCAAGGTAATACCCAATACCTTGGTAACATAATTATCCATATATATAACATATAAATATATAATAATATTATATATATATAAGAAAATTAGCAATAATAATATATTATCTCAATATTAATACATATATATATACACACACACACACACACACACACACACACACACACATATATATATATATATATATATATATATATATATATATAAACACATATATATCAATATCTGCCAATTCGTCGCTGAAAACTGTGTTGAAAAACACAGATACGCTGATACACTGCCTTTAGTGACAGTTCTGGCTGTCACTGAAGCTGCCATCACTACTGCTGTGGAATCCTGCACTGCTGCCGCTGCTTTGGTGACAGTTTGCAACTGTCACTGCTTCTACTGTCGTCGATGCTGCTTCTTCCCACCGTTGCTGCTACTATTAATGACAGCGACGACTGTCATTAATTACCGCCGCCACTGCTACAACGGCTGCTGCTATATCCTGCTGCTATTAATGACAACAACTGTCATTAACTTGCTGTCGCTATAACATATATATATATATATATATATATATATATATATATATATATATATATATATATATATATATATATATATATATAACCCAATAAATATATATATATCTATACATATAAATACCAAATAACTATAAACACCCTCTCTATAATAATATACATATTATGACATGCCACATACATAAATATAGTATAATTACATATGTACATATATTTAAATAATCCTATAACAATTACATATAAAATAATTACCCAATTAAACATACATATATATTTAATCAACATATACATATATATATCCATACAATATATTATAACATATATATTAATGCATGTAGAAGAAAGCTACATATATATACATTCTATTAGTACATGTATAGTACATAGATCTATGATACAATAAACACTATAATAAATATACTATAATACATATATAATATATATATATATATATATATATATATATATATATATGCATAATTACAACTCATGAATTAAAAGCACAATAATTAGATCTACACATAAATACACAACACATGAAAAGTATCACAATGTATCCCACTAGATCTAGGATACACATGTGACACGAGTCCACCACACATCCAATTGTACTTCGAAGGACACAAACAAATCACATATAATATTTATGAACAAAATAAAGTATCAAATATAGATCTACGTGTCCGTGTCAAAATACGACATGTACAAAGTTCCGTGTCGGAGGAAAAACTCCCAAATCAACACGTATCACCAAATTATTGGGATACGACCTACACGTACCCAATTGTGGACACAACACTAGCCCCAAACACATAAACACATGCCAAATTGATCTATAGGATCAATTGACACACACAACAATTGACACACACAACAAATGTCAATCTCAAAATTTCCCCAAAATTGACACAAAAAGCACCATAACTTTCTCAATAGGTCTCCTATGGACACAAAACCAAATCCTATGGGTAGTATATTCATATGAGTTGATTTTTAATGGTTAAATCTCAGATTTAGAATCTATTTTAAGGAAAAAAACTAAATTGTACCTATTGGGAGATGGATTCCCAATGAAACCTCCAATTGAGATAAAATTGCCTCTAACTTGTAGATCATTGCTCCTTTTTGTAGATCCTTGCTTCCTCCTTCTAGATCCTTGCTTCTCAAGTCTCTAATGGTGATTTGCAAAGAAATTGGAATGAATTTTGGTAGGAAAAAGAAGCAGGAATGAAGGAAATTTGGTAGTGGGAAATTCTAGATCTAGATTTGGAATGAAAATAGGAGAGAGAAATTTCTCCCTCTATTTAAATAGGCCGGCCCCTATTTGCCCTCCCTCAAGTTATCATGTAATATCCAATATACCCCTTGGGGCCTCTCATGAAGAAATAATTAAGGAAGGAAGCTTCTAGTCTAATGATTTAATTAATTTAATCCACCTCCTTAACAATGGGCTTTCTAAATGGGCTATGTTTAACTAATTAATTCATGTTGGTCCATGGGTCCAAACTAAACTAGTTAGGTCTACTAACACAAGTCCAAAATAAATAACTAACATCTAACCATAATTAAATAATACAACAATTAATTATTTATTAAGCACAATAATTATTTAAATAGAAAAATTACTAAAATACCCTTTCCTAGAAAATATGGTAGTAACAAGTCTACCATTCTTAAAATAATTTCGTCCTCGAAATTCAAAGACGAAAACTATCCCCAGAAAATAACAGAATAGAACTAAAGAATCACAACTAACTATGGAAGAACATAACAATAAACAGATCATAACTAGAAAATAACATACCTCAAGGCACAAACAAATATGGATAACGCTTTCGTATTTCATCCTCTCTCTCCCAGGTAGACTCCCCTGGAGAGTGATTCCTCCATGCGACGCGCACCAAAGGAATAGTCTGGTTCCTCAGTACCTTCTCTCTCTGATCCAGAATCTCAACTGGCTGCTCTGGATAGCTAAGAGTAGGGCCCACCTCTATCTCCGAGTGATCCAATACATGACTAGGATCTGCCACGTATTATCTCAACTGTGACATGTGAAACACGTTGTGCACTCCCTCCAATGCAGGTGGCAAGTCTAGTCTATAAGCAACTGCACCGACCCTCTCTAGAATAGTGAAAGGTCCGATGAATCGTGGACTAAGCTTTCCGCCTCCACCGAAGCGAATCGTGCCTCGTGTCGGAGAAATCCTCAGAAACACCAAACCACCCACCTAGAACAAAATACCACCTTAAAAACTTAATCTATAACAAACAACCAAGAACAAACACAAAATAAAATCTAAACTATACATCGAACTCCAAAGGTCTCCGATGGCTATCGGTCCAATGCCGCTGTCTGTCCTGCGCCACTCGAAGTCTGTCTCTGTTCAACTGCACATTCTCTGCTGTATCCACAACCATCTCTGGCCAAAGCAAAACTCTCTCTCCAACATCGTCCCAAGACAAAGGAGTACGACACCTCCGACCGTATAGAGCTTCAAAATGTGATATCTCTATACTGGCCTGGTAACTGTTGTTGTAAGCAAACTCTACCAAATGGAGATAGTCCTCCCAAGAATCCCCAAAATATAATACATAAGTGTGCAACATATCCACGAGAGTCTGAATAGTCCTCTCTGACTGCCCATCTGTCTAGGGATGATATGCAGTACTGAACTTGAGCTGAGTGACCAAACTCCCCTACAAACTCCTCCAGAAATGAGAAGTGAAACGACTATCCCGATCTGAGACTATGCTGACGGGAACTCCATGTATCCTAACGATCTGCCTCACATACATCTCTGCCAGCTTCTCCGTAGACAAACCCACTTTGAAAGGCAAGAAGTGGGCCAACTTGGTCAACCTACCAACAATGACCCAAATCGCGTCTTTTTCTCCTGGAGATCGTGGAAGTCCGGACACAAAATCCATAGTAATGTGTTCCCACTTCCACTCTGGAATGGGTAATGGCTGAAGTAACCCTCCTGGCCTCTGCCTCTCGGCTTTCACCTGCTGGCACACTAAGCATCTGGATACAACTGTGCCACTTCCCTCTTCATGCCATACCACCATATACTCTCTCGCATATCCTGATATATCTTGTTAGCACCTGGATGCATAAAATACTGAGAGCGATGCGCTTCCTGCAACACCTCCTCACGCAACTCCCCACTAGGCACACACAATCTAACTCCATGCCCCAAAGATGCATTCTCAGCAATAGTAAAATCATCCTCCAATCCTGCTCTCACTTGAGCTCTAATACTCCTCAGAGATACATCCTCATACTGTGTTGCCTTGATCCTGTCCATCAAATCTGAATGTATTTGTAATCCCCATATCTGTATAGCACAACCAGGAACAATCACCTCAATGCTCAAGCTCTCCAAGCCCACCAACAAATATTGATCCTTCGTCAAGAACATAGCTACCAGATACTTGCTCAAAGCATCGGCAACTACATTAGCTTTCCCGGATGATATTACAAAGAGATATCAAAATCCTTTATCAATTCCAACCATCGACGCTGCCTTATGTTCAACTCCTTCTGCGTGAAAACGTACTTCAAGCTTTTATGGTCTGTGAAGATCTTCACACGCTCTCCGTACAAATAATGTTTCCACAACTTCAGGGCGAATATGACTGCTGCCAACTCCAAATCATGGGTAGGATAGTTCTTTTCATGAGAACACAATTGTCTGGATGCATAGGCAATCACTTTCCCATGCTGTTGAAGAACACAACCCAACCATTTCTTTGATGCATCACTATAAATAGTGAAGCCTCCGGACCCTGATGGCAACGTCAAAATAGGAGCAGAAGTCAACCTCTTCTTCAACTCCTCAAAAGCAACCTGGCAATCCTCCGTCCAAACAAACTCCACATCCTTCCTTGTGAGTCTGGTCATCGACTCGGCAATCCTCAAAAAATCTTGCATAAACTTTCTGTAGTAGCCTGCCAATCCCAAGAAACTCCTGATCTCTGCTACTGAACTCGTAGTCTTCTAAGATTCTACTGCTAAAAATTTCTTCGGATCCACTGAAATACTATCACCAGTCACAACATGCCCCAAGAATTCTACCTTGTCCAGGAAAAACTCACACTTGAACAACTTTCCATACAACTTCTCCTTCCTCAGCACATCCAACACAATCCTTAAATGCTCCTCATGCTTCTCCGGTGTCCTCGAGTATATGAGTATGTCGTCGATGAATACCACCACGAACTTGTCAAGGTACTGGTGGAATACCTTGTTTATCAAGTTCATAAATACTGCCGGTGCATTAGTCAAACCAAACGGCATCACCATAAACTCGTACTGACCACACCGAGTTCTAAAAGCAGTCTTCGGTATGTCCTCAGACTTTACCTTCACCTGATGGTAGCCTGATCTCAAATCTATCTTAGAAAACACCTTCGCACCACTCAACTGATCAAACAGATCATCAATCCGTGGCAAAGGATACTTATTCTTGATAGTGAGATTATTTAAAGTCCTGTAATCAATGCACATACGCACCGATCCATCCTTCTTTGGTACAAATAATACCGGGGCTCCCCATGGTGAAGAACTCGATCTGATAAACCCCGTATCCTACAATTCGTCCACCTGCTTCTTTATCTCGGTCATCTCGTTGTTGTTTACTCTATAGACATGCTGCAAAATTGGTTCTGCACCTGGTACCAAGTCTATAAAAAATCCAACATCTCGATCTGGCGGCAATCCTGGCAATTCCTCAGGAAACACATCCAATAATTCTGCTATCAACAGATGTGGCAACTCCTTGTCTTCCACCATAGCTCCACAAATAATGCCTTCTCCCTGCTCAGCAGGTCCTCTAGCAAACTCGAACTCTGGCTCTCCTGGCGGACCAAACAAAACTCTACCTCCTCTACAATCTATGCTAGCACGGTGCCTACTCAACCAATCCATCCCGAGTACAATATCGTAGCTCGAAAGTGGCATTACAAGTAGACACGCACTCAACTCTCGGCCTCTCAGAGTAACTCTTCGATCCTTGCAAATATCATTAACTAGGATAATGCCTCCCCCAGTCATGATCTTGCAAGTCCTAGGCAAAGACTCAGCTACCAAACCATGCTTCAGAGCAAAAGAAATAGATACAAAATTATGGGAAGCACCACTATCAAACAAAGCTAAAGCTGGAATAGAATCAAGAAGAATAGAACCTACGATGACATCTCTGGTGGGTTCATCCTCCTCGATGGTTATAGCAAATGCTCGTCCCTACCGAGCACCTCCCTGTTGCTGATGCTGGACAAAACATTACTGCTGTGTCGGAAGCGGTCCCCTCGGCTGTGCTACAGGTGGTCTCGTCTGTGCCCTCAGAGCTGAAGCTGCTCCCTGAACTGCACAACGAGGATACTCCCTCGATTGATGCCCTTTAGTACCATAATACAAACAAACTCCTAACCTCCTCCTGCAAACTTCCTAGATATGGCCGAGCTTCTTGCAGTAGTTGCATGGAGCTTGTTGTAATTGTCTCTGCTGCTGAGGTACCTGATGAAAAGATGCCCTAGCTGGAGTCTGGTTCTGCTGTGGCTGCTGGAAAGGTCTGGACTGGAAATGAGGATGTTTGGCAGATACTGCACTACCGTTGGCCCCCAGAAAAGAATCACGGTCTCTCTTGGGCTTCAAACCCAACTCCCGCTCAACCTTGCGTGCCTCCGTAAGTATCTCTGAGTATGTCTCATAAAAAGACGGAATAAGAAATCAATATGGCACATGATGTAAGATATTCAAGAAAATGACATATTAAGAGATCAAGTAGCAATATCAAAGGAGAATAGTTGAATCAAAAGAATTTTTCTAAATGTGATTGAGTATCTCAGCCTATATCCTATATCCGATCGCAGGCTCGCAGTAGTACAACTAAATTGTCGCACTACTACGACATCACATACTTTGTAAAGCTTGACCTACATGGGCCACCACCAAAAACGTGTCACGACATGTACCCGGTGTAAGGGTACAAGTCGGAAACAACGCCCAGCCTACGCCGCAGAACCGACGGTAGAACGCTGTCTGGATAATCTATCTAACAATATAATGAACCACCAATAATGATAATATACTCAATCACAGAACTAAGATGGAAATGAGCACGAATCAGATAAGGAATAGAATAGTCACAATACAACTCATGAGTCTAAAATAATACATCAATGAGTCTGAAAGAAGTAACAAAATAAGCTGGAGACAAATCTAGTACAAAGAATACTACGAAGCTACAACTCCCGGGTCAACTGTCTCAGTTGGGATAAGTCCCTCCTGAGCCAGGGTCTTAGAATCTAAGCCCACAATATCCTGGGGTCCATAATAGGTAGGGTACCACTCCTCAGTGTCATCTGGAAAAATATATCCAGTCAGGAAAAGAGCAGAGTACATCTCTAACAGCAGATCTAATCAATGATAAAAACTATGTAACAGTAAATAGATGTGGATAAACAAGATGAACAATAGATACAAGAGATATATATACAATAAGAAAATACTGGAATAATATAAATGAACAATATGCCAATGAACAAGAATACTAATGACTAAGTGTGTGAGTACTAGCTTAACATATGATCTGCTTGGGCAAGATGCAATGCGGCCTGGCTAATCATATGTGCGATGTATGATCAACACTATTCAGTAATTAGTACTTGATACAATAGGGATATTGATCACATATCTATACTAATACTCCCCACCCCCGACTGGTATAATAGATCCAACCACGGTATGCTATGGCACGAGATTCCCCAAGAAGATAGCGACTCTTCCCGAGAATCAGTATCTGTACATGTACAAGATAACCAATGAAATAATACTTGCACCATATACACCATATACCAAGGAATAACATCTCATGACGAGATCCGGATATACCAATTCGTGTAACCATAGTGTCAAGAGAACATGGATATCTACACTAGATACAATGAACATAGAGGATATCATAAATAAGAAACTATCAAAGAATGTACTCACCTGAAGTCCAATGAATAGTCTCACAGATATCTGACTCGGTGCCTCAAAGACCTAGATATGGAATACAATATCAATACAAGGTTCCAAAACAAGAATAAGTTAAACTAGTCAACTTCTAGGTCAATAAGTTAACTCTAAGTCAAAAGTCAACTATGGTCAACTCTAAGTCAACTATGGTCAACTATGGTCAAACCAAGGTCAACTATCTATTTCTAGGTTGCACAAGTCTAACACAAAAATCTTGAGTCAAGATACTAAAATCTAAGTCATAAGAACCTCATCTTAAAATATTAGAATACCGTATCTCCGGATACGTGGATCCAAGGTAAAACATCAATAATATAAATCAAACAATATTTATAATCAATATAGAATCATAATTTACACATCAAATAGGTATCGTGGTTTTGAACCAATCTTGGTATCCCAACAAAAATCACAATCTTGATACCCAAATCCCGTATCTTGAGTATCCCCACTTATCTTGGTTTCCTCAAGGTAATTCCCAATACCTTGGTAACATAATTACCCATATATATAACATATAAATATATACTAATATTATATATATAAGGAAATTAGCAATAATAATATATTATCTTAATATTAATACATATATATATACACACACATATATATACAAGTATATAAACACATATATATCAAAATCTACTAATTCGTCGCTGAAAACTATGTTTAAAAACACAGATATGCTGATACACTACCTTTAGTGACAGTTCTAGCTGTCACTGAAGCTGCCGTCACTTCTGCTGAAGAATCATGCACTGTTGCCGATGCTTTGGTGACAGTTTGCAACTGTCACTGCTTCTACTGTCGCCGCTACTGCTTCTTCCGGCCGTTGCTGCTGCTATTAATGACAACGGCGGCTGATTAAATTACGCCGCCACTGCTACAGCGGTTGCTGCTATATCCTGCTGCTATTAATGACAGCAACTGTCATTAACCTGCTGTCGCTAAAAACTGGAAAAAAAAAATATATAACATATATTATATATCTCATATATATAAACACAAATATATATATATATATATATATATATATATATATATATATATATATATATATATATATATATAACCCAATAAATATATATATCTATACATATAAATACCAAATAACTATAAACACCCTCTCTATAATAATATACATATTATGACATGCCACATACATAAATATAGTATAATTACATCTATACATATATTTAAATAATCCTATAACAATTACATATAAAATAATTACCCAATTAAACATACATATATATTTAATCAACATATACATATATATATATATCCATACAATATATTATAACATATATATTAATGTGAGTAGAAGAAAGCTACATATATATATATATATATATATATATATATATATATATATATATATATATATATATATTCTATTAGTACATGTATAGTACATAGATCTATGATACAATAAACACTATAATAAATATACTATAATACATATATAATATCTATCTATATCTATATATATATATATATATATATATATATATATATATATATATATATATATATATATATATATATATAATTACAACTCATGAATTAAAAGCATAATAATTAGATCTACACATAAATACACAACACATGGAAAGTATCACACCGTATCCCACTAGATCTAGGATACGCATGTGACACGACACATCCAATTGTACTTCGAAGGACACAAACAAATCACATATAATATTTATGAATAAAACAAAGTGTCAAATATAGATCTACGTATTCGTGTCAAAATATGACATGTACAAAGTCTCGTGTCGGAGAAAAAACCCCCAAATCAACACGTATCACCAAATTATTGGGATACGACCTACACGTACCCAATTGTGGACACGACACTAGCCCCAAACACATAAACAATGCCAAATTGATCTATAGGATCAATTGACACACAACAAATGTCAATCTCAGAATTCTCCCAAAATTGACACAAAAAGTACCATAACTTTCTCAATAGGCCTCCTATGGACACAAAACCAAATCCTATGGGTAGTATATTCATATGGATTGATTTTTTATGGTTAAATCTCAGATTTAGAAGCTATTTTAAGGAGGAAAACTGAATTGTACCTATTGGGAGATGGATTCCCAATGAAACCTCCAATTGAGAAAAAATTGTCTCCAACTTGTAGATCCTTGCTCCTTTTTGTAGATCCTTACTTCCTCCTTCTAGATCCTTGCTTCCTCCTTCTAGATCCTTGCTTCTCAAGTCTCTAATGGTGATTTGGGAAGGAATTGGAATGAATTTTGGTAGAGAAAAGATGTGGGAATGAAGGAAATTTGGTAGTGGAAAATTCTAGATCTAGATTTGGAATAAAAAACGGAGAGAGAAATTTTCTCCTCTATTTAAATAGGCCGGCCCCTATTTCCCCTCCCTCAAGTTATCATGTAATGTCCAATATACCCCTTGGGGCCTCTCATGAAGAAATAATTAAGGAAGGAAGCTTCTAGTCTAATGATTTAATTAATTTAATCCATCTCCTTAACAATGGGCTTTCTAAATGGGCTAAGTTTAACTAATTAATTCATGTTGGTCCATGGGTCCAAACTAAACTAGTTAGGTCCACTAACACAAGTCTAAAATAAATAAATAACATCTAACAACAATTAAATAATACAACAATTAATTATTTATCAAGCACAATAATTATTTAAATAGAGAAATTACTAAAATACCCTTTCCTAGAAAATGTGGTAGTGACAGTGTTACAGCAGAACGGGAAGGTGATTGCCTATGCTTCCAGGCAATTACGCCCGCATGAGAATAATATCCTACCCATGACTTGGAGTTGGCAGTAGTTATTTTTGCTCTTAAACTGTAGAAATATTATTTGTATAGAGAGCGAGTAGAGATCTTTACAGATCACAAGAGCTTGAATTATGTGTTTACACAAAAAGAGCTCAACATAAGGCAGCGACGATGGTTGGAGTTGATGACGGACTTCGACATTTCTTTGCAGTACCATCCAGAGAAGGCCAACATAGTCGTGGATTGCTTAAGCAGGTATCCAGTGGCTATGTACTTGACGAGGGACATACATTTATTGGCCGATCTTGATAGTTTGGGCATTGAGGTATTAGTTTCGGAGTTGCAGCATAAATATGGGGACTTCAGGTACAGTCATAGCTGATGGACCAAATTAGAGCCACACAGTTCGAGGATGAGTCTCTGAGGAGCATCAGAGCACAAGTCCAGATATGGTTGGCAGAGGACTTCAACATTGCAGATGATGGGTCATTACGGCACGGTACCAGATTGTGTGTGCCGAGTAGAGCATTGTATGAGGAGATTCTTTAGAAGGTGCATCGATCTCAGTACTCTATGCATCCAGGTGCCAACAAGGTGTATTGGGATATGAGAGAGCATGTTTGGTGGTATGGTATAAAGCGGGAGGTGGCTAGCTTCGTATCTAGATGTTTGGTTTGCCAGCAGATAAATACGGAGAGACAGAGGCCAGGTGGATTGCTTCAGCCTTTACCCATTCAAGAGTGAAAATGGGAGCATGTGACGATGGATTTTATTTCAGGACTTCCGCGTTCTCCAGGAGGCAAAGATGCGATTTGGGTCATCGTAGACAGGTTGACCAAATTAGCCCACTTTCTGCCATTCAAAGTGGGTACATCTACGGAGAAGCTCGCGGAGATGTATGTGCATCAGATAGTCAGATTGCATGAAGTTTCGGTGAGCATAGTCTCGGATCAGGATAGTCGCTTCATGTCCCACTTCTAGAGGAGTTTTTAGGCTAGCTTGGACACTCAGCTCAAGTTCAGTACCGCATATCACCCTCAGAGAGATGGACAGTCGGAGAGGACTATTCATACTCTCGAGGATATGCTACGCACCTGTGTTTTAGATTTTGGAGGTTCTTGGGAGGATCATCTTTACTTGGTAGAGTTTTCTTACAACAACAGCTACCATGCCAGTATCGAGATGTCACCATTTGAGGCATTGTATGGACGAAGATGCCGCACTCCGTTATCATAAGATGATGTTGATGAGAGAGCTTTATTGGGACCAGAAATGGTAGTGGATGCAGCTGAGAAGGTAAACCACATTAGGGATAGACTTCGGGTGGCGCAGGACAGACATCGGTATTGGGCCGATAGCTACCGGAGACCATTGGAGTTTGAGGTATAAATTTTGTTTTTAATTGCTTTTGATTGTTTATTTTTGTTAGAGTGATAAGGTTGTGTTTTGTTCTAGGTTGACAGTCTGGTTTTCTTGAGGATTTCTCCGACACGTGGCACGATTCATTTCGGTGGAGGCGAAAAGCTTAGTCCGCGATTCGTCGGACCTTTCAGTATTCTCGAGAGGGTCGGTGCAGTTGCCTACCGACTAGACTTGCCACCTGCATTGGTGGGAGTGCACAGTGTTTCATGTGTCACAACTAAGATGGTACGTGGCAGATCCTAACCACGTGTTGGATCACTCGGAGATCAAGGTGGACCCTACTCTTACCTATCCAGAGCAGCCAGTTGAGATTTTGGATGGAGAGAGAAGGTACTGAGAAACCAGACGATTCCTTTGGTACGCGTCGCATGGAGGTATTACTCGCTAGGAGAGAGTACCTGGGAGCGAGAGGCGGAGATGCGCGAGCGATATCCATATTTGTTTGAGCCGTGAGGTATAATTCTTTTTTGCTTGTATTGATTGCTTTTGGTAGTTAGTTTCTTCTATAATTTTGAGGACAAAATTTTTCTAAGGTGGGTAGGATTGTCACCCTCACTTTTTCAACTAAAGGTAGTTTGATAATTTGGCATAGGTATTTTTATTTTAGGATTATTATATTAAATATTATGCATGTGTAAATATTATTTGTTGTATTATTTATTTATTGTTAGATATTGATTTATTTTTGGACTTGTGTAGTGGACCTAACTAGTTAGTTTAGATTTATAGACCCAACATTTAATTCTAGTTTAGATTAGTCCCAATAGTAGACTCATTCATTAAGAGGATGAATTAATTAGTGAAACCAATTAGACTAGAATATTCCCTCCTTAATTAATTTTTTTACGAGAGGCCCCAAGGGGTATTCTGGACAATTCAAATTATCTTACAAGAGGGGCAAGGGCCGGCTACCTTTAGGGAGGAGAAAGAGTCTCTATCTTCTCATTTTGTTATTCCAATCTATATCTAGAATTTTTTTCTTCCAAATCCTCCATTTCCACACCAATTAATACTCAAATTTCTTCCTAATTCCTTTCATATTCTTCATTGAAGGCTAGTAGAACAAGAATCTATAAGGAGGAAGCAAGGATCTACAAGAACGAGCAAGAATCTACAAGTTGGAGGCTATTTCACTTAATTTGAGGATTTCATTAGGAATCCATCTCCTAATAGTTATAATTTAGTTTTTCCTCTCTAATTAAGTTATAAATCTGTAATTTAACTATAAGAAACCACCCCATATGCTAAGGCTACACATAGGAATTGAAATTAGGTTCATAGGAGGCCTATGGAGAAAGTTATGTGGTATTTTGTGTCAATTTTGAGGAAATTTCGAGATTGACACATCTTGTGTTTATCAATTGGTCAATTAGACCAAATTAACATATGTTTGATTATATGTGACTAGTATTGTGTCCATAATTGGATACATGTAGGCTGTATCCCGATAATTTGGAGATACAGATTATTTTGGTAGATTTTCCTCCGACACGGAGGTTTGTGCATGTCATATTTTGACACGGACACGTAGTTGTATAATTGGTTCTTCATATTATTCATAATTATTATTTTAGACTTGCTCGTGTCCTTCGGAATATATTTGGTTGTGTGGTGGAGCCGTATCGCAAGCGTATCATAGAATGAGTGATATACGGGTGCAGTGCACTCCACAAGTTTGTTTATTGTACCTTAATTCATTTGACTTGTGTATATCTATTAGATATGATATATTATAATTGTATGGTTATGTATATATAGCTATATGTATATGTATCTCTATTATATTATTTACATATGTATATGTAGCTAGGTATATAGATGTAGTAATGTGTGTATATGTGTATATATATATGTATATGTAGATATCTATATGTATATGTGTATGTTTATTTGTTTATATATATATATATATATATATATATATATATATATATATGATTATATGTTGATATGAGTGTATGTTTATAGAAGTATAGATATGTGTATATATCTATATATGTATAGATGAGTGTGTATATACATATTGATATCTATATGAGTTTGTGTGTGTATATGCTTTGAGTGTGAGTAAGAGGGTCGGGCAGTTGAACAGAGAGGAGATGCATAGTTCAGTGTGCATCATCATAGCAATGTACTACCTACTGAAGTGCAGTGGTAGTGGGTACAGCAACGTTCACCAACAGCAAGTCAAGCCAGCACCCTCCACTGTGCAGCAACCTGCAAGCCTCAGCAGCTAGCAAGCATTGAGCAGTGGCAGTTTGCAGCATGTTGCTGCAGCAGTGTGCAACCATAGCACAGCAAGTAGCAGTGTGCTTGCAACAGCCAACTGTGTAGTAAGATGCATCAGCTAGAAATCTACAGAGAGAAAACCACAACAACAAGTGCACTACAGTAGCAATCAAACTCAGAGCAGTAGCAGCCACAGTACAATCACCAAAAGCAAACAGTCACCAACATATGCAGTTTCAGCAACTGCACAGCATGAAACACTGAGCAGCAGCAGCTTCCACATAAACCTCAGCATTAACAACAACAACAAGAACAGTGCATCAGTAAGTTAAGGTATGGGTTTAGTAGTTTAGTTAGTTTATTAGTGGTTTAGCTAGTTAAGGTTAGAGTCTAGTTAGTAGTTCGATAGTGTAGTAGTTAAGTACATTGTTTAGTAGTTGTATGTAGATACATTGTTAGCTAATATATATATATATATATATATATATATATATATATATATATATATATATATATATATACTTGTTAGATTAGTATATTAATATGTAGGTATGTATATATGTATATAAATATTGATATGTATTGTATGCTAAGTAGTTAGTAATATTTAGTAGTTTGGTAAATGTTAGTATATAGTTAGTATATTGATAGTGAGCTATATATATATTAGGATTTGAATTACCTTGTGATACCAAGGTAATGTCAAGGTATTGGTCGATACTCAAGATATTGGGTTTGAGTATCGAGATGGGTGTGTAGGTAATGAGATACGCATTGGTTCAAAGCCAAGGTATCCGTTTTGCATTAGTTAGCTAAGATTAATATATGTATTATCTTGTATATATATAAATCAGTATTTTTATATCTAAAAACTTGCGTATCATATGATACGATATTTTGGTTGTAAGCTAGTATCTTAATTTAACTAGTGTGGCCTAGTTACATAGTGTATGGACCTAATATCCTAGAGTTAGACTCATACAACCTAGAAATAACTAGTTTGACCAAGTTTGACTAGTTTGACCTAGAATTGAACTAGTTTAACTTATTTTCATTCTAGAACCTTGTATTGACGCAATATACATATATAGGTTTGTGTGACACCAGCTTGGGCATCGAGAGACACACCTTGCTCATGACCTCAAGCGAGTATATTTCTCTGTTAGTTTTTATTTCATAATAGTGTATATATCTCATATTCTAAAACTGTATATTTGATTCTGACATAGTGGTTTCATGGACTGGTACTACATGGATCCTGTCAGGAGACGTTATCCCCTACCATGTTCAGCGGATACTCCTTCACATGTATTTTATTGTGTGTATTGGGTATTGATTATTTATATTTTGTGTTCACACACTGCTCGTGTTCAGCGTGCCCATATTCGTGTTCGTAACGTGTCGTGATTGGATCTATTGGTATTAGTTGGGGATGGGGGAGTAGGAGTTGATTATGTGATCAAAGCCCCAGTATATTCGTGTATATGTCGATTACATACCACACTTGTAATCGAGTTACCTTATTGTATTCGTGTTCAACCTAAATCGATCACATAATAAACTTGTATCTTGAGGCACATTAGTTAGATTTCAGTTATTCTTATATATTGTAGATATTCATATTGCTTGTTCTTTATTCTCGTACATTACCTATTCACTCTAGTTTATTTCATTCAGATGTTTAGATATCTTGTATTCTTTTCTATTATCTGTTTTATATGCTCGATTATGTATTTGAAATTGCTTCCAGAGGTATGTACTTCGCTCCAATCCTGACTGGATATATTTTTTCAGATGATTGGCTCATAGATCAATATCATACATTCTACGGCCTATAGGATTGTGTACCTTTAGAGGATACTCTTGTAGACCAAGAGGACTTAGTTGTAGAGCCTGAGAATATTTAGTTTATATTTTTGTGGAATTGTATTAGACTTCTTTGATATTCATGGCATGTACATTATTTCAGACTTGTGGATTGTATCTTGATTCTTCTTTTCGTTATTCCATTCGTGCTTTATCTTTCTTAGTTTGCATTATGATTTAGTATAGTTACATTGTGAGATACCATATTGTTTCTCCGTTTGGAGTTGAGATGATTGACAGGTACCATATTTATATTGTTGAGATGTTAGTTAGTTAGAATTAACCCAGACACCGTTATACTGTCGATGTCGTGGCGTAGGCTGGGTGTACCCACGTACTCGTGCTCGAATATCCGGGTGCTGGTCGTGACAGTGTATATAAGTATAAGTACTAGATATAACTGTATAGAGTAGGTATTAATAAGGTTTAACTTAGAAACCTAGGTAATAATCTAGCATAGCTGAGATAATCTAGTTTTAGCTAGTTAGTGACCACTAGAGACTCAATAATTTAGTATGGACCTAGTACGACTTAGTTAATCTAGAATGACATAGAAATTAACCTAGAAACATATTAGTGCATTATTTAACTAAATTCTCATACATTGCACCATCTGATATGATGTTTCCTAAATAGGATTGTGTGACACATGCTTGGGCATCGAGATACACCCTTTGCTCAGGACCAGAGGCGAGTACATCTCTCTGTTAGTTTTTATTTCATGATTGTATATATATATATCACATGTTCTAGCACTGTATACTTGATTCTGACACAGCGGTTACACGGACTAGTAATAAATAGATCTTGTCAGAAGATGTTATCCCCTTACCGTGTTCAGTGAGTACTCATTCGCATATATTTTATCATATGCATCGGGTATTGATTATCATGTATTTCGTATTCACACACTATCTCGTGTACAGTGTACCTATATTACTCATGTTTGTAATGTGTCGTGATTGGATCCATAAGTATTGGTTGGGGACGAGAGAGTAGGAGTTGGTTATGTGATCAAACCCAAGTGTATTCGTATATATGTCGATTACATATCACACGTGTAATCGAGTTACCATATTAATTCATGTTCAACCTAACCCGATCACATAACGAACTTGTACTCTAAAGCACATTAGCTAGTTTATCTATTTTCTTTACCTGTAGTTATTCCATATTGCCGGTTCTTCCTTTCCAGTATATTACCTGATTACTTTAGTTTATTTCCATTCCTATTGCTAGTTTATCTTGTATTCTTTTCTATTATTTGTTATATATGCTCTACCACATATTTGGAACTGCTTTCAGAGTTTTTGTACTTTGCTCCAATCCTGATTGGATATATTTTTTAGATGATTGCCTTGAGGAGCAGTATCCCACTTTCTACTGTCACGACCCGCACCCGGTTATTCGGACACGAGTACGTGGTTACGTCCAGCCTACGCCGCAGTGTCGGCGGTAGTACGCTGTGTAGGTCATAATCACAGGTAATTTTGAATCTATCTCATCCACAATAAAGTAAATAGACAAGGAAAATCATAGGAAATAGGAATGCTAAGATTTTATTAATTTGTGACAACCAAATCCACAGTTAATACAAAACCAGAAGATAAATCGGGGACAAACCCGAGTACTATGCTGAAAGGGAAAAACTAGCTAGCTGGCTACTACTCCTCAAAAGTAGTCTCCTGAGTAGGAACCGGCTTCTCAAAAGTATCACCTGCTATCTCATAGGGGCCATAAAAGGTGGGGGCAAAGTTCTCATCATCGCCTAAAACAACGGATCCAGTCAGGAAAGGAGCAAAGTACACAATGCACAACAAGATTTAAACTAATTAGTTATGACAGGTAGAAAAGAACTGACTAAGCATCATGTTGAGAATATACATAAATAAGTAGTGAAATTAACTGAAAAATAATGCTATAAATCAGGACTATAAGTAAAACATTATTTAATTGCTATAAACCAGGAATATGAGTAAAACAGGAATAAAATATGACAGAAAATGTAACTGTAACAAGATAACAAGAGCTGCAACACGACAAGAAACTATGTGCGTGAACTTGTGTATTTAGAATATATAGTTGGCATGTAGAGGTTTATAAGGCTAATAAGGCACGCCATAGGTGGCTAGCAGTCAGGAATAACAAGTATAAGGCTGAGGGTACAATCGCGTACCAACAGCTAGCAGTCACGACAGGGGGAAGGGTAAACTACATGCCTCCTAGTATTCTCCCACCCGACACGAAAAGCAAGACATGAAATCCCAAAATCTAACACTAAGTATAATCATCAATGGTACTAGTA
Organism: Iris macrosiphon; assembly: GCA_036927795.1. Taxonomy (NCBI): domain Eukaryota; kingdom Viridiplantae; phylum Streptophyta; class Magnoliopsida; order Asparagales; family Iridaceae; genus Iris; species Iris macrosiphon. Next base: position 71,832,373 of record JAYESA010000002.1, on the reverse strand, counting down.
AAGCAAGGAATTAATTATCATAATATAAAGATTAAACTTGAAGTGCATGTACTTGCCTGATGTTTGGATCCAATTACAGTTTTGTGTCTCAGAGAAATTTCCAGAAATGTGTCCAGATGCTGAAATAAACATTACCATCATGCTCAGAAGATATCAAATAGCTAGAAACGCCTGTCCTTGAGTCTAATTTGGAGACAAGGACAAAAACAGCAATTTCGGGTCAAAACGGGGTCCGCATGTGGGCCCGCTTTGCACCGAAAAATGTGTCAGGGTCAAAGGTCTCCAAATTTATCAAACTTAGTGTCAACAGGTCAGGAACAACGATACGAACCCAACGGAACTTCCAAAATTGGATTCCGATGAGCTGATCACAAAATCGCCCGTCGAGCGGGGCCTGTGGGGCCCACGACACGCGATTTCGTCAGCGTTCTCAGAATCGAACCAAACTTGGGTCACAGGACCAGCGTATCGCTATGAGTCCGATGGCGCAAGTTTTGTTTCGATCCGACGTGTACACAGAAAGTTAGGGCATGAAACAGAAAAAGCGGATACGGGGCGGTGTCCGCGGATACGCGTTGATCCCGGTGTGGACACACACCCGAATCAACTTTTGTGAAATCCCACACGTCCGTATCAACGCTGCGCACGTATCTGTGAAGACCGCGCACGACCAAGTCATCCCGTTTGGCAGGGCATACCCAGTTCCGGGGTAAATCGGGTCATTATTTTTCCTGTTTTTGGATCGCGGTGTGCGATCACCACAGGACGCGATGCCCCGAGCAGTTTATCCGGGCACCGAGAGGGTCATACAGGCTTCTCGACGCAATTTATGGAATTGAAAACGGGGCAACGAGGAGAAAGATATGAGTACCTGAACAGGGCTCGAGAAACCGAGAAAACCGTGTCCGCGTCGTGTCCGACACGTGTCGACACGAAGAATTGGAATTAGGGTTAGGGTTTGCTGAGTTCAGGCGGCGGCCGGCCGGCGGAGGGCTGAGCGACGCTGCTGGGGGCCGACCGGGCCGGCGGCTGCGACGTCGACGGCGGGGTCGAGGGCGGCTCGGGCGTCCGGCGGAGCTGTCGTGGAAAGGGAGAGGAGGGGAGACGCTGGGGCCGAGGGGGCGGCTGCTGGCGGAGAACGACGGAGGAGGAAGGAGAGGAAGGAGGAGGAGGGGGCTGGTCGGGGCGGAGCTGGGCGAGGCGGCCGGTGGCGAGGGTGGCGGTGAGCTCGGGGTTAGAGCGGTGGCGGATCTGGCCGGAGCCGAGGGGTTTTATAGGGGATAGGAGCGGGGGAGGCGGAGGAGAGAGGGGAGGTGGCCGGAAATGGCGGAGCGAGCGAGAAGGAGGAGGGCGAGACGTGGCCGGGGCGGCCGGGAAGCGTGGGCGGCGCTGCGCGGGGTGGCCGGCGTGGGACGCGGGCGGCCGGGGGAATCGGGCAGCGGGGTGACTAAGGTGCGGGTCACAGGCGGCGGGTCGGGTTCGGGTGGACCCGACCCGACCCGTTAGGGAGAGGGCTGGGCCGGTGGGCCGTTGGGCCGGGCTGGGCTGAATTCTAAATAATAATAATAATAATAATAATAATAATAATAATAAATTAATTAATTAATTAATTAATAAATAGGTAAATAGTTTTAGGTGTTTTAAATTAGGTCCGGGGCCCAATAAATTCCAGAAAAATTATCCTAAGTCCAGTTTTTCATTTTACGCCCAAAACTATTATTTTCATAATATTTTAATATCATTTATTATCTATTAAAAATTATTTAATATTTAAAAATCCTGATTTTAATTACAGAAATTCCCAGAAAATTCCAGAAAATTGCGAAAAATCTAATTTTAATATTTTTGAAAAAAATCAAGGGCTTACAATGTACCCAACTTATAAAATTTCGTCCTCGAAATTTAAAAATATGCTAGGGTTCTCTCTATCCAATCTCACTTGGTTACAGTCTAACTGGTTTCTCTCAGGTGAACGTTGCGGTCGCTACCCAACTTAGAATTTTACCCATATATCCTCTAAGCCTATACAACTAGTAAAGCTAGGTCCTAAATTAATTAATCATGGTATTGAATCTTTAAGTCTTTAACACAAAACACATCACCTATGGTATTCCCTTAATCATGTATAAAGGATCGTCATCAATGTGACCGGTCTGAGGGGTATATCTAGTACTATCTATATATCAACTTATACCAAGCACAAGATTTCGTCTCTCCGAAATAAGGGAAGACGAGGATCAATAATAAAGAGTTCAAGGGCGAGGTGATAGAACAGAGGTATAGGGATCAAGGCGTTTAAAGAATTCTAATGGGAATTGTCAGGCGGTTATGGATTAAAATTATATTCTGGTAATCCTTTGTTCGCATGCTCGTATTAGTACAGTTATGTAACTGATACGATATGCTCGGACATATTTAGGGGCAAGTATACTAGTCAACTGTATATCTCAATCCACGTAAAGTAGTCGTGCGAAGTGCGAATCAAAATGCACTAAGGTTGATCAGACCACAATACACTGATTCTGAATAGACACTTGTATTAGTGGAGTTGATCAGGCCCCAATAACACATATGTCATGAACAAGCCTGATAAAGAGTAAGCTTGCAAAACTAGGCTATAGAATAGCAGCATAAGTCAAGTACAGCAAAATTAAGTGCGCTAGATGATGATGAAAGGAGGTACAAATTATTTAAGTCCATAAAACAACACACAGTAAGCATAATAGCAAAAGACTCTAAAATCTCTATAGTTATCAAATATAAAAGCATACCAGGTTATTTAGCAAGTTCAAAATTACTAGATTGGGGCTGAGGTCACGAACTAATAGGCACGAGTTAAACAATACTAGAAACGGCAGCTAAAATCACTTACGCGCATTAGCTACTCCAAGAGTCTGCGCGTTCTCCACGATCATGCTGGTAGAGCATCTCGTGGTGATCTTATAGGAACCTCGTCGCTTGCTGATAGGTCCATTACTCTGCATCCAAAATAAACGATAAAGGCGCACAGGAATCAAGGCAGGATACAAGTCGATAAAATGATTCGAAGCCGGTATGAATATCAAGAACAATTCAATCAAGTGGATGAGCTTTTCCTAAAATTCTCAATCTTATTGCAGGCCTGTTCGGTCCCTAAGTTGAAACCGAATAATTTAGTCGTTGACCTGCATGGGCCACCACAAAAACGTGTCACGACCTGCACCCGGTTATTCGGGCACGAGTACGTGGTTACGTCCAACCTACGCCGCAGTGTCGGCGGTAGTACGCTGTCTAGGTCATAATCACAGGTAATTTTAAATCTATCTCATCCACAATAAAGTAAATAGACAAGAAAAATCACAGGAAATAGGAATGCTAAGATTTCATTAATTTGTGACAACCAAATCCACAGTTAATACAAAACCAGAAGATAAATCGGGGATAAACCCGAATACTATGCTGAAAGGGAAAAACTAGCTAGCTGGCTACTACTCCTCAAAAGTAGTCTCCTGAGTAGGAACCGGCTTCTCAAAAGTATCACCTGCTATCTCATAGGGGCCATAAAAGGTGGGGGCAAAGTTCTCATCATCGCCTAAAACAACGGATCCAGTCAGGAAAGGAGCAAAGTACACAATGCACAACAAGATTTAAACTAATTAGTTGTGACAGGTAGAAAAGAACTGACTAAGCATCATGTTAAGAATATACATAAATAAGTAGTGAAATTAACTGAAAAATAATGCTATAAATCAGGACTATAAGTAAAACATTATTTAATTGCTATAAACCAGGAATATGAGTAAAACAGGAATAAAATGTGACAGGAAATGTAACTGTAACAAGATAACAAGAGCTGCAACACGACAAGAAACTATGTGCGTGAACTTGTGTATTTAGAATACATAGTTGGCATGTAGGGGTTTATAAGGCTAATAAGGCACGCCATAGGCGGCTAGCAGTCAGGAATAACAAGTATAAGGCTGAGGGTACAATCGTGTACCAACAGCTAGCAGTCACGACAGGGGGAAGGGTAAACTACATGCCTCCTAGTATTCTCCCACCCGACACGAAAAGCAAGACATGAAATCCCAAAATCTAACACTAAGTATAATCATCAATGGTACTAGTAAATCAAGGAATTAATTATCACAATATAAAGATTAAACTTGAAGTGCAGGTACTTGCCTGATGTTTGGATCCAATTACAGTTTTGTGTCTAGGGAAAATTTCCAAAAATGTGTCCAGATGCTGAAATAAATATTACCATCATGCTCAGAAGATATCAAATAGCTAGAAACGCCTGTCCTTGAGTCCAATTTGGAGACAAGGGCAAAAACGGCAATTTCGGGTCAAAACGGGGTCCGCGCACCGAAAAATGTGTCAGGATCAAAGGTCTCTAAATTTACCAAACTTAGTGTCAACAGGTCAGGAACGATGATACGAACCCAACGGAACTTTCAGAATTGGATTCCGATGAGCCGATCACAAAATCGCCCGTCGAGCGGGGCCTGTAGGGCCCACGACACACGATTTCGTCAACGTTCTCAGAATCGAACCAAACTTGGGTCACAGGACCAGCATATTGCTACGAGTCCGATGGCGCAAGTTTCGTTTCGATCCGACGTGTACACAGAAAGTTAGGGCATAAAACAGAAAAAACGGATACGGGACGGTGTCTGCGGATACGCGTTGATCCCGGTGTGCACGCACAGCCGAATCAACTTCCGCAAAATCTCACACGTCCGTATCAATGCTGCGCACGTATCTGTGAAGACCGCACGCGACCAAGTCGTCCCGTTTGGCGGAGCGTACCCAGTTCCGGGGTAAATCGGGTCGTTATTTTTTCTGTTTTTGGATCGCGGTGTGCGATCACCACAGGACGCGATGCCCCGAGCGGTTTGTCCGGACATCGAGAGGGTCATACAGGCTTCGTGACGTAATTTACGAAATTGAAAACGGGGCAGCGAGGAGAAAGATATGAGTACCTGAACAGGGCTCGAGAAACTGGGAAAACCGTGTCCGCGTCGTGTCCGACACGTGTCGACACGAAGAATTGGAATTAGGGTTAGGGTTTGCTGAGTTCAGGCGGCGGCCGGCCGGCGGAGGGCTGAGCGGCGCTGCTGGGGGCCGACCGGGCTGGCGGCTACGACGTCGACGGCGGGGTCGAGGGCGGCTCGGGCGTCCGGCGGAGCTGTCGTGGAAAGGGAGAGAAGGGGAGACGCTGGGGCCGAGGGGGCGGCTGCTGGCGGAGAACGGCGGAGGAGGAAGGAGAGGAAGGAGGAGGAGGGGGCTAGTCGGGGCGGAGCTGGGCGAGGCGGCCGGTGGCGAGGGTGGCGGTGAGCTCGGGGTTAGGGCGGTGGCAGATCTGGCCGGAGCCGAGGGGTTTTATAGGGGATAGGAGCGGGGGAGGCGGAGGAGAGAGGGGAGGTGGCCGGAAATGGCGGAGCGAGCGAGGCGGAGGAGGGCGAGACGTGGCCGGGGCGGCCGGGAAGCGTGGGCGGCGCTGCGCGGGGTGGCCGGCGTGGGACGCGGGCGGCCGGGGGAATCGGGCAGCGGGGTGACTGAGGTGCGGGTCACGGGCGGCGGGTCGGGTTCGGGTGGACCCGACCCGACCCATTAGGGAGAGGGCTGGGCCGTTGGGCCGGGCTGGGCTGAATTCTAAAAAATAATAATAATAATAATAATAATAATAATAATAATAAATTAATTAATTAATTAATTAATTAATAAATAAATAGGTAAATAGTTTTAGGTATTTTAAATTAGGTCCGGGGCCCAATAAATTCCAGAAAAATTATCCTAAGTCCAGTTTTTCATTTTACGCCCAAAACTATTATTTTCATAATATTTTAATATCATTTATTATCTATTAAAAATTATTTAATATTTAAAAACCCTGATTTTAATTACAGAAAATTCCAGAAAATTCCAGAAAATTGCGAAAAATCCAATTTTAATTTTTTTGAAAAAAATCAAGGGCTTACAACTACGGTCCACATGATGGCGAGATTAGAGGATACTCCCGTAGAGCAGGAGAACCTAGTGCCAGTGACCGAGGAGACTTAGACTTATATGTTAGACATTGTATTAGTCTTATTTTAGACTCAGGGCATATATATTATTATTTTGGGAGTTATTTGCGCCTAGACTCATAGTGTAGATTTGTGGATGTTTTGTGATTCTTATTTCATCTTTCTATTCCATATCGCGCTCTATCTTCCTTAGTGTGATATTGTGATTGAGTATTGATATATTTATCATGTCATTATACTTGTTCCTCCATTTGGAGTTGAGATGGCATGACAGGTACCATATATATATTGTATGAGATGTTTAGATATTATTGTGGACCTAGACAGCATTCTACGTCATTCTTACGACGTAGGCTGGGGTTTGTTCACCACTCGTGCCCCTATTCCTGGTGTGGGTCATGATACAAGTTGACAGTCCTACATGATACTAGGACTGTCAACTACTTGACATTCCTAGCATCATATATGAGTGTCAACTTGTTGACAGTCCTAAAGAGGTATATACAAAGTTTTAATTAGGACTGTCAACAAGTTGACAGTCCTAATTGATGTTAGGACCGTCAACTACTTGACAGTCCTAATTAAAACTTTTTGTATTTTTCCAGTTTTATTTTGGAAAGTTAAGTTGACAGTCCTATATGATAATAGGACTGTCAACTACTTGACAGTCATAGCATCATGTAGGACTGTTAACTTGTTGACAGACCTAAAGAATAGGGGTATAAAATTGAAAAGACAAAGAGTTTTCCTATTGTGATTTTGAAGTTTTATACCAGAATATTATAAAGTTCCATACCCAAATATTGCAGTAGTTTCATACCCAAACATCATATAATAAGTTTTCAAACAAGTTTGTTCACAAAACATCATAGAATCACAAAATATCATAGAAGTTTCATAACAAAATATTACATAAGTTTCATGCCGACAAAGTCTCATAGTCCAAAAGTTTTATAACAAAAGTTACAATATCCCAAAAAGTTTTATAACGAAAGTTACTACAACCAAACTATTTATCATTTCTTCTTTTCGTACGCTGCTCCCTAGAAAGAACGAAGTCAAATTCGGTAACTGAGTTGTCGATTGTTTCCATCTCTTCACTGATTTCTCTGTAGTTTTTGCCCTTACGTGTGCGAAGACACTTTCCCAAATGCTTTACTTTTTTAGCCTGTTATGACACGACAAAAAATATGTTAATTTGTAAACAATTACAAATCTTTCAAATCTTTAAATTATTTCCTTACCATATTAACCAATACAGTATACAAGACATTTTTGGCGGAAAGAGGTGCTAGAACTCTAACAACATCGGGTCTTTGTATGGTAGGGTCTAACAACTTTGGATGTCTGACATCAGCATAGTGTGCCATGTAGTCGTCGCTGTAGTTCGACATCTCAACCACCGCTTGTCTTTCAGAATCTCCAATAATATGACGTTGCCACTCGGTGAAGAAGTCCGAGACCCAGTTAAACTTGGCTGGGATATTGTTCAAGGATTTTGTCCCTCCCGGAGCACTTATTACTTTCAATGTGCGACTCGGCACCGTTTATACGAAATCTAACTGACGAAGTACTCTATCAGGCATATAAGGCTCCTCGATATCATGGCAACTTATAAGACCGTGAAATAAAGTTATTGGTTGCAATGGGCAAATACTCTGTCGTAGATCCCGATATGGATGCTATACTATCTATAACATAATTTAGTAAATTAGTACGATCCAAAAGAATTTACCAAAAAATATGCTCTATTTTTACCTCTTCTACTGTCATATCTTCAATTGCGTTGCGTATGGTGGCCAATGTGTCAGCACGTTTGGCATCAACCAAAGTTGGCTTCCATTGGCATATTCTAGGAAGCTGCTCGTCATAGTGTCGCCACACCTCAACCTGCTTCAACATCAAAAACTGCTCGTATATCCATGCATGTACGTATAGTCACCAATTTAACAACGAAATATCATATTATGTATAAAACTAAAGGAGCAAAGATATTTCTTTATCTGGAGTAGAGTCGGGCATCCTGCTATTGTCTTCGTACCGACGCGGGATGTTGCACTAAGCTCGTGGTAAAGGTATGCTAGTATACCTCTTCCCCAAGAAATTTCATCCACGTATCGATGTCGAAAAAACTCAATAGATATCTAGCATGAATCGAAGTTCCGGACTTGTCCGGAATGCCGACAGCTCCTAAGACGAAAAGCATGTATGCACGGGTTGCCCTATCGACAGTTTTCCTTCGGCCTCCTTGTCTTTGAATGTCTCCTCCAAATATTTCAAAGGAAGACCATATGACTTCTTAAAATCTTGAAGAGTTCTAAAACTACTATCGTCAACTCAAAGAGAATATGATACAGTATCGATGACGTGTTCGTGCAATGATAAGTCCTTCTCAATAGATATATCATTCATCATGATTCAACCTTGGACATTGAGGCCCAATATGTGATGGACGTCGTCCAAAGTAATCATTATCTCCCCTGTTGGGAGATGGAAAGTATTGCTCTCTGGATGCCAGCGCTCTACGAATATGGATATAAGCGTAGTGTCCACCGTATGGTACGCGTACTTGGCCAAATTATGCAAACCGATAGGAATGATTTTGTTCCTGACGTCTTCCCCCAATCTGTCAAACTGCCAGCTACTGCACTTCTTCCCGTGGTTCACGGTCGTCGTGAACAAATGAAAGGTCCTCTGAAAAGTTAATAATCGGAGGAAATTAGCTTCTTGAAATATATAGTAATCTAAATCAAAACTTTATTTTTCATAACGTAGTATACATACCGGCTCTTTCCATATTTTAAATACAATATGGTTGTCGAACGATAACAACATAGAGCAACATTTTGGACAAGTCAAAATTGGACTAGTTGACCGCTGAGAAGATCCTGAACCATTATCTGGCCGGGTTCGGGTAGTAGACACATCTTCCTCGGAGGAGGAAGCAGACGGAGGAGTAGTAGGAGCCACATATTCCTCGGAAGAGGAAGAAGACGGAGGAGTAAGAGGAGCCGGTTTCTTCAAACGAGACTTGCGCGGCGGTGCAATGACTTATCTATGTGGTTCGGGTTCGACGATACTGAGTAGTCTCTCAACCACACGGTCCACATCATATTCCTTGTGCGACGATGTTGTGGGTCATTTTTTCTCATAGCTACCGATTTACTAAAAAAAAAAAAAATTCAGATATACAAATAAACAACTGGGATTGTAAGAAAATTCTACATTCCAATTTATATGCAGGACTGTAGAAAATCCTACAGTCCTAGATATATATTAGGACTGTAGTCTTACCTACAGTCCTAAATATACAATAGGACTGTAGATTTTTCTACAGTCCTATATATACTATAGGACTGTAGAATTTTTCTACAGTCCTGTAGGTTTGAAGTCCGACTTTCGGCGCTGTTCGATTTTTTGAAACCACAATCCTAATTTTTATGGTTCATCAATTCGTTTATCAACCCTACATTAGTTCTAAACAAATTTATCTAACTATTTTAGGCATTAGTAAGGATTCATGAAAATCAAATCAAATCAAATCAAATCAAATCAAATTTACACAAATAAAATCAAAACCCTAATGGAGGAAGAATATTGGATACATACATAGATTTTGAAGAAAATTTTGGTGTCATTGCTTGGAATCAAAATCCTAATGGAAGAGTTGGAGACAAAAGGGAAAGGGAATTTGAATAAGGAAAGAGAGAAATATGTTTGAGAATTTGAAGAGAGAATAGAAATTTAGAATAAGATTTTGGGAAGGTTTGTGTGTGTGTGTGTGTGGGGGGGGGGGGGGGTGGGGGGGGGGGGTGGGGGGGAGCTATCCTAAGTAAATTTTAAGCTGTCCTCAGTAAAAATTACAAAATATAGGGCCTTTAGAAATTGCCTTATTCTTATGGGACAATTTTCTGTAAGCTCAGTACTGTCTCAAAATTTCTGTAAATAGAAACCACATTTTACTCTTTCTAGTTTTACTTGTCATTACTAGAACTATGAAAAGTAGCTTTTTATAATCTTTTATGGATTAATATTACATACAGTAGTATTAAAACAATCTTTTTATGGATTAATCTTAAGTACAATATTTTAAAACAATATTTTTATTGATTAATCTTACTGTGCAATATTATTAAAACAGTTCAAATAGTTCTAACACCTATTACTTCAATAACAGAACAAATGTCGAGAGTAAAAAAGACCACAAATTTGAATATCCTATGAGCATGTATGTTTTGTTTGTGGATCTTATATTTGATTTTGGTATGCTAAAAACAAATGCCTTGACGGATAATTTTTATTTTATTTTATTTTACACACGCACGCACCTGTAGTCCCGTGGTTCCACTTCCAAACCGCCCACCCAGCTAGGCCTTATGCCGCCCCCACGCTAGACTGCCACCTTTTATTTAATCGCTAAAGAACAGATCACTGATGCCTGTCTTATTATCACATAGAAAAGTTCTACCTATGTTAAAAATATTCTCAATTTATGCTATTTACATACCATGTCAGCTGATGCAAAGTTATTCCGCACAGGAGGAAGCCCTAGTGGTTACAAAATTCCAACATGTCCACAACCAATAGTTGCAACATTCCACATTTCCACTGTTAATTCTCTATTGTTCTGAATTTCAAAATTTTGATTTCAGATGTAAATATAAAACAAATATATTGTGGTCTTCTATATCCAATCAACCAAGACAAAACATTCACAAAGCTACTGGCACACGAACATCATATTATGAGTCAAATATATCAGCCGGGGATGAAGTTGTTCCTTGAATGATATTGTATTGAAAATATTATACAGAGTTTTCCTTACCATTCCTGGCCAGTTTCTGGTGTTTTCTAAGCTGCAATACATACAAAGGGCAAAATAAACCAGCCAAACTGAAGCAAAATGTACATCCTTCCTTCAAATTGCGGACATCTTTTAGTTTCCATTCTCTGGGCAGTTGCTAAAAGTATTTACAGTCACTTTGCATCATTACTGAAGTTAACTACCATAATTACATACTGTTAGTACTAGAGAAACAAAAGACTGGGCCTACTCTGAATAGTTCAGCATGACCAAAAATGAGATGCCAGAACAGCATCCACACATGCAGACTTCAAACAGGTCCCACATTGGTGGACTATTCATATCTTAAACAAAAATCTGAGATCTTGCTCTGTGAGACGCGTGGCTTGGCTACCGGATTGGTCTTCTCCAAAGGCAGATGCAACCATTTTTCTCTTCTCTTCCTGCAATAAAGCTTCTCAGTTCTAAACTTCATTTGTGCACAATAAAATATATAACATGACAGTGTTTGAGAACAAATGCAAACTTATATACAGGCATGAAAAAAACCCAGTGCAATAATGAGTATTCTTGAAGTACCCTTGGAATATAACTAACATTACACACCCCTTTCCTAAATCCTATGCTTAAAGGAGTAATTTGTACACCCACATGGCTAGACGTTATGTAGGTTGGTGTTTCAAGCATAGTTTGTAGTATCAGCGGATATCGATCCGATACGGCCGATACCGATACGGTTTGACATGTCCCAATCCGATACCGACCGATATCTGATACTGACCGATACCGACATTAGAGGTCTCTTTTCGGTCAATTTCACAGAGAAAATTGAATGAAAAAAACCAATTAGCAACGTGAAAAAGCATAGTAAGGTTGTAAAAAACATGTAAAAGAGAAAAACTTATCTATCGTATGTAAATCAATCGGCAATGGTGACTACTATTTCATTCAATTTCAAAACTATTAAAAAACAACACTGGAAATACTTAAAATTATTTCTAAATGTATAAAATATATTTTCTAAAATATTAATAATTTACTAATAGCTATTTGTTTTCCGATACCAAAAAATCTGATACTCTAATCCGAAACCGCCGGTACTACCGATAACGCCGATACCGATACTCGTAGGAATGGTACGATACCGATTCCGATACCGATACTTTGAACCTTGGTTTCAAGCGGGTAAAAGGTCTCACCTTGTAAGATCACTAACAAATCACTATTACATGGTCTTAAGGGAATCAGATAGACAGTTACAGTCATCAATGGCATTATGAGTAGCATTTTGACATTGTCTTGCATTATTCTTTTCTGGTAGAAAATAATATTTTATTTTGGGTAAAATTGAGTGAGAGCTTTCATGTCATCAGAATAATGATAATATCTCGTAGCTTCTTACAGTAAAGATAGCAATTTACAACATATCATTCTTTCCAGTGAAGCTAAATTTCTCCGATGACGAATCATAGTAAGAAGCCAGAAACTCCTAGGAAATCAACGAATCATAGTAAGAAATTCGATTCAACAGTTCTTACTTGGGAGCTCATTTCTCCGATGACGGGAGCTCGTTTCTCCAGCAACGGGAGCTCGTTTCTCCGGCAACGGGAGCTTATTTCTCCGACGACATGAGCGCTCCATAGTTTTAAAAGAAGACGTACATTTTGGGAAGAAATAAAACTTTTACTACATATTTATTAAAGTATCAAGAAACTAAAGATTACTTACCTTGACATCATAAAAAAATTAACATGCGAATGATCTCTCTATAACTTTGTATAGAACTTTATAAATTCTAATAAATGCTAAGATATTTATAAGTTTTGTTAACAATAACTAATAAACATAAAAAAATCATTAGCGCACACTCCCAACTTTAGACTCTTCTAAGTAGTTGTGTTCCCCCGCTTCTGTCCCCTGCTTCTGGCTTCTCAGAAACAAATCACTCGGTTACTACAGGAGTATCATCCCGTTTTAGGACTCCGTTTTAGGACTGCTCCCCAATAGTATTAGGACGTTGTACATGGGCGTAATATGCCCACTAGGTTCCATGTAGCGACAACACCTTCTTCCAATAAAATATCTTCACCTACTCACTCTCCCAAGTTTAACAATTAATTGTGGGAAATGTCAAATTCCAGAAAGACCAAATTTCTAGGAAAATTCATATGCAGAAGCGAACTTTTATCATAATTAATTAGTTTTTAGATGTTCTATAAATAGTACTATAAGGCCACATACATAGCTGGTGCATAATGCAGCATAATCTAAACTACACTAGTACAATCAGCTACAATGCAACCATACAACAATAACAACCAGTAATGATTCTATTGTGGTAACATTCTAATTGAAGCAACAAATATTTAAACTCCGTCAGTTCTCTCTCTCACAGTGCTCTAGCCAGAAATTGATGAGTCGTATGCTGGAATCAACATTTACCCTCAAGAATTCCCAAAAAAGGCATCTATATAGATAGATAACATACCACTTTCAATTATGTAATGGAAAATAATTCAACTTAATATGTGCAAATGAATGGGCAGCCCACCACAGGCTGACTGCTAACTGTATGAAGACATCTTCTAAAATAGCTTCAACCGGTCATGAAGTGAATACCAAAGCTAGGACCTTCTGTCATATGTATAAATTAGAAACAACTCTAGAAGGAAAAAAAATCCTGAACCCATAAGAACTATGAATCAAAGGGGTACAAATTTTAGAGCGTAGAATCATCAAAGGCCCAAAACAGGGAAGGGAGACACTTGACACCCAATATGAATAATCCAATTTACACGTGGAATTCCCTTCATAACATGAGTTGTATCCCACAACAAATCCTCGCAATCCAATTCAAAAGACATGAAATTCAATTCTTTTTATTGTTATAAAGATCTATGTACAACGGATGGAATAAGCTCAATATAAACACTAAAGAATGTAGACCTCTCTTCTTCACTATCCTTCCACTTTTTTCTACAGCCTACGCTGCCAATCCCCTTGCCTCCGACATTTGTGTAGCTTCCAGGGAGTGGAAAAGGAAGAAAAAGAAATATTTTATTCTATCACTGCCTCCGCAGCCTCAATCCATCTCATCACAAACATTTCATATAACTTCTTAACTTAGCTGCTAGGTCCTAGCCATCTGAGCTTCTCAGTTCTTTTTATTTTACCTTAAAACCCTCCAAACTCATATTTGTGTAAATGCACCTTGTTAAAAATATTAACATTAGGGTGAAACCATCACACTCACCCTGTCCAACTTCATATTTGTTATACATTTACCCGATTCACATTCCACTTTGTAGTCAAAACTGTTTTAATGATAAGCGATCTGTATCCATATTTGAATGTTTCCTTATTAATTTTGTTACTATGATCTGTATCCATAGTCAATTTTTTCCTTATAATTTTATTACTATCTTTATTTTTAGTAATCGGTGTGTTTTGTTGGTTTTGAATCAGTGAGTTTTGATTAGGCCAATAACATGAACAATGATTTGTACGTGTACAATATTTTGTATGAAAGTTCTGAACTGTTATGACCTTATATCCTGTTTCCCGATCCTTGTTTGCCATATAAACTTCTCAGTCCTTTTATTTTCCCATTAAACACCTAAAACTTTGTATCCGACTTTCTCTCCATATTTGCTAGACAAAGAATCTCTATAGCCGACTAATTGGTGTCCCTATTCATTCCGAACTGATAGCCACTTCAACCAATTATGGACATTGATTTCAATTACAAATAAACATCTATATAGGCTATTTGTTTGTTTTTGTATGCATATGAGAAAACAATTATAAATAAGACCATACCTTTATATGCTTTGCATCTCTTTATACACCAAACGGGAGGTTGAATTTAGACCAACTATAGCTCAACTTACATTACAATATTTTTACTATTGGGTTATTTACACTAACCTTCCCTAAGTTTTATGTTTATTACACTAACCTCCCCTATGTTTTATATTTTATGTTGTATGTAAATGATTATTACACTAACCACCCATAAAACATAAAGCATAGGGGAGGTCCGTGTAATTATTTTTAAAATAAGGGAGGTCCGTGTAATAAACATAAAACATAGGGGACTTTAGTGCAAATAACCCTATTACTATTATTACCAATATTTTCCAGTTGTAATTAAACTTCAAAAAATACGCAATTAATAAACTGAAAAAATAGTTATTATAATGTGAGGCATTATATACTTGCAAACATTTTCATTATATATTTCTAATGCCGAATGTGTAGCAGCTCTATTGCATTTCTGTATATGGAAATTGACAATATTCCCTCATGCCCCTCTTATGGGTAAACCCCCCTCCACACACACAACCCCTCCCCCCCCCACCCCACCACCCC